>CM065686.1:26517784-26525284 GCA_017654935.2 Phymorhynchus buccinoides
ACGAGAACGACAACAACAACAGGAACAAACATGATCATTTATTTTAAAAAAATGTTGATGTTTTATTATCAGCATGCACTCATTTATTTTTTAAACATGGGGTGTGCGAGGCTGCGCTATGGATAATACTGACCGCTGTAACATTGTAGGCCTAACACCAAAGTCAATAGCCTACGTGGGGCAGAGGGTGCATGCCTCGTGCCTCCATACGGGGAGCTGGACGACCCTGCCCCCTCCACGAGTCTTTCCCCGTGGGGATACCGGGGGTCTTTTGTAAAAAATAGTTTCCCCACCTTCTGGAAGTTCTGTACTTGTAACTTCCTCTAATCTGCCACTCTCTTTGACTCTTTCTACATATGAATGCAACAATGTTACGTGCTGCAATGGGAACATTCGTTGTTGTCTTTTGGCTTTTACAAACTCAACAATAGCAACAAGGAAATGAAACGATGCCAATTATTAATGCTGATTATGTAGAGTGTCCAACCATAAATGCTAAAGCTCATCATAAATTCATAGTGTATATACATGAGTGTAAATGCATTTTGCACGACTCCGCTGTGTGTGTGTGTGTGTGTGTGTGTGTGTGTGTGTGTGTGCGTGCGTGCGTGCGTGTGTGCGCGCGTGCGTGCGTGCGTGCGTGCGTGCGTGCGTGTGCGTGCGTGCGTGCGTGCGTGCGTGCGTGCGTGCGTGCGTGCGTGCGTGCGTGCGTGCGTGCGTGCGTGCGTGCGTGCGTGCGTGCGTGCGTGCGTGCGTGCGTGCGTGCGTGCGTGCGTGCGTGCGTGCGTGCGTGCGTGCGTGCGTGTGTGTGTGTGTGCGTGCGCGCGCGCGCGCGCGCGCGCGTGTGTGTGTGTGTGTGTGTGTGTGTGTGTGTGTGTGTGTGTGTGTGCACATGCGTGCGTGTCTCTGTCTGTCTGTTTTAAACGTGTATACAAATAATAATCTCAAACGTCAAACAACATCATCTGCGTGCTTCTACGACAGACAAAACCCGATGATTAAAGTGGAATGACAAACGCTATGCATGTATTAATCTGTATCCCATAATTACTTCGAGAATCCAGATTTGACATCTGACCTTTCTGGCCTCCATCACCCCACCCTCACATGCCGACCACCCCACCATCCTCACTCTTTGATTTCATTTTGTTTTGCAGGTGCAATATAATATCTATTATTAATATAACCATTAGCTTTGATGCCCCTTCAGGCCACGCTTCATACGTGTAACTTCAATCGTACGGCTATCCACCCGTGACGTCTGTCAGGCGTACATCTGTTGGAATACAACTGTCAAATGAATCTGATGAAATCCTGCTGGTTTCCTTCGTGTGTGTAGACAGACACACATCCACGAATCTGATGAAATATCTGTATTTTCTACATCAGATGTGTGTACTGGAGTCAACATGAATACTAATTATAGTGAACGTTATTAATAGGATTTCATCAGACTCATCAGATGCATGCCGAACAGCTCGCGGTCACAGTTGAATGTATGACAGACTGAAGGTGGCCGTGTGGAGGGGTGGACCAGGGCCTTTAGACATTCATCTGAACAAGAACAGGCAACTATTTGTCTCTCTCAACACCAAACTGTTTCCTTCATCTGTGGCTTTGAGTCAGACTCATGGTCATATCAGTCTTGAGAGAAATGCAAAGGGCTTTTTTTAGGCAGCGATTTAATGCTAAAAAAGAGAGATGATTTTGACAAAAAACCAGATGCTTGTGGCAAAAGAAAAGACCATCTAACCCTAATCCTATCCCTAACCCTAACCCTATCCCTAACCACGGAAAGAACCAAGAAATAGAGCAGGAGGGTGTAAATCTACATATTTGCCGATAAATCGATGTACAAAGCCATGCACTTATACTATTGTTTTGCTGGAACCATTCCTTTTTTTGGTTGATAAATTTTAAGTCTTTTTTTTTAGTAGTCGTCGAAATAGTTCTTGTTGTTGTCTTCTTCATCTTCATAATCATCTTCTTCTCCTCCTCCTCCTCCCTCTCCTTCTTCATCCTCCTCGTCAATATCATCATGGCGACTGTAAGAAAAACAAAACAGCAAACAAGATACGTGGATAACACTATTGTATTATTGCGTGTCATGGCTAATCACGATTACGTAATTAACACTGTCAACACAACCCCTCTCGCTGCTCCGTATTCCCTCAGGACACTGCAGTCAAGGAGTAGAAATTCCTTCAGGAGACCCGAGTTTGGCCCTATTCAATCAATTCTCTTATAAAATCTGGAGATCACAGTGAGCTTATTTTTGCATAGTGGTTTAGAATTATCTTTAATCTTTTAAATGATAACAAATTCAAGAACCAATTCGTTATTGTGTGTTTAACTGAACGAGTTGAAAGCAGCCACACCACTGTGGGCCTCAGGGGCATTTTGCTTGTTGCTAACAATACCAGCAGCGTCAGTGTCCGCAACGGTAATCTCTGGCGTTGCTAGTTGTCCGTCAAAACCCAATGTGTAGACCCCTACCACTTTCAAGGCCTACCGATCTCCCGGACCGTGACCTTGATCGGTATGCCACCATCAGAATGGGCATAAGCCAAAGTACCTACATGCCAAATTTGAAGACTCTAACACCAACGGTGTGGAAGTTATGGCCCCTTAAAGATTTTCGGTTTTTAAGGTCGTACGCCAAGGTCAAGGTGACGATGGCAAAACTGTTTGCGCGGATGCCTTCCTCTCATGGTGACACACCAGTACACAAAATTTGACGCGCTTCGGTCAAGCGGTTCGGGAGATATCATTGGGACAGACAGAAAAACAAACAAACAAAAAACAAAACAACAAAATACAAACCAGCCCATCGCAAAGTCCGATCACCTATGGTGACGGACAATAATAGCATCGCTATGGTTGTCATCACTGTTCTTGTCTTTGCCGTATGTTGTCATCTTTGTTTAATATCATCGTCGACTTAATTGTTTAATATCATTATCGTTTTCGTCACTATCAGAGTTTTCGTCTATATGTCTTTGTCATATTCGTCATTAACGAGACGGACAGGTAGACACAGACAGACAGACAGACAGAGACAAACAGACAGCAGGACAGATAGATGGAAAGAGAGAGAGAGGGGGGGAGAGAGAGAGAGAGAGAGAGAGAGAGAGAGAGAGAGAGAGAGAGAGAGAGAGAGAGAGAGAGAGAGAGAGAGAGAGAGAGAGAGAGAGAGAGAGAGAGAGAGAGAGAGAGAGAGAGAGAGAGAGAGAGAGAGAGAGAGAGAGAGAGAGTACACTTACTGTCTCAGTATATCCAATTTAGCTTGGAAATCATCGAAGCTGAAAAAAAGAAAAGGCAAGGTAAAAGTCAATCATGTAAACAATAATATATTATATGATAAATATAATTAAAAAGTCACTATATAAAAAATACAATATTTTCCGAATGAGAAGTAGCCTACATAGCAAACTACTTAGTGGTTATTTAGATAACTCGCAGGCACTCACGCTATCGCACGCACAGAAATGGATGCGTGGAAGAAAATCACAGAGAGAGACAGAGAGAGGGGTGTGTGTGTGTGTGTGTGAGAGAAAGAGCATTGTGCAGACATTATGTACATACATCGAAAAGGAGGGAGGGATGGAGAGAGGGAAGGTGAAAGAGACAGAGGAAGAGAAACGCACAAATACACACGTACTGTACACATGAACAGTGCCTAAGAGATAGAGATAAAGCGACAGAGACACATCTCTGGACACGTTGAAGGATAGCTAGTCTAGTGAAAGAGAGACAAAGCCATAGACGCTTAACGTTAGGAATGAGCCCTTCTGCCGAGTCCACGGCAGATACCTCTCCTGATTTATTTGATCCTTTCCTTGATTAAACAGGCAGCATAATATATTTTCTGCCCGCGCGCGAGAATACAAAATAGAGAGAAAGAGAGAGCGAGCGTGTCGTCGTCATCTATTGCGCCACCTATTGCGCCACTATGATAAAGGGGGATAAATCCACCCCAATCTCTGTGGAACAATCTTGATGGTGCTATTGTGAATGCCGGGTCACTAAACAGTTTCAAGAACAGAATAGACCACGAGGACTATAATATTGTAGCAACGTGAGTCACCCGCTGCGTGGCACAGCCAGTGTGTCTGCTGCAGACCGCCCGTGTCAACAGTCGTAGAAATAGGAGCAATCTAGGAGCAATCAAAAGATTGCTAGGTTGTAGCCCCAAAGTTAGGCTAGTTAGTTTCCTGATCAAAAGATCAGCAACAGGCCTCGCGGCCTATATACGTTGCACAACCATACTATGCTATACTGTACTAAACTCTCATACATGGGAGGAAGGATTGAAGCACAATACTCACTCTTCGTCGTCGTGTTCCTCTTCAGGTCTGGTATAAAAACAAAACAAACAAAAACAATGGTTAATCACACACAACAACTTTATTGTTTGAACATTGGGGTGACTATTTTTCATTTATCTCGACTTGTCTGTGTATCGATTTTCTCAAAACATTCTGGGTGGATTTTAATCAAATTTGGTAGAGGTAGGCATCTTAAAAGGAAGGTTTCTTTCGGTAATCACAACTTTGCTGGGTTGTTGTTTTTAGTTAGGATTGTTTTAATCCAACCACTAACTATTCCAATGTTGTCAGTGGTCAAAGGGAATTAAGCAGGTATTGGGAAAAGAGTAAAGCAAGTTTCTTTAACCAGCATAGTGTGTACTAGCACAACCTACCTGACTGGTTAGTTGCAACATATCAACCATAACATTAATATGACCAGGATTTCACTGTAGCAATGCATTTCATGGTGTGTGTGTGTGTGTGGGGGGGGGGGTACTTTCTAAAACTGACTGTTAACAGGATAACTGCGTGTTTTCTCTTTTTCACTAAAAAGGAAGAAACCAAAAATCCAAAAAAGCCAGGCTGCTACTCCAGATTATCGTCTTCAATTCTACGGGGACTGACTCGCGTGCGCGCGCACACACATACACGCGCGCGCACACGCACACGCACACACGATGTAAAAAAGCTTTATCAAGCATAATTATTCTGTTATGGTCAATAAAAATCATGTTGACTTGTTATTGTTACAGACGTGGTTAGGTAATCAGTATGACTGTATGAAGTGTGCCAATGCATGGATATCTGGGAATGGGAATATGGACTTGAATGCAAGGATATATTGAAGAATAATATATTACCTAATTGGCATAGTAGGCCTAATTCCATTCAAAAGTTTTCTAACACATGACCCCCATGATAAACGTTACTGGTTTCGCCTCTATGTGTTCCCGTCTGCATATGTCCCGTCTCTAGTTGTCCCCCTTTCTATAATCCCCGTGTTTATGTGTCTCTATATGACCTCATCTTATGTCTCAACGTCTCTATGTGCCTTCAAACCCTAACCCAAACCCAAACTACATCTGTAACCCTAACCTCTAACCCTATTCTAATCCTAACCAGCGGGTACACATAGAGAGGGGAGCCAGACACATAGAGACGGGGATAGATAGACAAAAGGGGCATACAGAGATGGCATATGAGAGTGACACACATAGATGGGGACACATAGAGACACATACAGAGATGGCATAATGAGAGTGACACACATAGGGGGACACATAGAGACAGGGGCATACAGAGATGGCATAATGAGAGTGACACACATAGATGGGGACACATAGAGACAGGGGCATACAGAGATGGCATAATGAGAGTGACACACATAGATGGGGACACATAGAGACAGGGGCATACAGAGATGGCATAATGAGAGTGACACACATATATGGGGACACATAGAGAAAGGGGCATACAGAGATGGCATAATGAGAGTGACACACATAGATGGGGACACATAGAGACAGGGGCATACAGAGATGGCATAATGAGAGTGACACACATAGATGGGGACACATAGAGACAGGGGCATACAGAGATGGCATAATGAGAGTGACACACATATATGGGGACACATAGAGAAAGGGGCATACAGAGATGGCATAATGAGAGTGACACACATATATGGGGACACATAGAGAAAGGGGCATACAGAGATGGCATAATGAGAGTGACACACATATATGGGGACACATAGAGAAAGGGGCATACAGAGATGGCATAATGAGAGTGACACACATAGATGGGGACACATAGAGACAGGGGCATACAGAGATGGCATAATGAGAGTGACACACATAGATGGGGACACATAGAGACAGGGGCATACAGAGATGGCATAATGAGAGTGACACACATAGATGGGGACACATAGAGAAAGGGGCATACAGAGATGGCATAATGAGAGTGACACACATAGATGGGGACACATAGAGACAGGGGCATACAGAGATGGCATAATGAGAGTGACACACATAGATGGGGACACATAGAGACAGGGGCATACAGAGATGGCATAATGAGAGTGACACACATAGATGGGGACACATAGAGACAGGGGCATACAGAGATGGCATAATGAGAGTGACACACATATATGGGGACACATAGAGACAGGGGCATACAGAGATGGCATAATGAGAGTGACACACATAGATGGGGACACATAGAGACAGGGGCATACAGAGATGGCATAATGAGAGTGACACACATAGATGGGGACACATAGAGACAGGGGCATACAGAGATGGCATAATGAGAGTGACACACATAGATGGGGACACATAGAGACAGGGGCATACAGAGATGGCATAATGAGAGTGACACACATAGATGGGGACACATAGAGACAGGGGCATACAGAGATGGCATAATGAGAGTGACACACATAGATGGGGACACATAGAGACAGGGGCATACAGAGATGGCATAATGAGAGTGACACACATAGATGGGGACACCTAGAGACAGGGGCATACAGAGACGGGGGCACAAGGAGAGTGACACGTGGAGACGGGGACACCTAGAGACAGGGGCATACAGAGACGGGGGCACAAGGAGAGTGACACGTGGAGACGGGGACACCCACAGACGGGGGCACAAGGAGAGTGACACGTGGAGACGGGGACACCCACAGACGGGGGCACAAGGAGAGTGACACGTGGAGACGGGGACACCCACAGACGGGGGCACGTCCATAATACGATCCCACAGAAAAGCACCGAAGAGCAAAAGTACGGCCTAAAAGAGAGTCGCTCACTCTGGCCATCCTTTGATCTTGGTCATGGTGCTGTAGAAGCCGGACAGGGTGACGCCAGCGATGACCACTGGGATGAAGAAGAACAGACCCCAGCCCAGGCTGAACCAGAACCCGTTCTGCAGACACGAGTCAACTAATACTCACTTTCAAAAGAAACGTGAATAAAGTACATGTTTTGACTCATGCATGTTAAGCTAATTACCTGCTTGTTTTAAGAAAACGTGAAATAAATCAAGCGATTAACAAATAAAAATATACCTCATTGAATGTGTGAGCATTGAAAGCGGAATAACGTGAAAAGAACATTCAGTGTTTGGTGATGAATAAGTGTTTGGTCAAGTGGTCGGGCGTTTTGATCGGGAACTTATTTTG
>CM065686.1:26532784-26540284 GCA_017654935.2 Phymorhynchus buccinoides
TTAAATGAGAAACACTGAGTCTAATTTTAGTTCAATGTTTCCTGATAGCAGTTTTTCACAAGATACTAGATCTAATACACCCTAATACATGCGTATATTTAAACACGGGTTGGCATTAACAAATGTGCCTTTTATTCAACGTTCTGGTGGGTTGGATGACTGACGATCCATCCTTATCAGTTGTGTGACTCTATGTATATCTCTTGCCTTACCTCCCTTTCCCCTTACTGCGCTATGTGCCTTTGCGCATGCAACGAGCAGCCTACATGTGTGTGTTTGTGACTGCGTGCGCGCGTGTGCAATCCTGTGTGCGTGTACTTATTTATGTGATTGTTCGCGTAGGAGTATACACATAATAATAATAATAATAATAATAATAATAATAATAGTGAATCATTTATATAGCGCATTCCTCCACCAATGCGCTTAACAACAACAAAAATTAAAAGCAACAAATTCAACAACAAAACGAAATAATCGCTCACGCACATGCAAATAGGTATACACATACACACCCCACCCACACATACACGCACGTACGCACATACACACACACACACGCACACGCACACACGCACACACACACACACACTCACACACACACACACACACACACACACACACACACACACACACACACACACACACACCGTTACCATCACCACCACTCACCCCACCCAAAAAACACAATACAAACTACAATCAGTTGAACAAAGCATCATCACACACTCTCTCTCTCTCTCTCTCTCTCTCTCTCTCTCTCTCTCTCTCTCTCTCTCTCTCTCTCTCTATCTCTCTCTCTCTGTCTCTCTCTCTCTCTCTCTCTCTCTCTCTCTCTCTCTCTCTCTCTCTCTCTCTCTCTCTCTCTCTCTCAACAAGCTGACGTACACATTGCAGTCAACACACAGTGAAACTAATATGGGGGGAGGGGAGTGTGTGTGTGAGAATAGAGTCCAGAAGTAATGTGGCCTAAAGGTTGTGATGTAGCTTGAACAGGTGGGTCTTGAGAGCTGATTTGAAACATTGCAAGGACTGGATATGGCGGATTTCGCGTGGTAAGGAGTTCCAAACTGATTGGGCCGAAAAGGAAAAGGAGCGCTCACCAAACATTTTTGTTCGTGTACTAGGAACACAGAGAATTTTGGAATCTGAAGATGACCGCAATTGCCTTGATGGAGTATAGACAGAAAGCATGTCAGAAATGTAGCTAGGGGCATTTCCAGAGAAATAAGAATGACATAGAGTGTAAATGTTTGTAGTCAATACGTGCTTTGATGGAAAGCCAATGAAGGGATATCAGGAGTGGTTGAACATGATGATACTTAGAGACCTTGAGGACAAGTCTGGCAGCAGAGTTCTGGACTTTTTGAAGCTTGTCAATGAGGTGTTGGGGGCAGCCATACAAGAGTGAATTACAATAATCTAGTTTAGAGAGAACAAAAACGCAGACTAGTATTATTAGTAGACAGGAGATGGCGAATCGTACCAATCGCGCAGCTCACAGTATGCTGACCGACAGATAGTTTGAACTTGTGAGTCAACACTCATATCTTGAGAGATGTGGAAGCCAAGATTTCTAGCAGAAGGAGAAAAAGGTATTTGAGTGTCACAGACAGAGATGGAATCAGGCTTTGGGTACGAAAGTTTTCTAGATGGAGAGTGAATGAACAAGGCCTCCGTTTTGTCGTCATTCAGCTTCAGTTTGTTTTGTAGCATCCATGATTTGATGTTGCGAATGCAGAATTCAAGTGAAGATATAGAAGGAAGAATGGTAGATGGGGATACAGGCTTGTGGAGTTGTGTATCATCAGCAAAAGACTGAGAATCAACTGAATGAGAAGTGATCAACTCGGACAGGGGTTTAGTGTACATGTGAAGAGGACTGGTCCAAGTACTGAGCCTTGAGGAACACCACATGTGAGGCCAACCATTGCAGAAGATGAGTCATTGATGGAGACAGACTGAGTTCGACCAGAAAGGTACTTGAACATGGGCTTGTATGGTTGTTGGCCAACTTAATATTATACTTCCTAAAGTTGCTGCACTTGTCAGAACACTCTGTAGGGCCAACTTACATCCACCGGAGCAATATCGTTTTCCAAAACCGCCAACGATGCCTTTAGAGCCACCTGCACAGTCAAACAAAAGAGATATAATTATACAAAGTGCATTTACATCAACAATCATAAACATGCACACACACAGCATGCCTGTATGTCGTTTCCGACTATGACTGCCACATAGCAGAGGAGGCAGCTGCTATGAGAGAGAGAGAGAGAGAGAGAGAGAGAGAGAGAGAGAGAGAGAGAGAGAGAGAGAGAGAGAGAGAGAGAGAGAGAGAGAGAGAGAGAGAGAGAGAGAGAGAGAGAGAGAGAGAGAGAGATTCACGCACTCAAAACATAATGAATAAAGGAGTAAGGCTATTTATTTACAAGAACAAAGACACCGCTACAATTATCCAGAGTGGCTGATGTGTGCCTTTCAGTGCAAACAAGGGAGGATTCTCCCTTTCACCGCCTTTTCCAGCCCCACTTCCGGTTGGTATTTTCGGTTTGGTTATACCGGAAGTGTTCCACAATTGTTTTTATAATAAATACTGAAAATATGAATATGTGCATACTCAGTGCAGTCGTTATTTCGAGTTATTCAAAATCAAAAGTTAAGCCAACTTCACTTTTCCTGCAAAATTCAACTAATTCAGGTTTTTTAAGCAAAAAACACACACACAAGAAATTCCAAAAATAGAAATAAGCAAACGTGACACAACTCAATTTACATAAATTTTAATAACTTCTAAACTATTAACACATTATTACCAAATTCCTTTCTGCAATGGGCCAGAGTAAGGGCTACAATATTCAAAAGTTCGTTTTGTGACATCACTTCCGGCTTTGACTGTTCCGTGAGCCACCTAAAAGCTGCTCAAACTTAGGGGGGAACTTCCTGTTGGTAGGCTTACTTCCGATTCGGTTTCATACTTTAGTGTTGGAAATTTAGACCTACATTTTAGTTAATACTGAAAATATGAACACATACAGTTCAACTGTTTTTTATATACTAAAGATTGATATTTCGCCGATTTCGCGATGCTTTGGCCGTGTCTCGCCGAAAAGTCGGCCAAATCATTTAATATTTAAAAAATTGCAGAACCTCATAACCTCATAGTCCTGCAATCTTCCTGAAAATGTCCACCAAAACAGGGGGGGAAAAAAAAGAACATGTATATGTACATCAGTCTCTCGTTTCCGACTATGACCACCAACCACTAAATAGCAGAAAGGATGGATGCTATCCCAAAGGGCTTGGCCGGAATTTGTTTAGTGGAAATGCCTAGCCCATGATTCATCCTCACTCTCTCGGCTAAAGGGATTTGAATACAGCTGGCTATGGCAAAGATCCCCCAAGACCAACCAATCCCTTTGGCTGCAGCATTAACATCCATTGCAAATGGGGCGTAGTTTTGAGAGTCAGAGCCTTCTACAAAAAACTAAAGCTGGAAATCCACATCCACGTCACGGCAGCTTTTTGTCGTTGTCGTCCTAAGTTCCGTGACGAAACCCGAAGTTTTGAATCCATGCAAACGGAAACGGCAGGCACCTTTTCTGTTTGAAAGAGATGGTAGCCTACCTATCCAAACACGACCTTGACCAAAATCCCCTCCCCCTTTTCCATAGCTGACCGAGGCATTTTTCTTCTCAGATTTCATGGTGCCGTCACTATTTCATGGACGGCAACGGCAGAATTCGCTACGTGCTCCGAAAACTCCTGCCGTGCCGGTGCCGTCGACGGTGCCGGTGACTTGCCGTCGCCGTTTCGTGTCTTCTGGATTCAAGCAGTAGACATTTAGTTTGAGCGAGTTAACACAACATAATGTGCCGTTGTCGTTGCCGTCGCCGTGCCGTTTTCGTCGATCTGGATTTCCAGCTTAAGCTGCAACATGATTTTATGTTCCTGTAAGTACTGTAGAAAATCACACATCATGCGGCCTCTCACTTTGCTATGGGCCCCTATTACAAGCATAATTATGTCAACTGATAATATATGAACCAATGAAGTTGTAAACATGCGCCCTTACTACGGCACTGTCGACAGCAGGCACCAGGTTGTCTCGGATATCCTTGGTGGTTGTAATGTGATTATCCCAGTTTGACTGAAAACAAAATGAAACACAGAGAAAATGCAAGTATGAAAACACACACTCTCTCTCTGTCTCTGTCTCTCTGTCTGTCTCTCTCTCTGTCTGTCTCTCTCTCTCTCTCTCTCTGTCTCTCTCTCTCTCTCTCTCTCTCTCTCTCTCTCTCTCTCTCTCTCTCTCTCTCTCTCTCTCTCTCTCTCTCTCTCTCTCACACACACACACACACACACACACACACACACACACACACCACTATTACCTGGGTGGGGTTGACACAGGTGCTTTTGATGGTGTTCATGGCTGAAATGGCTGTGCCCGTGTTGTACGTGCTGGCCGGCTGGTTCAGCTACAACACCAAACATAACACCACATAGTGACTTGACTTAACACCACATAGTGACTTGACTTAACACCACATAGTGACTGGACTTAACACCACATAGTGACTTGACTTAACACCACATAGTGACTGGACTTAACACCACATAGTGACTTGACTTAACACCACATAGTGACTTGACTTAACACCACATAGTGACTTGACTTAACACCACATAGTGACTTGACTTAACACCACATAGTGACTTGACTTAACACCACATAGTGACTTGACTTAACACCACATAGTGACTTGACTTAACACCACATAGTGACTTGACTTAACACCACATAGTGACTGGACTTAACACCACATAGTAACTTGACTTAACACCACATAGTGACTTGACTTAACACCACATAGTGGGGGGGACTTAACACCACATAGTGACTTGACTTAACACCACATAGTGACTTGACTTAACACCACATAGTGACTGGACTTAACACCACATAGTGACTTGACTTAACACCACATAGTGACTTGACTTAACACCACATAGTGACTTGACTTAACACCACATAGTAACTGGACTTAACACCACATAGTGACTTGACTTAACACCACATAGTGACTTGACTTAACACCACATAGTGACTGGACTTAACACCACATAGTGACTGGACTTAACACCACATAGTGACTGGACTTAACACCACATAGTGACTTGACTTAACACCACATAGTGACTGGACTTAACACCACATAGTGACTTGACTTAACACCACATAGTGACTTGACTTAACACCACATAGTGACTTGACTTAACACCACATAGTGACTTGACTTAACACCACATAGTGACTGGACTTAACACCACATAGTGACTTGACTTAACACCACATAGTGACTTGACTTAACACCACATAGTGACTGGACTTAACACCACATAGTGACTTGACTTAACACCACATAGTGACTTGACTTAACACCACATAGTGACTGGACTTAACACCACATAGTGACTTGACTTAACACCACATAGTAACTGGACTTAACACCACATAGTAACTTGACTTAACACCACATAGTGACTTGACTTAACACCACATAGTAACTGGACTTAACACCACATAGTAACTTGACTTAACACCACATAGTGACTTGACTTAACACCACATAGTAACTTGACTTAACACCACATAGTAACTTGACTTAACACCACATAGTAACTTGACTTAACACCACATAGTGACTTGACTTAACACCACATAGTGACTTGACTTAACACCACATAGTGACTTGACTTAACACCACATAGTAACTGGACTTAACACCACATAGTAACTTGACTTAACACCACATAGTGACTTGACTTAACACCACATAGTGACTGGACTTAACACCACATAGTGACTTGACTTAACACCACATAGTGACTTGACTTAACACTACATAGTGGGGGGACTTAACACCACATAACCGTGACTTTTCGCTTAAAACCGGTTCGAGTAGTGTGAACCGGACTTAACTGCACATGAAAGTAACTTAGAATAACGCATCCTTAACAACCACATAGTGCAGATTGGGTGTTAACACCAAGATAGCTGTTTCTAGTTGTTGAGCTAAGTTTTTAGTGAGTTGACTTATGTGTGCGCCACATGTGTGACTATTCTGACAAATAAATACCATAGGTGAAACTACTGATGCGAGTACTGGTTAAAAAACCACATAGTGACTTGGTTTAAAACCGTTCGAAAATTTGAACCGGTTCTCAACTCTACTTAACACCACATAGTGACTTGACTTAACACCACATAGTAACTTAACTTAACACCACATAGTGACTTGACTTAACACCACATAGTGACTTGACTTAACACCACATAGTGACTGGACTTAACACCACATAGTGACTGGACTTAACACCACATAGTAACTGGACTTAACACCACATAGTAACTTGACTTAACACCACATAGTGACTTGACTTAACACCACATAGTAACTGGACTTAACACCACATAGTAACTGGACTTAACACCACATAGTGAACTGGACTTAACACCACATAGTGACTTGACTTAACACCACATAGTGACTTGACTTAACACCACATAGTGACTGGACTTAACACCACATAGTGACTGGACTTAACACCACATAGTGACTTGACTTAACACCACATAGTGACTTGACTTAACACTACATAGTGATTGGACTTAACACCACATATTGACTGGACTTAACACCACATAGTAACTTGACTTAACACCACATAGTGACTTGACTTAACACCACATAGTGACTTGACTTAACACCACATAGTAACTGGACTTAACACCACATAGTGACTTGACTTAACACCACATAGTGACTTGACACAACACCACATAGTGACTGGACTTAACACCACATAGTGACTTGGACTTAACACCACATAGTAACTGGACTTAACACCACATAGTGACTTGACTTAACACCACATAGTGACTCTGACTTAACACCACATAGTAACTTGGACTTAACACCACATAGTGACTGGACTTAACACTCACATAGTAACTTGACTTAACACCACATAGTGACTTGACTTAACACCACATAGTGACTTGACTTAACACCACATAGTGACTTGACTTAACACCACATAGTGACTTGACTTAACACCACATAGTGACTTGACTTAACACCACATAGTGACTTGACTTAACACCACATAGTGACTTGACTTAACACCACATAGTAACTGGACTTAACACCACATAGTGACTTGACTTAACACCACATAGTGACTTGACTTAACACCACATAGTGACTGGACTTAACACCACATAGTGACTGGACTTAACACCACATAGTGACTTGACTTAACACCACATAGTGACTTGACTTAACACCACATAGTGACTTGACTTAACACCAGGTGACTTGACTTAACACCACATAGTGACTTGACTTAACACCACATAGTGACTTGACTTAACACCACATAGTGACTTGACTTAACACCACATAGTGATTGGACTTACTTCACTTAATCCCT
>CM065686.1:26550284-26557784 GCA_017654935.2 Phymorhynchus buccinoides
GCCCCTTTAGTGTACTGTACATGTAGATGAATGCAACAATTGCATACACTTACCGGTATATGTCATATTCATTGGCCGTTTCAAAATACCCTCCTATAAGCCGCTTAGTTTCCGCGATGGGGAACGCCTGAAAAGCAACACCAATACAATAACGATTTTCAGAAAGCAATAATGAATTGTGATTTTGACAGAGCAATAATGAATTGCGATTTTAAGCAACAATTAAAAATAGAAGAATATGATTATTCCCTGACGTATTGTGGTTGAAATACCCTCTTCCTATTCCCTTTACTCCTTTCGAATATGTTATTCCGACAGATCCCCCATTCCCACCCCCACCCCTCTTCTGTCTTAGTTCCCCTTCTTCACACACACACACACACACACACACACACACACACACATACACATCATCTTTCCCTGTTTCTTCAATTTATTTCATTTTTATTTTCTTTCTAGAGCAGACGGGCATTGAAAGAGACAGACGTATATACAAGCAGGCAGGCAGACATTCGGGTAGATGGACGGTTGCCACTCACTTCAACATAATTCATTTCGGCTCAAGGCAATGGTGATTTCGGCTCAAGGCTACGGCCATTTCGGCCCAAGGCTATGACAAGGCGAAATGTCTATAGCGTTGGGCAGAAATGTCTATTGCCTTGGGCAGAAATGACTATTGCCTTGGGCAGAAATGACTATTGCCTTGGGCAGAAATGACTATTGCCTTGGGCAGAAATGACTATTGCCTTGGGCAGAAATGACTATTGCCTTGGGCAGAAATGACTATTGCCTTGGACTGACATGACCAAAACTACCGTGGGCCGAAATAAGTGCACACGAGATCGACTGACTAACAAAACAACATGGAGACGTTGACAAAAACAAACAAACAGACCAAAAAACAACAGGGGCTCAGAATCGAAGATGGATGGAAGTTCAGTTTAACGTCGCGTATCGGCTTTCGCCATGTACGACGGGCTGAACAAACCAACCAAGGTATAAACAAAAATTTATGTTCCTGAATCACTGTCTTAGCCAAAAGGCCGAGAAGCGACCAGAATTCAGTCAAACTTAAAGAAGATGGACAGAAAGAAAATGTTTTAAACTGCAAAGAGATAGAGTGAGTGCCATAGACATGAGCTGACTCACCGTTTGCATGTTGGTCAGCACGCTACCTGTGGAGCTCTGAATCAAAGCAGCGTAGTCCGCCATGGTGCTGTTCACAGCTGGGGGAAACAAGGGGACATTATGATCAGTCAAATAAATATTGGTATTCGCAATTAAGGTTTTTTTCATTTTACCATTCTTAACACACGTTACTGCCACTAGAAAAAAAGCTATCAACATTGACCACTCTCCACACACTTTACTGTTACTAGAAAAGAGAGAACCATGAACAGTGACCACTCTCCACACACTTTACTGTTACTAGAAAAGAGAGAACCATGAACAGTGACCACTCTCCACACACTTTACTGTTACTAGAAAAGAGAGAACCATGAACAGTGACCACTCTCCACACACTTTACTGTTACTAGAAAAGAGAGAACCATGAACAGTGACCATTCTCCACACACTTTACTGTTACTAGAAAAGAGAGAACCATGAACAGTGACCACTCTCCACACACTTTACTTTACTAGAAAAGAGAGAACCATGAACAGTGACCACTCTCCACACACTTTACTGTTACTAGAAAAGAGAGAACCATGAACAGTGACCACTCTCCACACACTTTACTGTTACTAGAAAAGAGAGAACCATGAACAGTGACCACTCTCCACACACTTTACTGTTACTAGAAAAGAGAGAACAATGAACAGTGACCATTCTCCACACACTTTACTGTTACTAGAAAAGAGAGAACCATGAACAGTGACCATTCTCCACACACTTTACTGTTACTAGAAAAGAGAGAACCATGAACAGTGACCACTCTCCACACACTTTACTGTTACTAGAAAAGAGAGAACCATGAACAGTGACCACTGACACACTTTACTGTTACTAGAAAAGAGAGAACCATGAACAGTGACCACTCTCCACACACTTTACTGTTACTAGAAAAGAGAGAACCATGAACAGTGAGAGAACCATGAACAGTGACCACCACACACTTTACTGTTACTAGAACACATGAACTTTACTGTTACTAGAAAAGAGAGAACCATGAACAGTGACCACTCTCCACACACTTTACTGTTACTAGAAAAAAGAGAACTATGAACAGTGACCATTCTCCACACACTTTACTGTTACTAGAAAAAAGAGAACTATGAACAGTGACCATTCTCCACACACTTTACTGTTACTAGAAAAAAGAGAACCATGAACAGTGACCATTCTCCACACACTTTACTGTTACTAGAAAAAAGAGAACCATGAACAGTGATCATTGTGAACACACTTTACTGTTACTAGAAAAGAGAGAACCATGAACAGTGATCATTGTGAACATACTTTACTGTTACTAGAAAAGAGAGAACCATGAACAGTGATCATTGTGAACATACTTTACTGTTACTAGAAAAGAGAGAACCATGAACAGTGATCATTGTGAACATACTTTACTGTTACTAGAAAAGAGAGAACCATGAACAGTGATCATTGTGAACATACTTTACTGTTACTAGAAAAGAGAGAACTATGAACAGTGATCATTGTGAACATACTTTACTGTTACTAGAAAAGAGAGAACTATGAACAGTGATCATTGTGAACATACTTTACTGCCACTAGAAAAGAGAGAACTATGAACAGTGATCATTGTGAACATACTTTACTGCCACTAGAAAAGAGAGAACTATGAACAGTGATCATTGTGAACATACTTTACTGTTACTAGAAAAGAGAGAACTATGAACAGTGATCATTGTGAACATACTTTACTGCCACTAGAAAAGAGAGAACTATGAACAGTGATCATTGTGAACATACTTTACTGTTACTAGAAAAGAGAGAACCATGAACAGTGATCATTGTGAACATACTTTACTGTTACTAGAAAAGAGAGAACCATGAACAGTGATCATTGTGAACATACTTTACTGTTACTAGAAAAGAGAGAACCATGAACAGTGATCATTGTGAACATACTTTACTGTTACTAGAAAAAAGAGAACCATGAACAGTGATCATTGTGAACATACTTTACTGTTACTAGAAAAGAGAGAACCATGAACAGTGATCATTGTGAACATACTTTACTGTTACTAGAAAAGAGAGAACTATGAACAGTGATCATTGTGAACATACTTTACTGTTACTAGAAAAGAGAGAACTATGAACAGTGATCATTGTGAACATACTTTACTGTTACTAGAAAAGAGAGAACTATGAACAGTGACCACTCTCCACATACTTTACTGCCACTAGAAAAGAGAGAACCATGAACAGTGATCATTGTGAACATACTTTACTGTTACTAGAAAAGAGAGAACCATGAACAGTGATCATTGTGAACATACTTTACTGTTACTAGAAAAGAGAGAACCATGAACAGTGATCATTGTGAACACACTTTACTGTTACTAGAAAAGAGAGAACTATGAACAGTGATCATTGTGAACATACTTTACTGTTACTAGAAAAGAGAGAACCATGAACAGTGATCATTGTGAACATACTTTACTGTTACTAGAAAAGAGAGAACTATGAACAGTGATCATTGTGAACATACTTTACTGTTACTAGAAAAGAGAGAACCATGAACAGTGATCATTGTGAACATACTTTACTGTTACTAGAAAAGAGAGAACTATGAACAGTGATCATTGTGAACATACTTTACTGTTACTAGAAAAGAGAGAACTATGAACAGTGATCATTGTGAACATACTTTACTGTTACTAGAAAAGAGAGAACTATGAACAGTGATCATTGTGAACATACTTTACTGTTACTAGAAAAGAGAGAACCATGAACAGTGATCATTGTGAACATACTTTACTGTTACTAGAAAAGAGAGAACTATGAACAGTGATCATTGTGAACATACTTTACTGTTACTAGAAAAGAGAGAACTATGAACAGTGATCATTGTGAACATACTTTACTGTTACTAGAAAAGAGAGAACTATGAACAGTGATCATTGTGAACATACTTTACTGTTACTAGAAAAGAGAGAACTATGAACAGTGATCATTGTGAACATACTTTACTGTTACTAGAAAAGAGAGAACTATGAACAGTGATCATTGTGAACATACTTTACTGTTACTAGAAAAGAGAGAACCATGAACAGTGATCATTGTGAACACACTTTACTGTTACTAGAAAAGAGAGAACCATGAACAGTGATCATTGTGAACACACTTTACTGTTACTAGAAAAGAGAGAACTATGAACAGTGATCATTGTGAACACACTTTACTGTTACTAGAAAAGAGAGAACTATGAACAGTGATCATTGTGAACATACTTTACTGTTACTAGAAAAGAGAGAACCATGAACAGTGATCATTGTGAACATACTTTACTGTTACTAGAAAAGAGAAAAAGAGAACCATGAACAGTGATCATTGTGAACATACTTTACTGTTACTAGAAAAGAGAGAACTATGAACAGTGATCATTGTGAACATACTTTACTGTTACTAGAAAAGAGAGAACCATGAACAGTGATCATTGTGAACATACTTTACTGCCACTAGAAAAGAGAGAACTATGAACAGTGATCATTGTGAACATACTTTACTGTTACTAGAAAAGAGAGAACCATGAACAGTGATCATTCTGAACACACTTTACTGTTACTAGAAAAGAGAGAACCATGAACAGTGATCATTGTGAACATACTTTACTGTTACTAGAAAAGAGAGAACCATGAACAGTGATCATTGTGAACATACTTTACTGTTACTAGAAAAGAGAGAACCATGAACAGTGATCATTGTGAACACACTTTACTGTTACTAGAAAAGAGAGAACCATGAACAGTGATCATTGTGAACATACTTTACTGTTACTAGAAAAGAGAGAACCATGAACAGTGATCATTGTGAACATACTTTACTGCCACTAGAAAAGAGAGAACCATGAACAGTGATCATTGTGAACACACTTTACTGTTACTAGAAAAGAGAGAACTATGAACAGTGATCATTGTGAACATACTTTACTGCCACTAGAAAAGAGAGAACCATGAACAGTGATCATTGTGAACATACTTTACTGTTACTAGAAAAGAGAGAACCATGAACAGTGATCATTGTGAACACACTTTACTGTTACTAGAAAAGAGAGAACTATGAACAGTGATCATTGTGAACATACTTTACTGCCACTAGAAAAGAGAGAACTATGAACAGTGATCATTGTGAACATACTTTACTGCCACTAGAAAAGAGAGAACCATGAACAGTGATCATTGTGAACATACTTTACTGTTACTAGAAAAGAGAGAACCATGAACAGTGATCATTGTGAACATACTTTACTGCCACTAGAAAAGAGAGAACTATGAACAGTGATCATTGTGAACATACTTTACTGTTACTAGAAAAGAGAGAACTATGAACAGTGATCATTGTGAACATACTTTACTGTTACTAGAAAAGAGAGAACTATGAACAGTGATCATTGTGAACATACTTTACTGTTACTAGAAAAGAGAGAACTATGAACAGTGATCATTGTGAACATACTTTACTGCCACTAGAAAAGAGAGAACTATGAACAGTGATCATTGTGAACATACTTTACTGTTACTAGAAAAGAGAGAACTATGAACAGTGATCATTGTGAACATACTTTACTGTTACTAGAAAAGAGAGAACCATGAACAGTGATCATTGTGAACATACTTTACTGTTACTAGAAAAGAGAGAACCATGAACAGTGATCATTGTGAACATACTTTACTGCCACTAGAAAAGAGAGAACTATGAACAGTGATCATTGTGAACATACTTTACTGCCACTAGAAAAAAGAGAACTATGAACAGTGATCATTGTGAACATACTTTACTGCCACTAGAAAAGAGAGAACCATGAACAGTGATCATTGTGAACATACTTTACTGTTACTAGAAAAGAGAGAACCATGAACAGTGATCATTGTGAACACACTTTACTGTTACTAGAAAAGAGAGAACCATGAACAGTGATCATTGTGAACATACTTTACTGTTACTAGAAAAGAGAGAACCATGAACAGTGATCATTGTGAACATACTTTACTGTTACTAGAAAAGAGAGAACCATGAACAGTGATCATTGTGAACACACTTTACTGTTACTAGAAAAAAGAGAACCATGAACAGTGATCATTGTGAACATACTTTACTGTTACTAGAAAAGAGAGAACTATGAACAGTGATCATTGTGAACATACTTTACTGTTACTAGAAAAGAGAGAACTATGAACAGTGATCATTGTGAACATACTTTACTGTTACTAGAAAAGAGAGAACTATGAACAGTGACCACTCTCCACATACTTTACTGCCACTAGAAAAGAGAGAACCATGAACAGTGATCATTGTGAACACACTTTACTGTTACTAGAAAAGAGAGAACCATGAACAGTGATCATTGTGAACATACTTTACTGTTACTAGAAAAGAGAGAACTATGAACAGTGATCATTGTGAACATACTTTACTGTTACTAGAAAAGAGAGAACTATGAACAGTGACCACTCTCCACATACTTTACTGCCACTAGAAAAGAGAGAACCATGAACAGTGATCATTGTGAACATACTTTACTGTTACTAGAAAAGAGAGAACCATGAACAGTGATCATTGTGAACATACTTTACTGTTACTAGAAAAGAGAGAACTATGAACAGTGATCATTGTGAACATACTTTACTGTTACTAGAAAAGAGAGAACTATGAACAGTGATCATTGTGAACATACTTTACTGTTACTAGAAAAGAGAGAACTATGAACAGTGATCATTGTGAACATACTTTACTGTTACTAGAAAAGAGAGAACCATGAACAGTGATCATTGTGAACATACTTTACTGTTACTAGAAAAAAGAGAACCATGAACAGTGATCATTGTGAACACACTTTACTGTTACTAGAAAAGAGAGAACTATGAACAGTGATCATTGTGAACATACTTTACTGTTACTAGAAAAGAGAGAACTATGAACAGTGATCATTGTGAACATACTTTACTGTTACTAGAAAAGAGAGAACCATGAACAGTGATCATTGTGAACATACTTTACTGTTACTAGAAAAAAGAGAACCATGAACAGTGATCATTGTGAACACACTTTACTGTTACTAGAAAAGAGAGAACTATGAACAGTGATCATTGTGAACATACTTTACTGTTACTAGAAAAAAGAGAACTATGAACAGTGATCATTGTGAACACACTTTACTGTTACTAGAAAAGAGAGAACCATGAACAGTGATCATTCTGAACATACTTTACTGTTACTAGAAAAGAGAGAACTATGAACAGTGATCATTGTGAACATACTTTACTGTTACTAGAAAAGAGAGAACCATGAACAGTGATCATTGTGAACATA
>CM065686.1:26565284-26566617 GCA_017654935.2 Phymorhynchus buccinoides
CAATTCGAGGGCTATTTTGCCAGATGGGACTACCACAAACAGAATGAAGAAGGCTGGCGAATACCCATCGTGACCAGCAATACCCATCGAGACCAGCAATACCCATCGTGACCAGCAATACCCATCGTGACCAGCAATACCCATCGTGACCAGCAATACCCATCGAGACCAGCAATACCCATCGTGACCAGCAATACCCATCGTGACCAGCAATACCCATCGTGACCAGCAATAACCATCGTGACCAGCAATACCCATCGTTACCAGCAACACCCATCGTGACCAGCAACACCCATCGTAGCCAGCAATACCCATCGTGACCAGCAATACCCATCGTGACCAGCAACACCCATCGTGACCAGCAATACCTATCGTGACCAGCAATACCCATCGTGACCAGCAAGACCCATCGTGACCAGCAATACCCATCGAGACCAGCAATACCCATCGTGACCAGCAAAACCCATCGTGACCAGCAATACCCATCGAGACCAGCAATACCCATCGTGACCAGCAATAACCATCGTGACCAGCAATACCCATCGTGACCAGCAAGACCCATCGTGACCAGCAATACCCATCGAGACCAGCAATACCCATCGTGACCAGCAATACCCATCGTAACCAGCAATACCCATCGTGACCAGCAATACCCATCGTGACCAGCAACACCCATCGTGACCAGCAACACCCATCGCTACCAGCAATACCCATCGCTACCAGCAATACCCATCGCTACCAGCAATACCCATCGCTACCAGCAATACCCATCGCTACCAGCAATACCCATCGCTACCAGCAATACCCATCGCTACCAGCAATACCCATCGTGACAGCAATACCATCGTGCACCAGCAATTACCCATCGCTACCAGCAATATACCATCGTACCAGCAATACCCATCGTGACCAGCAATACCCATGGTGACCAGCAACACCCATCGTGACCAGCAATACCATCGTGACCAGCAATACCATCTTGACCAGCAATACCTATCGTGGGACCAGCACATACCTATCGTGACCAGCAATACCCATCGTGACAGCAATACCTATCGTGACCAGCAATACCTATCGTGACCAGCAATACCCAGATCGTGACCGCAATACCCATCGTGACAGCACCAACATCGTGACCAGCCATAACCATCGCGACCGCAATACCCATCTTGACCAGCAATACCATCGTGACCAGCAATACCAATCGTGGACCGCAATACCATCGTGACCAAGAATACCATCGTGACAGCAATACCATCGTGACCAGCAACACCATCGGGCCGCAAAACCATCGTTACAGCAAACACCCACAGTGACAGCAAGACCCATCGTA
>CM065686.1:26574617-26597117 GCA_017654935.2 Phymorhynchus buccinoides
GAAACAGTACATAACACAGAGTTGAAACAGTACATCACACAGAGTTGAAACAGTACATCACACAGAGTTGAAACAGTACATCACACAGAGTTGAAACAGTACATAACACAGAGTTGAAACAGTACATCATAGAGTTGAAACAGTACATCACACAGAGTTGAAACAGTACATCACACAGAGTTGCAACAGTACATCACACAGAGTTGCAAACAGTCACTCACACAGAGTTGAAACAGTCACTCACACAGAGTTGCAACAGTACATCACACAGAGTTGAAACAGTACATCACACAGAGTTGAAACAGTACATCTCACAGAGTTGCAACAGTACATCACACAGAGTTGCAACAGTCACTCACACAGAGTTGCAACAGTACATCACACAGAGTTGCAAACAGTCACTCACACAGAGTTGCAAACAGTCACTCACACAGAGTTGAAACAGTCACTCACACAGAGTTGCAAACAGTACATCACACAGAGTTGCAACAGTCACTCACACAGAGTTGCAAACAGTCACTCACACAGAGTTGCAAACAGTCGCTCACACAGAGTTGCAACAGTCACTCAAACAGAGTTGCAAACAGTCGCTCACACAGAGTTGAAACAGTCACTCACACAGAGTTGCAAACAGTCACTCACACAGAGTTGCAAACAGTCGCTCACACAGAGTTGCAAACAGTCGCTCACACAGAGTTGAAACAGTCACTCACACAGAGTTGCAAACAGTCACTCACACAGAGTTGCAAACAGTCACTCACACAGAGTTGCAAACAGTCGCTCACACAGAGTTGCAAACAGTCGCTCACACAGAGTTGCAAACAGTCACTCACACAGAGTTGCAAACAGTACATCACACAGAGTTGCAAACAGTCGCTCACACAGAGTTGCAAACAGTACATCACACAGAGTTGCAAACAGTCGCTCACACAGAGTTGCAAACAGTACATCACACAGAGTTGCAACAGTCACTCACACAGAGTTGAAACAGTCACTCACACAGAGTTGAAACAGTCACTCAAACAGAGTTGAAACAGTCACTCACACAGAGTTGCAAACAGTCGCTCACACAGAGTTGCAAACAGTCACTCACACAGAGTTGCAAACAGTCGCTCACACAGAGTTGCAAACAGTCGCTCACACAGAGTTGCAAACAGTCGCTCACACAGAGTTGCAAACAGTACATCACACAGAGTTGCAAACAGTCGCTCACACAGAGTTGCAAACAGTACATCACACAGAGTTGCAAACAGTCACTCACACAGAGTTGCAAACAGTCGCTCACACAGAGTTGCAACAGTCACTCACACAGAGTTGCAAACAGTCGCTCACACAGAGTTGCAAACAGTCACTCACACAGAGTTGCAAACAGTCGCTCACACAGAGTTGCAAACAGTCACTCACACAGAGTTGCAAACAGTCACTCACACAGAGTTGCAAACAGTCACTCACACAGAGTTGCAAACAGTCACTCACACAGAGTTGCAAACAGTCGCTCACACAGAGTTGCAAACAGTCGCTCACACAGAGTTGCAAACAGTCGCTCACACAGAGTTGCAAACAGTCACTCACACAGAGTTGCAAACAGTCACTCACACAGAGTTGAAACAGTCACATCACACAGAGTTGCAAACAGTCACTCACACAGAGTTGCAAACAGTACATCACACAGAGTTGCAAACAGTCACTCACACAGAGTTGCAAACAGTACATCACACAGAGTTGCAACAGTCACTCACACAGAGTTGCAAACAGTCGCTCACACAGAGTTGAAACAGTCACTCACACAGAGTTGCAAACAGTACATCACACAGAGTTGCAAACAGTCACTCACACAGAGTTGAAACAGTCACTCAAACAGAGTTGCAAACAGTCACTCACACAGAGTTGAAACAGTCACTCAAACAGAGTTGAAACAGTCACTCAAACAGAGTTGAAACAGTCACTCAAACAGAGTTGCAACAGTCACTCACACAGAGTTGAAACAGTCACTCAAACAGAGTTGAAACAGTCACTCACACAGAGTTGAAACAGTCACTCAAACAGAGTTGCAAACAGTCACTCACACAGAGTTGAAACAGTCACTCACACAGAGTTGCAAACAGTCACTCACACAGAGTTGAAACAGTCACTCACACAGAGTTGCAAACAGTCACTCACACAGAGTTGCAAACAGTCGCTCACACAGAGTTGAAACAGTCACTCACACAGAGTTGCAAACAGTCACTCACACAGAGTTGAAACAGTCACTCACACAGAGTTGCAAACAGTACATCACACAGAGTTGCAACAGTCACTCACACAGAGTTGCAACAGTCACTCACACAGAGTTGAAACAGTCACTCACACAGAGTTGCAAACAGTACATCACACAGAGTTGCAAACAGTCACTCACACAGAGTTGAAACAGTCACTCACACAGAGTTGCAAACAGTCACTCACACAGAGTTGCAACAGTCACTCACACAGAGTTGCAAACAGTACATCACACAGAGTTGCAAACAGTCACTCACACAGAGTTGAAACAGTCACTCACACAGAGTTGAAACAGTCACTCACACAGAGTTGCAAACAGTACATCACACAGAGTTGAAACAGTCACTCACACAGAGTTGAAACAGTCACTCACACAGAGTTGCAAACAGTCACTCACACAGAGTTGCAACAGTCACTCACACAGAGTTGAAACAGTCACTCACACAGAGTTGAAGCACTCACTCACACAGAGTTGCAAACAGTACATCACACAGAGTTGCAACAGTCACTCACACAGAGTTGCAAACAGTACATCACACAGAGTTGAAACAGTACATAACACCGAGTTGCAAACAGGATGAGAGAAGAAGATGGAAGGAGGGAGAGAGACAAAAGTAATAATATAATATTTCGCGGACCCGGCGAAACCGGTACTCAGCGTTACAGGTACTTGGCGTTACCGGTACTAGGCGTTACCGGTATCCGGCGTTGCGCTAGTATAAATAATTATTACAACGGCGTTGCTGCTGAAACGTGGCAGAAGCTTAATTTATACAGAACTTTCTAAAACAATCACACAGAAACCCCCACACATACACATACACACACTCGCGTGCGCACACACACACACACACGCGCGCGCGCGCGCGCGCGCACACACACACACATATACGAGCGCGCGCGCACGCACACACGCATACGCGACAACACAACGCACACAAACTAACAGACACACCAAAGATGGACAATAACATGCACGCAAGCACACACACACACACACACACACACACACACTCACACACACACACGCGCGCGCGCGCGCGCGCGCGCGCGTACGCATGCACTCGCTCGCACGCGCGCGCGTACGCATGCACTCGCTCGCACGCACACACACACACACGCGCGCGCGCACGCACACACACAGGGAGAGAAAGTGAACACGAAAACGAAATTTTATTTAACCAAGGAAACATGAGATAAGCAATACAGTGCTTTTATTTTCACCCAGCCCTGGGGAAAACATAGAAAATTCAAATAACAAAGCTAACTAACCCATGCACAAAAGGGAAAAGGGAAATGGGTTACACAGAAAAGGAGAAAAAAAGGCTAGGGGTAATGAGAGGTGAGGGGGGGGGGGGGGGGGGGGGTTAGGAGTGGGGTTATACGATTGCACATGAGTAATAATAGTAAAACATAGAAGAAAGAGAAACAAAATTACATTTAATCTTTAAGTTTTTGAAATAGAACACTTTCATATGCCTTTTTGAAAGAATTCAAGCTAGCTATTTGTTTTTAACTAGCGCAACGCCTAGTACTGGCAATGCACCGTACTGGTAATGCCACGTACAGGTAACGCTGAGTACTGGTTTCGCCGGGTCCGCGAAATATTATTATTACTTTTGTCTCTCTCCCTCCTTCCATCTTCTTCACTCATCCCGTTCTACTTACTTACTGAGTACAGCAAATTTGAAGCGATTCGGTGAAGAAAAGGCGGAGTTATAAGGCCCTGTTTCCCGTTGGCGCTGCTCTGAGAGTGATGCGCTGTCCCTAGTAACGGTAACGCCTAGTAACGGTAACGCCAATTACTGGTAACGCTGAGTACAGCAAATTTGAAGCGATTCGGTTAAGAAACGGCGGAGTTATAAGGCCCCGTTTCCCGTTGGCGCATCTCTGAGAGTGACGCGCTCTCCCGATTCTCTTCACATTTGCTGCCAGGCTTTGCCCGGGCCATAGCAAGCCTGACAGCAAATTGGAAGCGATTCGGTTAAGAAACGGCGGAGTTATTAGTGAAAAGGTGAGGCGGCATATAGCGCACGCGTTTCTGAACCGATAGTCACCGTCCCCGGTCATCTACCTGCCAAATGTGAAGGCAATCGGTCCAGAAATGCCGGAGATACGGGCGCCGAGAGGCCGGCAGATGCGCGTTTCGCGCATTTGCGAAACCGCGCAAATGATACGGCCGCCTCGGTTGCCGTTAACATAGCCCCGTTAGGGCTCACAGCAAATTTGAAGCGATTCGGTCGAAAAACGGCGGAGTTATAAGGCCCGTTTTGTGTTTCAGACAGACAGACACACACACACACACACACACACGGGCGGACACTTGGCTTTTTACTATATGATTTAGATGGCAAAGAGTTCCATAGAGTTCCGCCTGAGTAAGTTAAACTAGTTTTAAGAGAGAGAGAGAGAGAGAGAGAGAGAGAGAGAGAGAGAGAGAGAGAGAGAGAGAGAGAGAGAGAGAGAGAGAGAGAGAGAGAGAGAGCGAGACAGAGAGAAAGAGAGAGAGAGAGAGAGAGAGAGAGAGAGACAGAGACAGAGAGAGCAAGACAGAGAGAGCAAGACAGAGAGAGAGAGACAGATAAACAGACAGAAAAACCAGACAGACACACAGACAGACAGAGAAGCGAATGAGCAGTGACAGAGACAAAGCAAAGATATAACACTGTTATTAGCTTAATTATTAAGACACTGCAGAAAGCGACTGACAACATAATCAAACAGCCTCCGCAGTTGGAGCAGAATCCTCGTTCTGTGGGCAGCTTCTTCTTGTCGTCACACAGCACGCCCATCATCATGCCCAGCACGAAGAGCCCCACCAGGGCCAGGAAGGCCGAGGTCAGGCCCAGGCCCAGGTACTCTCTGCACACAGACACACACTAGAGGGATAGGGGCCCAGGTACTCTGGACACAGACACACACTAGAGGGATAGGGGCCCAGGTACTCTGCACACAGACACACACTAGAGGGATAGGGGCCCAGGTACTCTGCACACAGACACACACTAGAGGGATAGGGGCCCAGGTACTCTGCACACAAACACACACTAGAGGGATAGGGGCCCAGGTACTCTGCACACAGACACACACTAGAGGGATAGGGGCCCAGGTACTCTGCACACAGACACACACTAGAGGGATAGGGGCCCAGGTACTCTGCACACAGACACACACTAGAGGGATAGTGGCCCAGGTACTCTGCACACAGACACACACTAGAGGGATAGGGGCCCAGGTACTCTGCACACAGACACACACTAGAGGGATAGGGGCCCAGGTACTCTGCACACAGACACACACTAGAGGGATAGGGGCCCAGGTACTCTGCACACAGACACACACTAGAGGGATAGGGGCCCAGGTACTCTGCACACAGACACACACTAGAGGGATAGGGGCCCAGGTACTCTGCACACAGACACACACTAGAGGGATAGGGGCCCAGGTACTCTGCACACAGACACACACTAGAGGGATAGGGGCCCAGGTACTCTGCACACAGACACACACTAGAGGGATAGTGGCCCAGGTACTCTGCACACAGACACACACTAGAGGGATAGGGGCCCAGGTACTCTGCACACAGACACACACTAGAGGGATAGGGGCCCAGGTACTCTGCACACAGACACACACTAGAGGGATAGGGGCCCAGGTACTCTGGACACAGACACACACTAGAGGGATAGGGGCCCAGGTACTCTGCACACAGACACACACTAGAGGGATAGGGGCCCAGGTACTCTGCACACAGACACACACTAGAGGGATAGGGGCCCAGGTACTCTGCACACAGACACACACTAGAGGGATAGTGGCCCAGGTACTCTGCACACAGACACACACTAGAGGGATAGGGGCCCAGGTACTCTGCACACAGACACACACTAGAGGGATAGGGGCCCAGGTACTCTGGACACAGACACACACTAGAGGGATAGTGGCCCAGGTACTCTGCACACAGACACACACTAGAGGGATAGGGGCCCAGGTACTCTGCACACAGACACACACTAGAGGGATAGTGGCCCAGGTACTCTGCACACAGACACACACTAGAGGGATAGGGGCCCAGGTACTCTGGACACAGACACACACTAGAGGGATAGGGGCCCAGGTACTCTCTGCACACAGACACACACTAGAGGGATAGGGGCCCAGGTACTCTGCACACAGACACACACTAGAGGGATAGGGGCCCAGGTACTCTGCACACAGACACACACTAGAGGGATAGGGGCCCAGGTACTCTGGACACAGACACACACTAGAGGGATAGGGGCCCAGGTACTCTGCACACAGACACACACTAGAGGGATAGGGGCCCAGGTACTCTCTGCACACAGACACACACTAGAGGGATAGGGGCCCAGGTACTCTGCACACAGACACACACTAGAGGGATAGGGGCCCAGGTACTCTGCACACAGACACACACTAGAGGGATAGGGGCCCAGGTACTCTGCACACAGACACACACTAGAGGGATAGGGGCCCAGGTACTCTGCACACAGACACACACTAGAGGGATAGGGGCCCAGGTACTCTGCACACAGACACACACTAGAGGGATAGGGGCCCAGGTACTCTGCACACAGACACACACTAGAGGGATAGGGGCCCAGGTACTCTGCACACAGACACACACTAGAGGGATAGGGGCCCAGGTACTCTCTGCACACAGACACACACTAGAGGGATAGGGGCCCAGGTACTCTGCACACAGACACACACTAGAGGGATAGGGGCCCAGGTACTCTGCAGACAGACACACACTAGAGGGATAGGGGCCCAGGTACTCTGCACACAGACACACACTAGAGGGATAGGGGCCCAGGTACTATGCACACAGACACACACTAGAGGGATAGGGGCCCAGGTACTCTGCACACAGACACACACTAGAGGGATAGGGGCCCAGGTACTCTGCAGACAGACACACACTAGAGGGATAGGGGCCCAGGTACTCTGCACACAGACACACACTAGAGGGATAGGGGCCCAGGTACTCTGCACACAGACACACACTAGAGGGATAGGGGCCCAGGTACTCTGCACACAGACACACACTAGAGGGATAGGGGCCCAGGTACTCTGCACACAGACACACACTAGAGGGATAGGGGCCCAGGTACTCTGCACACAGACACACACTAGAGGGATAGGGGCCCAGGTACTCTGCACACAGACACACACTAGAGGGATAGGGGCCCAGGTACTCTGCACACAGACACACACTAGAGGGATAGGGGCCCAGGTACTCTGCACACAGACACACACTAGAGGGATAGGGGCCCAGGTACTCTGCACACAGACACACACTAGAGGGATAGGGGCCCAGGTACTCTCTGCACACAGACACACACTAGAGGGATAGGGGCCCAGGTACTCTGCACACAGACACACACTAGAGGGATAGGGGCCCAGGTACTCTGCAGACAGACACACACTAGAGGGATAGGGGCCCAGGTACTCTGCAGACAGACACACACTAGAGGGATAGGGGCCCAGGTACTCTGCACACAGACACACACTAGAGGGATAGGGGCCCAGGTACTCTGCACACAGACACACACTAGAGGGATAGGGGCCCAGGTACTCTGCACACAGACACACACTAGAGGGATAGGGGCCCAGGTACTCTGCACACAGACACACACTAGAGGGATAGGGGCCCTGGTACTCTCTGCACACAGACACACACTAGAGGGATAGGGGCCCAGGTACTCTGCACACAGACACACACTAGAGGGATAGGGGCCCAGGTACTCTGCACACAGACACACACTAGAGGGATAGGGGCCCAGGTACTCTCTGCACACAGACACACACTAGAGGGATAGGGGCCCAGGTACTCTGCAGACAGACACACACTAGAGGGATAGGGGCCCAGGTACTCTGCACACAAACACACACTAGAGGGATAGTGGCCCAGGTACTCTGCACACAGACACACACTAGAGGGATAGGGGCCCAGGTACTCTGCACACAAACACACACTAGAGGGATAGGGGCCCAGGTACTCTCTGCACACAGACACACACTAGAGGGATAGGGGCCCAGGTACTCTGCACACAGACACACACTAGAGGGATAGTGGCCCAGGTACTCTCTGCAGACAGACACACACTAGAGGGATAGGGGCCCAGGTACTCTGCACACAGACACACACTAGAGGGATAGGGGCCCAGGTACTCTGCACACAGACACACACTAGAGGGATAGTGGCCCAGGTACTCTCTGCACACAGACACACACTAGAGGGATAGGGGCCCAGGTACTCTGCACACAGACACACACTAGAGGGATAGTGGCCCTGGTACTCTCTGCACACAGACACACACTAGAGGGATAGGGGCCCAGGTACTCTGCACACAAACACACACTAGAGGGATAGTGGCCCAGGTACTCTCTGCAGACAGACACACACTAGAGGGATAGGGGCCCAGGTACTCTGCACACAGACACACACTAGAGGGATAGGGGCCCAGGTACTCTGCACACAGACACACACTAGAGGGATAGTGGCCCTGGTACTCTCTGCACACAGACACACACTAGAGGGATAGGGGCCCAGGTACTCTGCACACAGACACACACTAGAGGGATAGTGGCCCAGGTACTCTCTGCACACAGACACACACTAGAGGGATAGGGGCCCAGGTACTCTCTGCACACAGACACACACTAGAGGGATAGGGGCCCAGGTACTCTGCACACCGACACACACTAGAGGGATAGGGGCCCAGGTACTCTCTGCACACAGACACACACTAGAGGGATAGGGGCCCAGGTACTCTCTGCACACAGACACACACTAGAGGGATAGGGGCCCAGGTACTCTGCACACAGACACACACTAGAGGGATAGGGGCCCAGGTACTCTCTGCACACAGACACACACTAGAGGGATAGGGGCCCAGGTACTCTCTGCACACAGACACACACTAGAGGGATAGGGGCCCAGGTACTCTGCACACAGACACACACTAGAGGGATAGGGGCCCAGGTACTCTGCACACAGACACACACTAGAGGGATAGGGGCCCAGGTACTCTCTGCACACAGACACACACTAGAGGGATAGGGGCCCAGGTACTCTGCACACAGACACACACTAGAGGGATAGTGGCCCAGGTACTCTGCACACAGACACACACTAGAGGGATAGGGGCCCAGGTACTCTGCACACAGACACACACTAGAGGGATAGGGGCCCAGGTACTCTGCACACAGACACACACTAGAGGGATAGTGGCCCTGGTACTCTCTGCACACAGACACACACTAGAGGGATAGGGGCCCAGGTACTCTGCACACAGACACACACTAGAGGGATAGTGGCCCAGGTACTCTCTGCACACAGACACACACTAGAGGGATAGGGGCCCAGGTACTCTGCACACAGACACACACTAGAGGGATAGGGGCCCAGGTACTCTGCACACAGACACACACTAGAGGGATAGGGGCCCAGGTACTCTCTGCACACAGACACACACTAGAGGGATAGGGGCCCAGGTACTCTGCACACAGACACACACTAGAGGGATAGGGGCCCAGGTACTCTCTGCACACAGACACACACTAGAGGGATAGGGGCCCAGGTACTCTCTGCACACAGACACACACTAGAGGGATAGGGGCCCAGGTACTCTGCACACAGACACACACTAGAGGGATAGGGGCCCAGGTACTCTCTGCACACAGACACACACTAGAGGGATAGGGGCCCAGGTACTCTGCACACAGACACACACTAGAGGGATAGGGGCCCAGGTACTCTGCACACAGACACACACTAGAGGGATAGGGGCCCAGGTACTCTCTGCACACAGACACACACTAGAGGGATAGGGGCCCAGGTACTCTCTGCACACAGACACACACTAGAGGGATAGTGGCCCAGGTACTCTGCACACAGACACACACTAGAGGGATAGGGGCCCAGGTACTCTGCACACAGACACACACTAGAGGGATAGGGGCCCAGGTACTCTGCACACAGACACACACTAGAGGGATAGGGGCCCTGGTACTCTGCACACAGACACACACTAGAGGGATAGGGGCCCAGGTACTCTGGACACAGACACACACTAGAGGGATAGGGGCCCAGGTACTCTGCAGACAGACACACACTAGAGGGATAGGGGCCCAGGTACTCTCTGCAGACAGACACACACTAGAGGGATAGGGGCCCAGGTACTCTGCACACAGACACACACTAGAGGGATAGGGGCCCAGGTACTCTGCAGACAGACACACACTAGAGGGATAGGGGCCCAGGTACTCTCTGCAGACAGACACACACTAGACACGATGCGATTGTGGCGATGTCTGTGAGTCATTATCCACGTGAAATACTTCCGTCTAAAAATAGTTCTACTGTTTACGTCCACTATAAGCCTACTCACGTAGATCCTAACGCACAAATCCAATCCAATGTCCGATACAATAATACAGATAGTTCATCAGTCGTGTAGGTACGGGGGACTACACATACAGTGAACACGATTAGTAGGATTTCGTCAGATTCGCTTAGACAGTATAATTTCACGCGTTCATGCCTCTGTTACTAGAAATGTCGCATTGGGATCGAAACGTATTCAGTGTAGCGACAGAAAACTACATGCTTGCTGATCCTCTGAACATACTTTACACCCTGACGGATGCATTGTTATTGCAAGAAACACGTCGAGATCATTGTGAACATACTTTACCTTTACTAGAGAGAGCAACACTCACAGTGACTGGTTTCCTAGAAATCAAACTGTACTAGAAATCGGCGATTCCATCCTTGGTGGAGGTGCTGGAACATACTTTACTGTTAGTAGAAAAGAGAGAACCATGAACAGCCTTCTCTTTTCTAATGGCCGCCTCAGTGTTACTTAGACCAAAGAGAGAAATATCCACAAGTGAATTGTGAACATACTTTATTAGAAAAGAGAGAAGTTGACCAATCAGGAGTTTACTGTTACTAGAAAAGAGAGAACTATGAACAGTGATCTGCACTACAGTGATCATTGTGAACATACTTTACTGTTACTAGAAAAGAAGAAAGAAAAAAACTTCAACCAGTCGATTGTGAACCACTTTACCACCACGTCCAAAATGGCTCCTCTCAGTCCGTGAACAACTTTACCGCCAAGGAGGACAGTCGCCATTTTGAACACACTTTACTGTTACTAGAAAAGAGAGAACCATGAACAGTGATCAGTGAACATACTTTCTGTTACTTGAAAAGGCTGTCTTTCTGGTGATCTCAACGTGTTTCTTGCTAGAAAAAAGAGAACTATGAACAGTGCCCCATTAGTGAACTGTACTTTACTGTTGCTACAAAAGAGAGAACTATGAACAGTGATCATTGTGAACATACTTTACTGGCCACTAGAAAATAGAGAACTATGAACAGTGACCACTCTCCACATAGTTTCTGCGATGGGGAACGCATGAAAAGCAACACCAATACAATAACGATTACTTCAGAAAGCAATAATGAATTGTGATTTTGACAGAGCAATAATGAATTGCGACTAGAAAAGCAGAACCATGAACAGTGATCATTGTGAACATACTTTACTGACTAGAAAAGAGAGAACTATGAACAGTGATCATTGTGAACATACTTTACTGTTACTCCTTTCATGAACAGTGATCATTCTGAACAGACTTTACTGTTACTAGAAAAGAGAGAACCATGAACAGTGATCATTGTGAACATACTTTACTGTTACTAGAAAAGAGAGAACATGAACAGTGATCATTGTGAACATACTTTACTGCCACTAGAAAAGAGAGAACCATGAACAGTGATCATTGTTTACTTTACTGTTACTAGAAAAGAGAGAACTATGAACAGTGATCATTGTGAACATACTTTACTGTTACTAGAAAAGAGAGAACCATGAACAGTGATCATTGTGAACATACTTTACTGCCACTAGAAAAGAGAGAACCATGAACAGTGATCATTGTGAACACACTTTACTGTTACTAGAAAAGAGAGAACTATGAACAGTGATCATTGTGAACATACTTTACTGCCACTAGAAAAGAGAGAACCATGAACAGTGATCATTGTGAACACACTTTACTGTTACTAGAAAAAAGAGAAGAAATGAACAGTGATCATTGTGAACACACTTTACTGTTACTAGAAAAGAGAGAACTATGAACAGTGATCATTGTGAACATACTTTACTGCCACTAGAAAAGAGAGAACTATGAACAGTGATCATTGTGAACATACTTTACTGCCACTAGAAAAGAGAGAACTATGAACAGTGATCATTGTGAACATACTTTACTGTTACTAGAAAAGAGAGAACTATGAACAGTGATCATTGTGAACATACTTTACTGTTACTAGAAAAGAGAGAACCATGAACAGTGATCATTGTGAACATACTTTACTGACTAGAAAAGAGAGAACTATGAACAGTGATCATTGTGAACATACTTTACTGCCACTAGAAAAGAGAGAACCATGAACAGTGATCATTGTGAACAGACTTTACTGTTACTAGAAAAAGAGAACTATGAACAGTGATCATTGTGAACATACTTTACTGGCACTAGAAAAGAGAGAACTATGAACAGTGATCATTGTGAACATACTTTACTGTTACTAGAAAAGAGAGAACTGATGAACAGTGATCATTGTGAACATACTTTACTGTTACTAGAAAAGAGAGAACCATGAACAGTGATCATTGTGAACATACTTTACTGTTACTAGAAAAGAGAGAACCATGAACAGTGATCATTGTGAACATACTTTACTGCCACTAGAAAAGAGAGAACTATGAACAGTGATCATTGTGAACATACTTTACTGGTACTAGAAAAGAGAGAACTATGAACAGTGATCATTGTGAACATACTTTACTGCCACTAGAAAAGAGAGAACTATGAACAGTGATCATTGTGAACATACTTTACTGTTACTAGAAAAGAGAGAACCATGAACAGTGATCATTGTGAACACACTTTACTGTTACTAGAAAAGAGAGAACTATGAACAGTGATCATTGTGAACATACTTTACTGTTACTAGAAAAGAGAGAACCATGAACAGTGATCATTGTGAACATACTTTACTGTTACTAGAAAAGAGAGAACCATGAACAGTGATCATTGTGAACATACTTTACTGTTACTAGAAAAGAGAGAACCATGAACAGTGATCATTGTGAACATACTTTACTGTTACTAGAAAAGAGAGAACCATGAACAGTGATCATTGTGAACACACTTTACTGTTACTAGAAAAGAGAGAACTATGAACAGTGATCATTGTGAACATACTTTACTGTTACTAGAAAAGAGAGAACCATGAACAGTGATCATTCTGAACATACTTTACTGTTACTAGAAAAGAGAGAACCATGAACAGTGATCATTGTGAACATACTTTACTGTTACTAGAAAAGAGAGAACCATGAACAGTGATCATTGTGAACATACTTTACTGTTACTAGAAAAGAGAGAACTATGAACAGTGATCATTGTGAACATACTTTACTGTTACTAGAAAAGAGAGAACTATGAACAGTGATCATTGTGAACATACTTTACTGTTACTAGAAAAGAGAGAACCATGAACAGTGATCATTGTGAACATACTTTACTGTTACTAGAAAAGAGAGAACCATGAACAGTGATCATTGTGAACATACTTTACTGTTACTAGAAAAGAGAGAACCATGAACAGTGATCATTGTGAACATACTTTACTGTTACTAGAAAAGAGAGAACCATGAACAGTGATCATTGTGAACATACTTTACTGTTACTAGAAAAGAGAGAACCATGAACAGTGATCATTGTGAACATACTTTACTGTTACTAGAAAAGAGAGAACCATGAACAGTGATCATTGTGAACATACTTTACTGTTACTAGAAAAGAGAGAACCATGAACAGTGATCATTGTGAACATACTTTACTGTTACTAGAAAAGAGAGAACTATGAACAGTGATCATTGTGAACATACTTTACTGTTACTAGAAAAGAGAGAACTATGAACAGTGATCATTGTGAACATACTTTACTGTTACTAGAAAAGAGAGAACTATGAACAGTGATCATTGTGAACATACTTTACTGTTACTAGAAAAGAGAGAACCATGAACAGTGATCATTGTGAACATACTTTACTGTTACTAGAAAAGAGAGAACTATGAACAGTGATCATTGTGAACATACTTTACTGTTACTAGAAAAAAGAGAACTATGAACAGTGATCATTGTGAACATACTTTACTGTTACTAGAAAAGAGAGAACCATGAACAGTGATCATTGTGAACATACTTTACTGTTACTAGAAAAGAGAGAACTATGAACAGTGATCATTGTGAACATACTTTACTGTTACTAGAAAAGAGAGAACCATGAACAGTGATCATTGTGAACATACTTTACTGTTACTAGAAAAAAGAGAACCATGAACAGTGATCATTGTGAACATACTTTACTGTTACTAGAAAAGAGAGAACCATGAACAGTGATCATTGTGAACATACTTTACTGTTACTAGAAAAGAGAGAACCATGAACAGTGATCATTCTGAACATACTTTACTGTTACTAGACGAGCGCGCGCGCATTAATTTACATGTACGTTAAAACTTGTGCTAGAGTGCCATAGGCTTAATACAAATCGACGCGAGAAACAAACAAAACTAGCCTAATGATAAATACAAGCACAAATGAAAGGCACTCAACCACAGGCTAATTAACAGATATGTTGTGATAATACACACAATGCAAGGAAGATTGAAAGCACGAGAGTAGTAGACCTATTCATAACAAACACTTTAAAATGGTACAGACAAAGACATTCTTACCAGTTTCTACAGACGATGTGACAGTATCCACGGTAACCGAAATCTGATCCAGATGCGTTTGTGTCTATCAACAGAAAAAACAATCATACCTATCGAAATGTCAAAGGCAACGACAAGGCAGTCAAACAAGTTTAAGATGGTATCTAAACAGATAAGATTGGATTCATTTTTTAAATATTGACATTTTGCATATATTAACAACAGGTTTTTTTTAATTGTTGTTGTTGTTGATAAAGAAAGACACAGCGCTACAGTGCATGCAATCACGCTACAGTGCATGCAATCACAGTTTATCTCCATTGACCGTACCTAACACTAACAGTCCTCAAGATATCTCGTGTGGAGACGCCCCCTGGACAAGGCGGTTCCGCAATAAACGAATTCCAGCCAAGCTTTCTACAATAGCAGTGACCCCCTCTGCTACTAAGAGGTGTAGCGCAGGCCTTCACAGTGTCGGTGTTTCTATACGTGATTGCTTTGAGCTCTGTTGGTGTATACGAAGGTGTTATCTTAGAAGTCGGAGGTCGAATGGTTTCGCTGATTGGCTGGTATTAAGCCTGAAAGATGATGCCATCAGTACACTGAGAGCTGCATTGTACAATAACTAGCATCTGCGCCCCCTTTCTGCACATGGATATCTGGAAGTAGTAGGTGGCCACGAGGGACTGGCGGATACAGACACTTTGATTGAAGGGGGTCAGTTATAGTGTACCCACCGAGTTAGCCAGACTGGCCAGGTCAGCATTGACCACGTCGTCCACTGCGATCTGCACGCTGTCCAAGTTGGGAAGCTGCGTGGAAAGAACATGAAGCGTTAACATTATGTGTTCAAAAGTTTAGGGGGAGAGAGAGAAATACAGACAGACAGACAAACAAACATAGAGAGGGGGGGGGGGGGAGAGAGAGAGAGAGAGAGAGAGAGAGAGAGAGAGAGAGAGAGAGAGAGAGAGAGAGGGAGAGAGAGAGAGAGAGACAGAGACAGAGACAGACAGACAGACAGACAGACAGACAGAGACAGAGAGACAGACAGACAGAGACATGGAGAGAGAGAGATATATACGATTTGCATCACTATTTTTATTTTTGTATCCGACATTTTATTTGGTTCGTGTATTGCAGTCTACATTATTAAGGCGTCACTAGCGACGAAAGGGTTAAGTATAGTGAACGAAAATAGTAGAGTTATTTTTAGACAGAAGTATTTGACGTGAATCATGACTGACAAACATCGTCACAATCGTATCGTAGGCTTATTTGGGTCAAATCGTGTGCAGTGTGGCTAGGCGTGTACCTGTGTCCATAGATGTAGAACGGGTCGCATTACAATCCACCAGACTGCATTGACTGACAGGGCAAACAATGGGTAGGATCCTCCCTCTTCCCTTACATTTATATTCATAGCTCCATCTCTCTCTCTCTCTCTCTCTCTCTCTCTCTCTCTCTCTCTCTCTCTCTCTCTCTCTCTCTCTCTCTCTCTCTCTCACACACACACACACACACTTTCGAGCTCTCTTTTTCTACCCCCTCTCTCTCCCTACACTCTCTCTCTCACATCTCACTCTCTCTCTCTCTCTCTCTCTCTCTCTCTCTCTCTCTCTCTTCTTCTTTTCTGTCTCTCTCTCTCTCTCTCTCTCTCTCTCTCTCTCTCTCTCTCTCTCTCTCTCTCTCTCTCTCTCTCACACACACACACACACTTTCGAGCTCTCTTTTTCTACCCCCTTCTCTCTCTCACATACACTCTCTCTTCCCCCCCCCCCCTCTCTCTCTCCCTGCTCACATTACTGGTGTCCATGGCAGCCCCGCGGATGGTGTTAGAGTCCACCAGGCTGCACTGGTTGGGGTTGCAGTCGCTAGGACAGCCCAGTGTCGTGGTGTCCACGTCGTTGGCCAGACTGTTGAGCGTGGTGGACAGAGTGCTCACTGCGCTGTTCAGAGTGGTCATGTCACTGCGAACCTGGCTCAAGGACACGCTGATGGCCCTCACCGCTGTGTGTGTGTGTGTGTGTGTGTGTGTGTGTGTGTGTGTGTGTGTGTGTGTGTGTGTGTGTGTGTGTGTGTGTGTGTGTGTGTGTGTGTGTGTATGTATGTATGTGTGTGTGTGTGTGTGTGTGTGTGTGTGTGTGTGTGTGTGTGTGTGTGTGTGTGTGTGTGTGTGTGTGTGTGTGTGTGTGTGTGTGTGTGTGTGTGTGTGTGTGTGTGTGTGTGTGTGTGTGTGTGTGTGTGTGTGTGTGTGTGTGTGTGTGTGTGTGTGTGTGTGTGTGTGTGTGTGTGTGTTCAGAAACAAATAAAACATTCAAGGTCAAAAGGTCAAGGTCAGAAGAAATGCAATGAACAAAAATATGATCAGAAAGGCCTTTCTTTAAGAAAACTTTGATGCTTTAGTGTTTAGGCCTAATATATTTTTTTATGCAAAAGCAAAGGACAGAACGTTACTCATTGTACCGTAGTTTTATGTGCTTGCGTTTGTGTTGCGGCTGTTCTCTCTCTCTCTCTCTCTCTCTCTCTCTCTCTCTCTCTCTCTCTCTCTCTCTCTCTCTCTCTCTCTCTCTCTCTCTCTCTCTCTCTCTCTCTCTCTCTCTCTCTCTCTCTCTCTCTGTGTGTGTGTGTGTGTGTGTGTGTGTGTGTGTGTGTGTGTGTGTGTGTGTGTGTGTGTGTGTGTGTGTGTGTGTGTGTGAAGTCAAGTCAACATTTTATTTAAACATTTATGTGTGTGTGTGTGTGTGTGTGTGTGTGTGTGTGTGTGTGTGTGTGTGTGTGTGTGTGTGTGTGTGTGTGTGTGTGTGTGTGTGTGTGTGTGTGTGTGTGTGTGTGTGTGTTTCCTCATTCCCATTATGCTCACAGGTATCCAGATCCTCAACAGCCACAAAGACATCATCAAAATCCAAAATGTCCTCCAACCCGTCTTCTACCATTTCACCCAGACCTGAACAAAACGAAATGTATAGGTCGATTAGTATGGATATTATCCAGTAGTATTGTGTCTGTGTGTCTTTGCAACCAAATAAATCAAATAATCAAATACACAAAATCAATTTATCTTTAGTAGGCTATTGTATACAACTTGTGTTTCGATAGTTGTGTTTTTTTCATTATATTATCCAATATTATCTTCCGTGCGTCTTTGCAACCAAATAAACCGAAAAAGCAAATACATTAAAATAATGTTCTCTTTTAATGTTGTTTACAAATTGTGTTTCTTTTGTGTGTGATTTTTTAAATGATAAAATCCAATATTATCTCGCCAGATATAATATTTAAGAAATGTACAAGAAAGAGATGGTGTAAACTTTAGACAGACGTTTTGCCAGCTTTCTCTGTAAAGATAAATATCAAGATTGACAATTGCAGTGACTGAAGACAGTATGTAGAAGGATATGAATGGCAAAACTTGGTTTGTTATGCAAATTATCATATACTTGTTGAATCATTTGCTGCATGAAAGTATTAAGCTTAAAATTCTGAGAGAGAGAGAGAGAGAGAGAGAGAGAGAGAGAGAGAGAGAGAGAGAGAGAGAGAGAGAGAGAGAGAGAGAGAGAGAGAGAGAGAGAGAGAGAGAGAGAGAGAGAGAGAGAGAGAGAGAGAGAGAGAGAGAGAGAGAGAGAGAGAGAGAGAGAGAGAGAGAGAAACAACAACAATGAACAATGAACAACGGTTTATTTTCTCTAGGCCACTGGCCCATAGAAACAGGGTCGAGGAACACAAAAATCATACGATATTTCTACACATCTCAATTAGATAACAACATCATTATGGAGACATACTAGCATGTTGGTGAGCGAACAATGATAACACCAAACGTATACTAGGCAAGCCAACATCTGTTAACAACACTATATAGACATAATTATTTTATTTTCTTCTATACATAAGAACATTCTCACAACTTATTATTTGTCTAAATTCTCAATCACATTTCTCTGTCGAATTGCATTGAAAATAAACATGGCTAATTTATGAGTTAGTGTCATGTACCCATTCAGAAGAATAGGGGAAGACGGGGTAAAAAGCGCATGGGCGGGTAAGAAGCCCACCCCAATTATCTCATGAAATGAAGCAAATTTCAGTCTCATTTTGCCCATGAGACGAGCGTTAATGTCTGGCATTCGTCTCATGGGCAAATTTGACTGAAATTTTCTTTATTTCATGAAATAATTGGGGTGGGCTTCTTACCCGCCCATACGCTTTTTACCCCGTCTTCCCCTATTAGCATAATGCTTTTCAATTCCACTTAAAGATTTGTTTATAATATCGTTATATATGGGACAAACGTGTATAAAGTGATGTTCGTCTTCAACTACCTTACATGTGGGACAAAGAAAGGTTAAATTGTCACTGAAAGTTGTTCTGAAGGACGAACCATTTATTGGAAGCACACCAGTTCTCAATTTGACCAACCAATCACGGAAACACCTAATATGTAGAAATTCAAAATAAGATTAACTTTGAAATGATTGTTTTAAAAAAAGCCGATAGGTACTATACGTGTCTTTGTTCATTACTGAGCTGTTCCATTCTTGTAGGTAGTTATCTTTTAATCGTTGTTTGAGTAAAGATAAGAAAGCTAATTCACATCCAACACCCTGGTTTAGCCATGCATAACCAAATCCTAAGCTAAACAAAGTATGTCTAACCAAACTAACCCAGCAAGTTTTTTCAACATCATATACGCTTGCCTTGGTAGTCTAAACACATCCATCTTTAAAATTTTAAGCCAGTACTTTATGCATCGTACAGAACTGTTAACATATAGAGGATACCGACCTAGTTCGCCTAGTTCGAGAGAAGAGAGAGAGAGAGAGAGAGAGAGAGAGAGAGAGAGAGAGAGAGAGAGAGAGAGAGAGAGAGAGAGAGAGAGAGAGATAAAAGGGGCAATACTTACTGCTCATATCATTTAAGATAGCCTTGTGAATCAGGTCGTAAAGATCCGACAACAGGTAATTGAATTCCTGAAACAAAAATCAATGTATGTTTTGTGTGTGTTAATATTGCACGTGGATATAATGAACTCCAGAAGAAAACTGTATAAGTGTCTTTTGGTATATTATTATTATTATTATTATTATTATTATTATTATTATTATTATTATGTACTTTATAGTCATCTCTGTGAAATTCGGGTTGCTCCCACCTGGAGAGCGCGTCGCAAGCAGAGGCTGAGTGATCTAAAATAATTGACATATAATGTGAGAGAGAACATGTACTTCAATGCACATGCACAGGAACACTGTGTGAGAAAGCAGGAAGTGTGTGTGTTTGTATGTGAGTGAGTGAGTGAGTGAGTGTGTGTGTGTGTGTGTGTGTGTGTGTGTGTGTGTGTGTGTGTGTGTGTGTGTGTGTGTGTGTGTGTGTGTGTGTGTGTGTGTGTGTATGTGTGTGTGTGTGTGTGTGTGTGTGTGTGTGTGTGTGTGTGTGTGTGTGTGTGTGTGTGTGTGTGTGTGTGTGTGTGTGTGTGTGTGTGTGTGGTGTGTGTGTGTGGGGGGGGGGTGCGTGCGTGCGTGCGTGCGTGTGTTTGTGTGCGTGTGCGTGCCTGCGTGCGTGTGTGTGTGTGTGTGCGTGTGTGTGTGTGTGCGTGAGAGATATATAGTGAAGCCCTAATAAATCTGTCCTACCTATGCATTTTCTTCCCCTTCTTCTCTCTCTCTCTCTCTCTCTCTCTCTCTCTCTCTCTCTCTCTCTCTCTCTCTCTCTCTCTCTCTCTCTCTCTCTCTCTCTCTCTCCCTGTCTTCCTCTCTCCCTCAGCCTGTATGTTCACCTTGAGACTCATTTTAATACATATGATGGTGCTGGTCTATATGATCTAATTATGATTCTTTTTATAGAATGTATTTTACTGACTTGTAATGTTTAATAGTTGATGTGCAATTATCAATATATCTTAGCCTCCCTTAGTAATGTAGTTTTATTTCTATTACCTTATAATCATTTTTAAATTGAATTGCTTTGTGTTTTTCAAGGTTGAATTTGATTCTTGTGATGCATTGCTGTTAATGTATATAGTCAATATACCAGTGACTGAACGAGAGAGAAAGATAGTGTGTGTGTGTGTGTGTGTGTGTGTGTGTGTGTGTGTGTGTGTGTGTGTGTGTGTGTGTGTGTGTGTGTGTGTGTGTGTGTGTGTGTGGAGGGGGGGGGGGGGTGTGTTTATACTGATCCATTTTGCTGCTTTTGTTTGTATTATGTATGTGATCTGTTTACAGCACTCACTGTCTGTCTCTCTGCTTTTCTGTCTGTCTAGCGTCTGACTATCTATCTGACTCTCTCTCTCTCTCTCTCTCTCTCTCTCTCTCTCTCTTCTCTCTCTCTCTCTCTCTCTCTCTCTCTCTCTCTCCCCCTCTCTCTCTCTCTCTCTCTCTCTCTCACTGGTTCTCTCACAGTCTCCCTTCACTCTGTCTCTTCCTTCATCTGCCTTCATGACTTCTCCTTGTATGTCAACATCCGTGCCCTTGTTTCCATATTTATTGAACTTCTGTGGTTTTCAATTATGTGCGTATCATATTTTGGTTATCAGTTATTAGTATTTAATTTATGTTAGCTAACTTTAACATTCTGTTGTGTGCATGTGTGTGTGCGTGTGCGTGTGTGCGCGTGCGTGTGCGCGTGCGTGTATGCGTGTGTGTAGATGTAGACGTTTTGAAGATGGTGTGGCCTGCCTAAGAGTATCTGTTCATTTTATGCACTGTTAATACGTGTGTTAGTTTATAATATGTTTTTATCCCCACGCACAAGATGAATTCTTCTTGTTATGAAGCTAATAAACAGATTGATTGATTGATTGATTGATTGATGCTTATTAGGTGCATCTAGTTCAAAGTATTTTTGTATGTGTACATTTTGTAATTATGAATTCAACTCTTACAACTCTTTGTCGAGTTGATTTTCCCCTCTTTGCCCCTTTCTATAGTCCTCAATTGATGGAAAATGTCAACAAATGCTTCAATATAAAACACAAACTCCAGAAATAACTCGATCACGCTTACTCTTACATGACAATTCAATTCGAGGGCTATTTTGCCAGATGGGACTACCACAAACAGAATGAAGAAGGCTGGCGAATACCCATCGTGACCAGCAATACCCATCGTGACCAGCAATACCCATCGTGACCAGCAATACCCATCGTGACCAGCAATACCCATCGTGACCAGCAATACCCATCGTGACCAGCAATACCCATCGTGACCAGCAATACCCATCGTGACCAGCAATACCCATCGTGACCAGCAATACCCATCGTGACCAGCAATACCCATCGCTACCAGCAATACCCATCGTGACCAGCAATACCCATCGTGACCAGCAATACCCATCGTGACCAGCAATACCCATCGTGACCAGCAATACCCATCGTGACCAGCAATACCCATCGTGACCAGCAAAACCCATCGTGACCAG
>CM065686.1:26602117-26624617 GCA_017654935.2 Phymorhynchus buccinoides
GATGGCACTGAGATCAAGCTCTCGGCATCCGTCCGCAATCTAGGTGTTACTTTGGACCAAACCCTTTCTTTCAAACAGCATGTTTCCAATGTTTGCAAAGCTTGCTATCTAGAACTTCGAAGAATTAGTTCCATCCGCCGTTTCCTCTCTCAAGATGCCCTGAAGACTCTAGTATGTGCTTTTGTCCTGTCTCGCCTTGACTACTGTAACTCACTTCTTGCTGGCTGTCCATCAATTCTCATCTCTAAGCTCCAACGGGTCCAGAATAATGCTGCTCGTCTCATTTCTCGCTCCCCTAGGTACGATCACATCACTCCGGTTCTTCGTTCCCTACATTGGCTCCCAGTTCAATCACGTATTGACTACAAAATTCTCCTCCTTGCCTTCAAGTCACTGAATGATCAAGCTCCCCTGTATCTCTCTGATCTTCTTCATCTCTATGTCCCAGCTTGCCAACTACGTTCGTCTTCTGATTCTCGTCTCCTTTCCATTCCCTCCATCCGTCTCAAATCTGCTGGCCAACGTTCTTTTTCTTGTCAAGCACCATCTCTTTGGAATTCTCTGCCTTCTCCTCTCCGACACTCCAACTCAGTCTCCTCATTCAAAACCTCTCTTAAAACCCATCTTTTTCCTGCTGCGCCCTAAATATTTGATCAGTTGTCTATCGTTGTGTGCACGTGAGGGAAGATTGAATAAGAGGTTTGTGCTGTGTTTTGTGGTGCGTGTGTGTGTGTGTGTGTGTGTGTGTGTGTGTGTGTGTGTGTGTGTGTGTGTGTGTGTGTGTGTGTGTGTGTGTGTGTGTGTGTGTGTGTGTGTGTGTGCGTGTGTGCGTGTGTGTGTGTGTGTGTGTGTGTGTGTGTGTGTGTGTGTATGTATGTGTGTGTGTTGTGTGTGTGTGTGTGAGCATGAATGTGTGCATACATGTGTGCTTGTGTGTGTTTTGGTTTTGTGGGTTGTGTGTGCACGCATGTGTGTGTGTGTGTCTGTGTTTGTGTGCGTGTCTGTGTGTCTGTCTGCGTGCGTACGTTTTTGTGTGAGGGTGTTTGTGTATGTGTGTTGGTGTATGTGGTCAGTCCATGCGGCTCGGTTGCTGTGGCATGAATGGGGTATGAACGAGTTGGCTTCGATAAATGTGTGTGTTTATGTGTGTGCGTGTGCGTGTGTGTTAGAGAGAGAGAGAGAGTTGCTTTGTATATGCGCTGTTGCTGGTTGGTGTCACTCTTGAATGCTGTTTTTGTTGTCTGTTGATGAATCATTGATTGTAAAGCGCTTTGGGCTCATCTGAGGTAAAGCGCTATATAAATGTACAATTATTATTATTATTATCACCATCACATCAACATCATCATCATCAGCAGCAGCAGAAGCAGCAGAAGCTATAGCAGCATCGTCGTTGTCATCGTCGTAATCATCATAATCATGATCAGCAGCAGCAGCGTCATCATCATCACATCAACATCATCATCATCATCAGAAGCAGAAACAGCAGCAGCTACAGCAGCATCGTTGTTGTCATCGTCATAATCATCATCATCATCATCATCATGACCAGGTTACACTCCCACCCTGTCGACCAGAAGGATTTGAAGATACGTGGTGTTAGGGAAGGTCATCACAAAGGCTAACCAATCCCTTTGGTTGTAACACTAATAGGGGCCAATGGATATGATTACTCGGTGATAATCACAGTTTTCCAGAACAAAGACTAAGCATGATAATCAACTAGGCCTACAGTAAAAATAAAAAAAACATTCATTAAAATAATTATCACCAATAGCCCCTGTCATACTATTGGCCTCTTCTACAGACTAATGTCCTCCAAATAGCATAACACTACCTGAGCCTTTTCCTGTGCAAAACGCAAAGCCACTACGGGAGCAATGGCTAGAACGATAGACATGGAATGAGACTCACAACATGCAGGCGGACATCATGAAGAGAAGCTGGCCGTATCCCATTCTCTTGCACCCCTCGTTAGGGTCAAACGTCTGCAAGAAGCGAACGAGCACAACCATACAGAGAAACACACACACACACACACACACACACACACACACTGCACACGCGTCTCACCGCACAATCTTTAGGCTAGTGTATGTCCAGCAGGAGCGTGTATTTGTCTCTCCATCCTTCTGTTTCGGTCCGTCAGTCTCCGTCCCTCCACCCCTCCCTCCACCCGCGCCCCTCCTCTACACACCCAGACACACTCTCTCTCTCTCTCTCCTCTCTCTCTCTCTCTCTCTCTCTCTCTCTCTCTCTCTCTCTCTCTCTCTCGCTCTCTCTCTCTCTCTCTCTCTCTCTCTCTCTCTCTCCTCTCTCTCTCTCTCTCTCTCTCTCTCTCTCTCTCTCTCTCTCTCTCTCTCTCTCTCTCTCTCTCTCTCTCTCTCTCTCTGCCTGTCTGTTTGTCGGTCTCTCTCTCTCAGTTAAAATAAATATAACGGCGGACAAAGTTGGCGGACATAATAAATTATGCAATTGAATAAATGAGAGAAAACGTGTACTACATACATTGTATAATATGATGAAAAACGATAAGCTGGAAATAGAGGAGACTAAAGCATAACATAACAAGGAAGGCTGCGTTCAAATTGGTTACTCTCTCTCTCTCTCTCTCTCTCTCTCTCTCTCTCTCTCTCTCTCTCTCTCTCTCTCTCTCTCTCTCTCTCTCTCTCTCTCTCTCTCTCTCTCTCTGCATCCACAACGGATGTGTTACTCGGGCGTGCTCAATTTTGAGTTATTTTATAGTTTCTTCAGCGTGTGAAAATGTGTAAATGTGCATGTATGTGCCTCTTGATTATGTGACTGTGCTGCTGAAATTGTGAAGTTTATCTCGCTGTGATGCCTGAAATATTAATTTATTTTTTAAATTTTCAATGTGTATACATTCTTCAAAGACAGTGGTAAAATGTTACTAGTCCTGTGTTGTGCGCTGTGTTGCCATGACGACGACTGGCCGTCTAATTCAGCCAACTGAGGGATGGCCTCAAGTGGTCAAGTGGATTATTGGTGGAGAGGACCTCTCCTTGTACTGATTGAAGTAAACTCCAATTACCCACTAAACGTACTGACACCCTCCCCCCACCCTCCACCCTCCCCCGTGTGTGAAATGCGCGCGTGTATGTATGTATGTTTACACTTTGTAAGTATGCGTACGACACAAACGTTGCTCTTGCAATACAACACAGAGACATGATACTTTAGACACAGGTATACACTGTATTAGTTTACTTCGGCCTCGGCCTACCTGCTCCCCATCCCCACCGCAGTTTCCGCAGCAGTTTCTACAGCAGCACAGACAGCAACCACACAGCGCGAAGAGGATGACAAAGAGCAGACCCAGGGCGAAGCACACCGCCAGGCCCATGGCATAGTTCACCACCTGCACGGACCACGGGACAACAACAGGGAGACACAATGTCAGGCCCATGGCATAGTTCACCACCTGCACGGACCACGGGACAACAACAGGGAGACACAATGTCAGGCCCATGGCATAGTTCACCACCTGCACGGACCACGGGACAGCAACAGGGAGACACAATGCCAGGCCCATGGCATAGTTCACCACCTGCACGGACCACGGGACAGCAACAGGGAGACGTTTCGCCAGGCCCATGGCATAGTTCACCACCTGCTCGGACCACGGGACAGCAACAGGGAGACACAATCGCCAGGCCCATGGCATAGTTCACCACCTGCACGGACCACGAGACAGCAACAGTGAGACACAATGCCAGGCCCATGGCATAGTTCACCACCTGCACGGACCTGGGACATTGTGAAGGGAGACACAATGCCAGGCCCATGGCATAGTTCACCACCTGCACGGACCACGGGACAGCAACAGTGAGACACACCGCCAGGCCCATGGCATAGTTCACCACCTGCACGGACCACGGGACAGCAACATGAGACACACCGCCAGGCCCATGGCATAGTTCACCACCTGCACGGACCATGGGACAACTCAAGGGAAACACAATGCCAGGCCCATGGCATAGTTCACCACCTGCACGGACCACGGGACAACAGGGAGACACAATGCCAGGCCCATGGCATAGTTCACCACCTGCACGGACCACGAGACAGCAACAGTGAGACACACCGCCAGGCCCATGGCATAGTTCACCACCTGCACGGACCATGGGACAACACAAGGGAAACACAATGCCAGGCCCATGGCATAGTTCACCACCTGCACGGACCACGGGACAACAACAGGGAGACACAATGCCAGGCCCATGGCATAGTTCACCACCTGCACGGACCACGGGACAACAGGGAGACACAATGCCAGGCCCATGGCATAGTTCCTACCTGCTCCCCATCCCGGGACACCAGGGAGACACAATTTCAGGCCCATGGCATAGTTCACTACCTGCACGGACCACGGGACAGCAACCAGGGAGACACAATGCCAGGCCCATGGCATAGTTCACCACCTGCACGGACCAGGGGACAACAACAGGGAGACACAATGCCAGGCCCATGGCATAGTTCACCACCTGCACGGACCACGGGACAACAACAGGGAGACACAATGCCAGGCCCATGGCATAGTTCACCACCTGCACGGACCACGGGACAACAACAGGGAGACACAATGCCAGGCCCATGGCATAGTTCACCACCTGCAAGGACCACGGGACAGCAACAGGGAGACACAATGCCAGGCCCATGGCATAGTTCACCACCTGCACGGACCACGGGACAGCAACAGGGAGACACAATGCCAGGCCCATGGCATAGTTCACCACCTGCACGGACCACGGGACAACACAAGGGAGACACAATGCCAGGCCCATGGCATAGTTCACCACCTGCACGGACCACGGGACAACACAAGGGAGACACAATGCCAGGCCCATGGCATAGTTCACCACCTGCACGGACCACGGGACAGCAACAGGGAGACACAATGCCAGGCCCATGGCATAGTTCACCACCTGCACGGACCACGGGACAACACAAGGGAGACACAATGCCAGGCCCATGGCATAGTTCACCACCTGCACGGACCACGGGACAACAACAGGGAGACACAATGCCAGGCCCATGGCATAGTTCACCACCTGCACGGACCACGGGACAGCAACAGGGAGACACAATGCCAGGCCCATGGCATAGTTCACCACCTGCACGGACCACGGGACAACACAAGGGAGACACAATGCCAGGCCCATGGCATAGTTCACCACCTGCACGGACCACGGGACAGCAACAGGGAGACACAATGCCAGGCCCATGGCATAGTTCACCACCTGCACGGACCAGGGGACAACACAAGGGAGACACAATGCCAGGCCCATGGCATAGTTCACCACCTGCACGGACCACGGGACAACACAAGGGAGACACAATGCCAGGCCTAGTCAGAGAAGAATTAGTATTCCTTGTTTAACTCATTACTTTAATGTCTTAAAGGGAAAACAATCGATCCCATGGATCGGGTCTTTTTCGCCAGAAAATCTCTGCCTCGCGGTGGCTCGCACAACAGGGAACAAAGAAGGGCGAACCGTCTCTCTCGCCAGCTGTGATCCAAATGCTGCGCGCGCTGAGCGCTTCGCATCTTTTATACTCCGGCTGTGCCTTTAAATATGATCTCGGATCAGACCTGGTATTGTAGTACCTCCAGGATCTGGTCCGAACATTGAATAATGGCTGGTTGATGGTTCTGCCCATATGTGCTGTCTTGCAGCCGAGTGGACGTTAAACCTAGCTTTCATTCAGGCCTAGTAGTTTCTGAGACAAAACCAACGTTAACGTTTGAACCACAGACATACCATACACACAGACACACAACCGAACAATGATGAGAACGCTATGGACTCATTTTGTTAACACGAGTGAGCCAAAACGTCAGATGGCGCTAAGCTGTAGAATCGTAAAGGGCGAATTATGAGAGGCTTCCTGTTGCACGGAACACCTCCACCTCCACCCCGCCCCTCTGTCGCCCAAAATCGCTCATCCACCCACCCCACCTCCCCCTTTGTATCTCTGTCTGTCTGTCTGTCTGTCTGTCTGTCTGTCTCTCTCTCTCTCTCTCTCTCTCTCTCTCTCTCTCTCTCTCTCTCTCTCTCTCTCTCTCTCTCTCTCTCTCTCTCTCTGTGTCCGTATCGTTCATACATGACCACTTTAATAACCATAAAATATATTTTTTTAAACTGCTGCCCCCACCCCCAACCTCCCCCTTATCAACAGCATGATCCAACCCTGAATTAGGTCTATTGCTAGTGCAACAATACAGAACAAGAACTAAAAGCAGATTCGAGCAGACACAATACCCCTCCCACTCCCCAGTAGTACAAAGGCAAAATAAAACCAACGCCAAAATAAACCCAAACGTCCATGATGGGACGTGGGAGACATGCTTTGGCCAGTGTTTGATATAATTCTTCAAGAGCACCCAAGAGAATGATTCCACATGCTAGCACTGGGAGTATGTGTACATGGCCTACCATTTGGCTGAATGACGTCACCAACCCTACACTCAAGACCCAGCCACACTGCATACGATTTGACCCCAATACAATACGATTGTGACGATGTCTGTGAGTCATGATTCACGTGAACTACTTCCGCCTAAAAATTACTTTAGCCAGGAAGAATCAAGCGCGTAGAGCTTAAAGGTATGCGTCATAGAAATCTTCTTAATAAATAAATAAATAAATAAATAAACTCTACCATTTTCGTTCACTGTGCTCATGTAGGCCGCGAGACACGGATCAAATACCATGTGCGATACAACAATAAGATATATTAGGCCGATCAGATTCGTGTCCGGGAGACTACACAGTCATGTAGTGAACATAACTAGTAGGACTTCATCAGATTCATTCAGACAGTAAACTGCCACGTCAATCATGCCTCACGAATGTCAAATCGGATCGTAGTGAATCGAATCGTATGCAGTGTAGCCGGCCCTTCATTCCCTCATTCCATGTATTAAGGTGGATGGGGAGGGGAGGGGAGGGGAAGGGGGTGATCCAACAGTCCTTCAGCCTTCCGCAGCCATGATACAGTATTATATGCATCTTGTATGTCAGTTAAACCATTCGGTAATAGGTTACTCAGACAGGCAGTTATCTATCCGAAGGCGAACCTGTATCCATTCATTTGGTGCATGAGTCATTCCAGTAGGCTTGACTGATAATCAAGCAGTCCAGTAATCCAGTAATCCATTTAATCTCACAACCATCCGTCGGGAGGTCTGTCTGTTTCTTTACATCTTAGCAATAATTCTACAATTGCTTACACACACACGCACGCACACACTCAGTCACGCACGCACGCACACGCACACACACACACACACACACACACACACACACACACACACACACACACACACACACATACACGCACACACACACACGCACGCACACGCACGCGCACGCACACAGCGGCAGACCGGGTCTTAATTATGAAACCAACATTTCTGTGTTTGAAACTGTTCATCTTTTCGTTCGCGATTCAAATCGATTTGAACTAACTTTCTGTCTTACTGCAAAGGACTTTTCTAGAGATTCAATTGCTTATGTGTAAAAGCGCAGGTAGGCTATGCCTCTGATCCGTGTTGAAGACTGGCTTATATCTCTGCATTCATGTCTGTATGGTTGCATAATCCCCATACGCAGTTTGCTAATTAGTTAGCCTACGTAAGAAAATAATTAATTTATCGCATTGTATATTCCTTTCTATCATTAATTTTAGTTTGTTGTTTCCTTCTTCCTTTGTTCGTTATTTTCCTCAACAGCCTGGTTGGTGCTTTGCGTCCTACGCCTCTCTGTCTTAATCATCATTTTCTGTCTGTGTGTTTGTTTTGCATGGATTATTTATTCTGTTGACGTCAATGTGGTTTGTTTTTCTTCTATGGTGAGAACTGGCCACCTTCTGTTTATGCATTGTGTAGGGGTACGTCATAAGCGTTTGCTTGTTGTTACACCCCCCCCCCCCCCCCCCCACCCTTAACCTCATTATTGTTGAATTATTTGCATTGGTATTTGAATAAATTCGTTATTCGTTTAAATCAATGATCTAAAAACATACCCGCTTTGCTTCGCAGCTGATAATCACAGAAATACTTTCAATAGCCTCCTATTTGAACTGCATCAATAGACGTACATCAACAAAGGAACGTCACTCACCTCCATGTAATCCTCAGAGAAATTGAACTCCCCGTTCATCATGCCCTTTAGGATGTCTGAAAGAAGACCAAGTTCAAATTAAAAACAACACAACAATAATTATATAAACTATCGTGCAAAGTATCTACACAATACCTAAATTACGTAGCCTGTCAGAAATGCAAGTATTTGTATGCAAACAAAAACAAAAACGAAACGAAAACGAAAATAAAACCCCACTAAATACGCTGCATTTTAAAGTAAATATAATCTAGGCTAACTGTAGATTTTTTCTGCCGTTGTCGATAATTAGTACATGTATACCTCGTTTGTCTGCGTGTGATTCAAAACACGGTGCCTGTATTTGATGCTATATAATACGTGTCATGCCTACTGCTGTACTGTGTTAATGCTTGTATTTCTTGTAGCTTTCATGTATTACTTTATGTGGTGCTTATTACCCGGCCAGAGGCCGGGGTTTTGCGATTGGTTTGTGTGTCTATGTGTGTGTGTGTGTGTGTGTGTGTGTGTGTGTGTGTGTGTGTGTGTGTGTGTGTGTGTGTGTGTGTGTGTGTGTGTGTGTCTGTCTGTCTGTCTGTGTGTGTGTCTGTGTGTCTGTGTATCGATTATCTTAAAAACTACTGTTTGGTGTAGACAGCTTGAACAGGAAGCTTCCTTTCGTTAATCAACACCGTGCTGACCTTGACCTTGAAGTTTGACCTTGAAAACCGAAATTTCATTCTTTGGGCTATGTAATTTCCCCCCAGCTTTATTTCGTGAACTAGTGAACAGAATCGCTTCAAATTTTGTGTGGTGGTGTACCATGGTGCAAGGAAGTTTGTATAAAAGTTCAGCTGTATCTCGTGAACTACTGAACAGAATCGCTTCAAATTTTGGGCTATGTATTTTATGCGTTCTGTAAGGGTGGAAAGTGGTGTGTTTATTGGGGGGGGGGGGGGGGGGAGAGGACATCACTCGGTGCAAGGAAGTTTGTATAAAAGTTCAGCTGTATCTCGTGAACTACTGAACAGAATCGCTTCAAATTTTGGGCTATGTATTTTATGCGTTCTCTAAGGGTGGAAAGTGGTGTGTTTATTGGGGGGGGGGGGGGGAAGAGGACATAACTCTGGCCGGGTTTGCATTGTCACAATGCGTTGCTGCCGCTCGGCGATGCCCTTGTTTATGTATCTTGTTTTAATCATTTGTAAAGCACAAAGAGCTCCAGTCTAACTGAGAGGCGTTGCGCTGTATACAAAATGTTTTATATTGTATTAAACAAAAGCAAACTCGGTAAAGGTACAGATCCACCCCCACCACCCTCCTCCATTTCTCGTTTTTCCGTGTTTTCAGTCTTGCCTTTCTTACTGCAGATTGAGTACTTCAACCTCTATCGTTTGCTATTTTTCACGTTAATTTTCATTCCATTTACATAATGAAACATATGTATTCAATAATAGTAGAAGATAAAGGCAAGACGGAAAGAACGCAATGAACCAGGACTGTATCCAAAATTAGATAATGATAATTAGTATTATGACTGCGATTAATTATTCAACAAAGATAATTAGCTCAAAAGTTAATAAGTTACAGTATAATGTTTGGTAAGAAAGGGAAGTGCAAAAATGCGGGGAGAGCCGAGAAATGTAAGGGGGGGGGGGCACACCTGCACCTGTCCCGCCAACTGACCAAATGGGAAAGGCTCCGACTGCACCGTGTTGATAAAGCTGCGGGCGAAGGCGAAGAGAGTGCCCAGCCCCAGGTCGTCATAGTCAGTCCGGGTCTTGTAGGCCTGCGTGCCCACGGGGATGGGGTGCACGAACAGCACCGTGCCATTGTCGTAGACCACGTTGCCGTGGGAGTCCGTCACGGAGATGGTCTGTGCTGCAGCGTCACGCACGTGCACTAGAGCCAGTGTCACGTACAGTGCTAGAGCAGCCCATAGTAGAGGTGGTATGCTGTGTCGGGCTGGTAGGTAATGGCGAAGAATGGTGGCGGTGGTTGGGGTGGTCATGGTGCTTGATTTTGTGGTGTTTGTAGTTTTTCGTTTGCCTTGAGGTCTGAGGTCTGGATTGGTTGAGAGAGAGATAAATGCAAAATTTTAATTTTTGTAGCCCCTCAGAATGTAGGTGTACAAAATACAACACAATTTCAGGAATTCATATCAACATAAAACAAAATTCATGCTAATCAATTCATCACACATAATAAATGCTAAACCGAAGTAACTTTGTATTACATAGTAAAGCTAGCATATAATACCGTCATAGCTTTATAGAAGTATATTAGCAATACAATTCACTAAATTAAGTCACATAGGTATAATCTCGAATGTTAAAGGCTTCACGCAAATATAAGGCTAACTGTCTAATGTGTTTCTTGTGTGTCTTGTTCCCAGTGGTCAACAACGAAAGTAATCTGAAAAGACAAGGCTGTCTATAATAATCATTTCACTGGAATACATTTGTCTCTAGTAGTAGGCCTACAGTAATAGAAACAAGTTATGGACAACAAACAGAGAGAGGAGGAGAGAGAGGAGAGAGAGAGAAGAGAGAGAGAGAGAGATGGACCTCATCTTCACGGGCCTCGTGACAGTCGAGAGAGAGAGAGAGAGAGAGAGAGAGAGAGAGAGAGAGAGAGAGAGAGAGAGAGAGAGAGAGAGAGAGAGAGAGAGAGAGAGAGAGAGAGAGAGAGAGAGAGAGAGACAGAGAGAGACAGACAGAGAGAGAGAGAGAGAGAGAGAGAGAGAGAGAGAGAGAGAGAGAGAGAGAGAGAGAGAGAGAGACTTGAAGCAAAAAAAACCACCTTTATTTGACAAGGATTGAGATTTTAGGTTTCAAGGTTTCAAGGTTTATTTCCGAAAGCCCCTTGGGGGTACATGGAATAAAAAGAAAAATTGGAAGAAAATGAACGGAAAAGAAAAAAAATTCAAACAAAAGAAATGGAAAACAAAAGCAAAGAAAAAAACAAATTACACAGAAAGGGTCCGGCATAAGCAGCTGTATTGTTATGCCAGGCAATGCAGCGAATCACACCACAACATTACATATAAATCAAAGAACAAGAATGCAGCACATCCTACAACAACATCACCAGTCACACAAACTACAATACACAACATTCCGCAATACATCTCTATCGCACACATTAGCCATGTGATCTGTAGTAGAACTTTTACACAGCATATCACAACAGCAAGAAACCTTAATCAAAATGCAGCATAATATGACACAACTCATCCCCATAGCACACACCAGCGATTCAAACAACTTGTCACAATACATGCTATAACTCACACGTCAGCCATCATTCAACAACAGAGAGAGAGAGAGAGAGAGAGAGAGAGAGAGAGAGAGAGAGAGAGAGAGAGAGAGAGAGAGAGAGAGAGAGAGAGAGAGAGAGAGAGAGAGAGAGAGAGAGAGAGAGAGGGGGAGAGAGAGAGAGAGAGAGAGAGAGAGAGAGAGAGGGGGAGAGAGAGAGAGAGAGAGAGAGAGAGAGCAGAGAGAGAGAGAGAGAGAGAGAGAGAGAGAGAGAGAGAGAGAGAGAGAGAGAGACTTGAAGCTAAACAAGCGCGGATTCGCAATCGTTTGTGGCGTGCGACAATTGAAAACGAAACATCATTTTTAAAGAGCAGCCTCGATTTGAAGTGCGGTCTATTTTTACCACTCCAATCATTACATACACTGAGTCGCCTCCCCTGGCTTTTCAATAATTTTAATCTGTAAACCAGAATGTTATCTCTGCACCATTTCGTAACTTTTTATATCTTTTGGAAAACATTTAAAACTATTTATCCTACTTATACTCATCGAAAGAAGCACTGCATACTCGTCGTGTCTGTTGCAGTGTCTGTATTACGTATGTTTATTATTTTGTACGCTTTAAAATGAAGATTCATGTGCTCTGTTCAGTATACAATTATTTCCATACGTAAAGACTTTAGATATGTAGATATGATAACTGAAATGTTACTTTATGTCCAAATATTTTTTTCTCTTTTCAAATATGTGCGACAATTTTGCAATATGTGCGACAATTTTGGACGAGACAGACCGACAAAGTGAGATATATGTTTGAGCCACAAGACCGGACAATCGACGTGCGACAATTGAAAACAAAGTGATTTTATAGGTTTGTGGCTACCACAAACAAAAACACCTTTATTTGACAAGGATTGAGATCTTAGGCCAAGTCATATCCCCCAATCTGTAACATAGCGCGCAGTGAGGACGTAGTGCTGTCTTCGTCATGTGTGATGGGGGCCTTACTGGAGAGACAACTTTCTGTTCACAGTTAAAGCCAACCGACCACATTTCATGATATATAATCCAATCGAATGATCTCACTCAAGCATGACCTCTGAATGCTTACAAATAATTGAAAGAATCTAGGAAAAAGAAAAAATGTAACTTCTTGATACCAATGTGATTAGAGCCCAGCAAGCAATTTATGATATTTTTTAAAGATCTCACTCAAGCATGAGAATGCTTACAAATAATTGAAAGAATCTAGAAAAGAGAGAGAGAGAGAGAGAGGGAGCAAGGATAAAAGAGAGAGAGAGAGAGAGAGAGAGGATGAGAGAGAGAGAGAGAGAGAGAGAGAGTGAGGGTAGCATATATACCTTAGACACATTGCTATATTTGTAACTATTTTAATTAATGCACAGAAAGCACTGACACTGTGCAAATCTCCGCAAATACACGCAAACTCACTTCTAATGTACCGGTCATTTAGAGGCCAGTTGAACACACAAGACCAACGCCAAGCAATGTATGCCATCAAACATCTTTCTTGACTTTTTTTTATATACCATTAATGAAATAGCAAGTAAAGGATTTGATTAAATTGGCGAACATTTGTTGGTCATTTTTACCAACTTCATATCCAGGTCTATGTGTAGCGATGTGAATAGGTAGTATTAGGTAATATTAGGTAGTATTAGGTAATAGGTAGTATTAGGTAATAGGTAGTATTAGGTAGTAATAGGTAGTATTAGGTATTATTAGGTATTAGGTACTTCATAGTCACAGAGGCGTCTCTGTGAAATTCGGGTTGCTCCCACCTGGAGAGAGCATCGCAGCCGGAGGCGCGCCACCCATTTAAAAACAAATGGCATGCGATTTTTGTGTGACTGATGAGGAAGGAAGGGAGGGGGGTAAATTTTGACCAAATGACAACGTTTTCGTTGCCACTGGGTTTAACGTGTGCTAAGTGCATGGGCACACGGGACCTCGGTTTATCGTCTCATCCGAAAGACTCCACGTTCAGACCGTAAGGCCTAGTGCAAAGTGAGAGGAAAAATCCCCTGTACCCAGGTTCGAACTCGGGTTTACTTGACACGAAGCGAACGCGCTACCACTGTGCCACTCTACACCTCTTGTCGGGCATAGCGTAGTGAGAGGGTGGCGGGGTCTTGGCAGGAGCATGGAGAGTAAGCGTGGTAGGCTGCGTTCGTGCTACACAGAATGTAAAAACTGATGTTTTTAGTACAATCATTGAATTAACAAAAAAGGGGGGGAAACCCTCTCTTGTCACCTGTTGAAAGGAAAACACGTTCAAAAGCTCCCAGTGTCTCCATCTTCATGTCAGAGTGAGACCTAAGTCTTAGGTTTTTCTTCAAGATTAATCAAATCAATTATTCACCTTTGAATGTTTAATCTGAAATACCGTTCGTAACTAACATATTTTTTAAATCTGAATTAATACACTATGTTTAGCATTAAAAATAATCTGCAACAGAATGTATGTGGGATTTAATACATATTTTACTGACTTTTTGAAAATGTAAATTGCTTGCTGGGCTCTAATCACATTGGTACCAAGACGTTACATTTGTTCTTTTTCTTTTTCCTAGATTCTTTCGATTATTTGTAAGCGATCAGAGGTCATGCTTGAGTGAGACCATTTGATTGGATTATATCATAAAAATATTAATGTGGTCCGTTGGCTTTAAATGTGAAAAGAAGGTTGTCTCTCCGGTAAGGCCCCCTATGATAGATCACACATGATGAAGACCCCACTGCGTCCTCACTGTACGCTACATTTCTAGAGAACGTGGCGAGGTCGTGGAAATCCTCCTCACGTGTGACTGCAGCCACGACCTCACTGCGATCTGAGAACTAGAGATTCACAGCTGATCAATTGTAGATCGAGCCACGCACTTGGTGCGTGCCCTCCGCTGCCGCTATGCGTTCTCAGTACTCTGCCACTATCTGTTATTATTATCCACACACTCACCACGTCGACACTACGTTGTCCCCGATCTTACTACGATCATGCCATGTTTTCTTTTCCACCACGTCCTCACTACGTGTGTTTTTACATTCTGTGTAGCACGAACGCAGCCTACCACGCTCTCCACGCTCCTGCCAAGACCCCGCCACCCTCTGACTACGCTATGCCCGACAACAGTACGCTACGCCACGACCATGCTACGATCGACAAAATTCTGGCTGATCGCGGCGGTCTATGTGAGATGTGGGTGTTACGGAGGTTCACGCTTAGTCAATGTGTTCCCGTTGTTTCCACTTTGACAATGATATAAATGTGCTGGAAATGGTGAGGTAGGTCTTTTATTTCGGCTCCGACAAATGTGTGTATATGTGTGAACGGGTGTGTTTGCTAGAGCAGGGCCGGATTTAGGAGGGGGGTGTCTTGGTTTCCGGACCCCCCCCCCCCTCTGTCCCAAGCATGCATCTTATACTCTTATGCAACGGTAAAAAGTAAGAACATGACACGGTTTTTGCCTTAATCATAACTAAATTGCCAATTGTTCCTGGGCCCCCAAACAGCACTTCTTAACCCAGAACCTAGGCAGCTTGGGTCCAGCGGACCTTATGAATCACTTGCTTCAGCCCTGGTGTGTGTGTGTGTGTGTGTGTGTGTGTGTGTGTGTGTGTGTTTTCCACTTTTGTTTTAAGATTTTCGCTGATGGTAGCTTTATGCATTTTCTGGCGGAAATGAAAAAACGATTATTATTATGCGTTATATCATTGAGTAAAATGTACACACATTAATGCAAGCTCTCGCAAAACAAACTTATTTATTTTTGAATGAAGATGGCACTTTTAAACCTCGATTCAATAATAACATACAATGTACATACCTAGCAAGTGTTTCACCAAGCTGAAAATGTTCTACTCGGTTTTGAAGAACTGTAGAGTTTTCACGAAATCAATTCCACATTGTTGATCTCTTTTTTTACAATTTCACAGTTTCACATCGTAGATACTCCTGTTATAGTAAATCCTGTGTTTTGATAATTCGGTCACCACTTTGAGTGGGTTTTGTTTAATAGATAATAACTATGTTGAATTTAATTTGGTCAGCCATTTCCATGACTGGTAGGCTTAATAATGTCGGCCATGTTTTACTGCCGTGGATCACTAACAGGTAGCAACACCCAGTGTTCTCTGGACAATGCTAGGGCAGTAGAAGATTTCTGACAAGCGATCTTAACTTCGAGAACCGAAATCGGTAATCCCTCTAATCTAAGTCATAATCGGGCCAAGAACTGTAGCCAATGATCTCCAGAACTCTGCACCGATCGGGGTTTAGTTGTGTAGATGTAGCGCTCTGCTCGATCGGAGCGCTCGATGCTTGTAGATTCTATGAAATAACAATGGAATGCAAACTTATTTGTATAAAGGTAGAACACCATGAGTCTTTTGAATAGCGGCAGAAAGTTCCTTTCTTGATTAGCAAGAAAATGAATCAAACCAACAGAAAGCTGTGATATTGTACGTAATGCCTAATCAAACAGTAGAAGAAACAAAGAACAACATAAGTATGCACTCACTAATCACTAAGCATAAATCACGCGATATATTTACTCGAGATGTTCGTAGCAAACACTGTCCAAATAATGCATCCAAGTTTTGAAGCGTATTCTATGAAAATGTTGTGAAACTACACTAAGGGTTGCTCAGAATTCTGAAGACAAACGCCACATGGCGTTTTGCTTTAAACAATCCGTACATGCTTTCAGGTTCTCTGTCGTGAGCTGTGCGGAACATAATCAGCTTAATAGTGGTTACTTTCATTAATGCCTTGCAAAATTCAATTGACTGAAATTAACGGATCTTTGTCAAGCTTGATCGTGTCTCAGTTAGACAGTGTTGCAGAAGGTTCATGGCATTTCAAAAGAAGAAAATAAGCTTACTGATGGCGTAAGACTAACCGCGATTTGTTGGTTTGCAGGCAGAAAAAATAATCACATCTTGTTTTTGAACCACATGACCACCGTTCTCTATTTATGCTTGCAGGTCGCCTTTTTCTTGATCATGCCGTCCAAACAAAACGCTTTAAGACTAGGCGGAAATGAAGACATTACCACGATACTGACGGGTGCCTATAAACCGTGCACAACACGTGTTTAGAGTAACATCTTGCATGTTTGTATGATTCTTGTAAACACACACAAACACAACAGCAACAACAACAACAACGCGCACGCGAACACACACACACACACACAACACACACACACACACACACACACACACACACACACACACACACACACACACACACACACACACACACACACACACACACACACACACACACTACTAGGCACACACACGTGATAGGCACGGTGGTAGAGCTTTTTGCAGTCAAACTCTGGAACATAAAATCTTTAGCATCGTTCAAAACAAACCTGAAAACCCATCTGTTCCGGCAGTCTTTCCAATAACACCCCCATCTCCATGTACATGTGTGTGTGTGTGTGTGTGTGTGTGTGTGCGTGCACGCGCGTATGTGTGTGTTTGTGTGCATGCGTGCGTACGTGTGTGTGTGTGTGTGATTGTGCGGTGTGTGTGTGTGTGTGTGTGTGTGTGTGTGTGATTGTGCGTTGTATGTCCGTATGTTTGTATGTATGTATGTAATTTGTGTGCGTGTGTATGCATGTATGCGTATGTATGTAATTTGTGAGTGTGCGTGCGCCCACGGCCGCGCTTCCAAGCAGGTGTGTGTGTGTGTGTGTGAGTGTGTTGTGTGTGTTCTGTGTGGGTATATCTGCTTGCATGTGTATGAGTATATGCGTGCGCAGGAGAGATTGTGTTCGGCTAGAGGGGGGGGGGGGGGGGGGAGTGTGTGCGAGTATATGTCTGTGAATGTGAGTACACGTGAGTGCTTTGTGTATGTGAGTGCGCGCGCGTGTTTGTATGTGTGTGCGTGCGCGCGTGCGCGTGTTTGTACAAGTGTATGTTTGAGTAAGTTTGTGTGCGTTTCAGTGAGAATGTGTTTTCTGTGTGTTTGATGAAATGTGTGTGGGTATGTGTGTATATGTCTGTGTGCAAGAACGCGTTCACTCTCGTGCGTTCGTTCGTTCTTTAATTTAACGTCTATCCACCTTACAGTGATCTTAGACAAACTCTCCTGCGTGCACGTACGTGCGTGTGTGTCTGTTTTTGCGTGTGTGTCTGTTTTGCGTGTGTGTCTGTTGTGCGTGTGTGAGTGTTTCAATGCTGATTATAAATTATTTGTGCTCGATAAAAAGCGCTATATAAATATCCGTTTATTATTATTATTACTACTACTATTACTACTATTACTACTGCACGGCAGAAGCAGCTTCACTCTTATTGTTTGTAACGTAGTTAATATTCTTTCCGTCCACTTACAGTTTAACAGCCTGGATAATCATTCGCATGTTCGATTTTTGTGTGCTTTCTATCATTTTTTTCACTGCGTTTTTTAAATTGTTTGTTAGTTTGTATATTTGCTTGCTTCGTTATCAGTTGTTGTTGTTGTCGTTTTCATTATTTCCTTTTAGTATTCCTAAATGTTATGAACAAATTCTTATTACAAAAGTATGATTTTTTCCTTGGTGTGCATAAATGCAGACGTTTTGTTTATGAGTTTGAAAGAAGTGCGCAAGAAAATAAACTAAGTGTACGTGCGTGTGTGTGTGCGTGCGTGCGTGCGTGCGTGCGTGTGTGTGTGCGTGCGTGCGTGCGTGTGTGTTCTTATTATGGATAAGCGTATCATATCAGAGAATGTATCCAAATGCACAATGCATAATAAATTACAACAAAACAGAGTATTTTCTTTCGCACACATTTTCTCATGTTAAACATGCAAACACAGTCATGACATTTCGTTAGTTCTGTTTACTTTGCATACACCAAATTACAGAAATGCGAGGCACAACAGATTCAGATGACAAACATTGGCGGTTGATTTTTGTTGACCAATTATTGTGTAATTCAAGACAAAAAAGGCAAAAACAAAGAGAAAACAAACCTAGCCCAAAACATGCGTGTAGGCATTGCTCTATGTGTCCACAGATAAGTACGTCAAATTCCCAATTCTACAAAAGTACGTTCAATTTACAATACATACAAATACAAACGATAAAGCGTATGACCCTGTTTTGCAAAGGGTGATGCAATCACGTTGAACATTGCGAATGACACATGGCATAACAATGCTCACAATGTTATGAGGATTATGTGTGTTTTCTAACAAAACATATAGATTATAATTGAACTAAAAACATCAAAAACTCTACACTACACAATGAGATGAAGAGGATAAAATAACCGAAGTGAAAACAACCAGAAATAAAATCAATTGGGTAGTCTTTTTTTAACAGAGGGTAGGCGAGTTTATGTTTAACGTCTTATCGACCGAATTCATATGAGACATTTCCATAACTTTCAGATTTTTGGGAGAAGAGGGGAAGGGGTAGTGAAAAAAGATTTTCTCAAAATATAGATGTTTTTAATTTAATTTATGTTTTTTCTTAAAGTTCAATAGTGTTTATCTTGAATAAAGGTCAAGTTATGATATAAGTGCCATGGCTCGCACAAGACTATTCTGGGTTATAAATATTTACATTTATTTTTTAAATGTTAGATGAACTGTTAGCTGTAGAGGGTAGGCTCAGTCTCAATGTATTTATAGTGTGTGTTCCTAAGGGCTAGTAAGCATACTAAGCAATATGCGGAAACCCATCCGCTGTCCGGAACACAGTACTGGAATGAAGAAACAAGCGGACGGTGTCCATATGCGCATGGGTTTCCGCCAATATGTGCACACGCCTTCATTCTTCTTACTTCCAGGTTTTCGCCTGTGTTAGACCAACTGACAAAGGCTAGAACACACACACACACGCACACGCACATGCACACACACACGCGCGCGCGCGCGCGCACGCACCACAATAAGTGTACTAATATGAGTTAACATCGGCAGTGATGCACGGAAGGAACCATTTTACAAGGTGAATCAATGTCTAGGTAAAGGAACTTGTGGAAGGTTCGGTTGGAGGGAAGGGTGGGGTGAGTGTGGGGGCGGGGCGGGGTAAGAACAGCATGAAGGCTAATAATACAAGCCATTGAAAAAAGTATATCTCGGGATTGCAAGAACTAAACTATATAGCACCGATTCTAAATGATGCCAAAAATAACAAGCGCATCGCCGGGCGGCAGCAACGCATTGTGACAATGCAAACCCGGCCAGAGTTAGGTCCTCTGTTCATGTTTTTCTATCTGTCTATTAAACACACGTGGGGTTCCCACGATAAAAGATCAAGGACTTTTTCAAGACTATTCCAGGACCATGTGAGTACATTTCAAGGACTACAAATACAGTCTAATAAGGGCAAATGCATTAGCCAATCACACGCCAAAAGTCCACACACGGTGGAATAATCATTTACTATGACTTTGGCCATATTGGAGCGGTCAAACGTTTGAATGTTTATAAAAAGGGTGTTAACTTTTTCTCATTATTTTTTTAGGAGAACAGCTTTTGATTTTGCTGGCTTAAAATTTGAGGTTCTGGTCAGCTTGATTAGAGAATTCCAGAACTTTACTAGGAGCTTTTGGAATCTGTACTGGTTTTTCCCAGCACTTTTCAAGCCTTTGCCAGTTTACTGGGACTTTTCAAGGTTTCAAGAACTTGTGTGAACCCTGCACGCACACGCACACACACACACACACACACTCTCTCTCTCTCTCTCTCTCTCTCTCTCTCTCTCTCTCTCTCTCTCTCTCTCTCCTTGTTGGTGCAATCTTGTCTACTTGTTGTCTTCAAACGTTTCGTCGGTCTCGGACACTCGGGACAAAGGTGTGTCCAGTTTGCCACCCAGTCGAGGCGACCCCCTGCTCTGGTGCCTCATCACCACTGAAATCAAAAGACAGAAAAAGGTAGTGATATTACAGACTGTAGTGTAATCATGCCAGCTACAAACATACGGAATCGTTTAATAGCACTGTTTTAACTGACACTAAATTACAGACAAACTGTGTTAGTACAATATACACATACGTTAAGAACCTGACAATTTGCATATCATTTCTATGAACCATTGTGAAGTTTTAGAGGGGATTGTTTGGAGCATGAATGTTGCAACCAGCCTTAGGGATGCCCATGGGATACAGTTTGTTTATCCATTAGTTCTTTGCTTGGTGGCAGTAGGCCCCTATTAGGTACTTTGCAGCTTCTCAGCCGGGTCAGAGTAAATTTAGATACACATTTGGTCAGCTGTGGTGTATCTTTACACAGAGTGTGTGTGTGTGTGTGTGTGTGTGTCAGTGTGTGTGTGTGTGTGTGTGTGTGTGTGTGTGTGTGTGTGTGTGTGTGTGTGTGTGTGTGTGTGTGTGTGTGTGTGTGTGTGTGTGTGTGTGTGTGTGTGTGTGTGTGTGTGTGTGTGTGTGTGTGTGTGTGTGTGTGTGTGTGTGTGTGTGTGTGTGTGTGTGTCAGTGTGTGTGTCAGTGTGTGTGTGTGTGTGTGTGTGTGTCAGTGTGTGTGTGTGTGTGTGTGTGTCAGTGTGTGTGTGTGTGTGTGTGTGTGTGTGTCAGTGTGTGTGTGTGTCAGTGTGTGTGTGTGTGTGTGTGTGTGTGTGTGTGTGTTGGGTTGTTTTTCAACACAATGCGCATTGCTTTGGGCTGTACAAGCTCGAATCTTTCCTTGACAAAGTCATAACATTTCAGCAAACTTGTAATTAAATCAGGCTACAAGTAAACAAAAGCATGGGGACAACCCAGCCACGGGGTTAGAATCCACTTCCTGGCCAAACTGACCGCTACTGGCCGCGGGTGATGATGGTGGGGGCGGGTCTTCATTGTCCAGCGGGTCAGAGTCGGAGGGTCTGCGGATCTTGCGGAACATCTGGGCCAGCTCCGAGTCGTCATGGTCACCAGAGACGGCCGTCAGGAGGTCCCCCTCGCTGCTGGCTTTCTTGATATTGCTCTGTGCAAAACCACACAAGAAGGCAAACGCCTTATAAACGTACTCCCGGTTCAGTCTTTTCTTGCTCTCATTTTGTTATTGGCCCTTTCAAAGACTAGCCTTAACTGAGTAGCTGGGAGCACAATGCCCCGCCATTTCCACTGCCACCTCGCAATGCAATGTTACACTAGCCTTAACTGAGTAGCTGGGAGTACAATGCCCCGCCATTTCCACTGCCACCTCGCCACGCCTCGCCTCGCAATGCAATGTTACACTAGCCTTAACTGAGTAGCTGGGAGTACAATGCCCCGCCATTTCCACTGCCACCTCGCCACGCCTCGCCTCGCAATGCAATGTTACACTAGCCTTAACTGAGTAGCTGGGAGTACAATGCCCCGCCATTTCCACTGCCACCTCGCCACGCCTCGCCTCGCAATGCAATGTTACACTAGCCTTAACTGAGTAGCTGGGAGTACAATGCCCCGCCATTTCCACTGCCACCTCGCCTCGCCTCGCCTCGCAATGCAATGTTACACTAGCCTTAACTGAGTAGCTGGGAGTACAATGCCCCGCCATTTCCACTGCCACCTCGCCTCGCCACGCCTCGCAATGCAATGTTACACTCACGTGCATTTCCTGGGGTCCCCTAACGCTCAGTGGGTGAGGTAAAAATCTCCCTTATCAAGGGATTGGTTTTTTAATTTTTGGGCCATTGTATTTTTGTGTGTTAAAACAATATTCATCTATCAGTATGGTAATACTGAGAAATTAAATATTTTACAAAAAAAGTTGTCACGTGAAACCTGTTCATTATACCTACCGATCTCTGTTCTCTGTCTCAAATCAGACATCACTTTTTCCCTTCATTATCCAATATTAAAAACACTTCCTTGCCCAAAATGTAACAATTGTTACATTTTGGGCAACATCTTACACAATTGTTACATTTTGGGCAACGTCTTACACAATTGTTACATTTGGTGAGAGAGAGAGAGAGAGAGAGAGAGAGAGAGAGAGAGAGAGAGAGAGAGAGAGAGAGAGAGAGAGAGAGAGAGATTCAGATTCACATATTGTAATGTATTTTTGACACTGGCATCAATACACGAATGACAGTGCAAGGGGGCCTACATGGGCATGGTTGGGAAACGTGTATAGAATAAATGAATGCACCAAAGCACACAGACAAATCAACATG
>CM065686.1:26627117-26662117 GCA_017654935.2 Phymorhynchus buccinoides
AGTCTGGAAAGAAGGCCGCCTCCTCAAGCTCCTCCATAAAAATGTTTGTGGCAAGATGTACCGGTGGATCCACAGCTAGCTGTTCCAGAGGACAGCCCGAGTCAAACTGGAAGGTCAGACGAGCAATCAAGTGAAGATCAGGGAGGGTGTTCCTCAGGGTGGAGTCATCTCCCCGACTCTCTTTGTGGTCTTCATTGATGACATAGCTGACCAACTGACTGTGCACACCTCAAAGGCACTCCACGCAGATGACCTAGCTGTGTGGACCAAAGTAGAACAACTCAACACCGCCGTCTGCAGAAGTCAATGAATAAAATATTAGACTGGGCTTCTCGGTGGATGGTTGAAGTCAACAGAAACCAAAACAGAGGCCACCTGCTTCTCACTGTCCCAAATGAGACAAAATGTTCAGCCTGTAGATCAGAGGAGAAGATATCCCCCAGCAAGACACCCCAACTTACCTTGGCGTCAAACTGGACAGAAGGCTGACATGGTTCCCACAGATCGCCTCCAAGCAAAGCAGTGAGAAAGATGGCAATAATGAAGAAGCTGGCAGGCACTAAGTGGGAAAGCAACACCAAGATCCTGACCCAAGTTTACACAGGATTTGTATGACCCCACATGGAGTATGCCTCCAACGCTGGTCCACTGCTGCCAAAAGCCACACAGACCTGGAAAAGGTGCAGAATGCCAGCCGCAGAGTCATCACGGGGGGCATGAAGACCACTCGGTGCAATGGAGAGTACCAGTGGCCTGCTCTCGCTTCAAGAACGACGAAGTGAAACGCCCCTGCGTTTGAGCCAGAAGATGAAGAGGCTACCCGCTTACCCTCTACACTCCAAGCTGGCAGATCCAACTAAGAACAGGATTAAGAGACAGAGCCCAAACCATCTGATCAAGGCGCTCCAGCAGAAACACAGCCTATCTCTGCCACCCAGAACACAACCACTTGAACATCTCCAAGACTATGAGGACTGGTCGCTGGATACCCCCTCCATCATCCTCGACATCCCTAGTATTGGATCCAAGACACAGCACACGGACTCTGAGCTAAAGTCTCTGACCCTGGAAACCCTCGACAGGGACTACCCTAGCACCACCTGGACCCGAGTGTACACAGATGGCTTTGCAGGGAATGCTGTACGAAATGGTGGAGGTGGTGTATTCATCATGTTTCCATGTGGCAGCCCCTTCAGCAAATCTCTAACCACTGGACAACTATCTACCAACTACAGAGCTGAAGCCAGCGCCTTGCTCTCTGCAGTGTTGGAACTAAACAAGCAGGTCAGCATCCCAGGAAACATAGTCTTTCTGACAGACTGTCGTGCTGTCCTCCAAAGCCTCCAGTCAAGAGAGAGAGACAAAATCCTACAGGATATCAGAAAGGAGCTGCAAGAACTCAGCAGCAAATCAGCTCTGATCCTGCAGTGAATCCCCTCCCACTGTAGTCTGGGTGGCAATGAACAGGCAGACACTCTCCAAAATGGGCAGCAAACTGGAACAGTTTACACACCCCATGTCGTACGGAGAAGCAAAAGCAATTGTTCGTGGTCACTTCAGAACAAAATGGAGGGAGCGTCTGCAGCTTGACACTGGAGAGGACAGCATCCACCAGCTGGACCGTGCCCAGCAGGTCACCATCTTCAGACTAAGAACTGGGCACTGTCAACTCCTCTCCCATCTCTACCGTCTGAAGATTTCCCACACGGATGAATGTCCTTGTGGCATGGGATTACACAAGGACCTGTGGCCCAGGCCTGTGGCACTCCGTGACAAGGGACAAGCTGCGTTTGACTGCGGCCTTCATCAACCGAACCGGACTGAGCATGTGATATGGTCGGGAACAAAGAAGAAGAAGAAGAAGAATCTTCGATATGCTGAGTATTGTTGAAGTTAAGAAGTTGGGGTACAGTATTAATTTTAATCGTGTGCTAGGTCATTTGGAATAATCACCTTTGAATCGAAATTATTATTATCTCCCTTTACACGAAACTGTTGGCGAGAACAAGGTTATTTTGTATTTTTCTGTATAGCTGGATATCAGTTGTCGTCATAGCCGCCATATTGGGATATATCTAACTGGTAAACTGGTTTGATGCTGCGCCATCTTTATCCCAAGATGGCGGTTAGGCTCTTGAAAAAGAAAAATATGGTGACAACTGATATCCACTGATCCACTGATATCAACTGATATCATCATGAAATTGGTGCAATTTTAAAAATAATATGAAGTTGACGGGGGAATAATAAAATATATTTGAAGAAACACATTATACAGTTTTCTTTAATATTGATGACAAGGCACAAATTGTTAGTGTCAATTCCAGCAGCCAGTTCTTACCCGTCGGATGGGTTTGAGCGTGCGTTTGAGCGGCTGTCCTGTTTTGATGCGCTGCATCATCTCCTCCAGAGCTTTGCTGTAGTCCGTGTTGACCATGGCCCCACCCTTTTGCACTGTGCAGCACAAAGTCAACTCTTTGAAGGAAACTCACGAAGTCACGTTTTGCCTCTTTTTTTTCTTCTAATAAAGTAATGCCAATCTTGTCAAATGAAGCCAATGCTTACTTCAGATTCGCTAGAAGGGCGCGATAAACTATATTTTTTTAAGTTTTCTTTAATATTGATGACAAGGTAAAAATTGAAAAATATATTTGTTGTTGCATTATAGTATAATCACCACATGTGATACAACGCAATAATTATTGTTCTCAACCCAGGACCAAAAAAAGAAAAGACTAAATTATTTTTTATTTTTTTAAAGACAGAAACCTCAAATTCTTCATTTATTTTGTTTGCACGCAAAAAGAGCTGTGCTGGTTTATCCTTGTTTCATAATGTTTTTTGTTTCAATTTAAAAACGTGCCAAACTAGTTTTAATTAACCCCAGACCGGCCTTCTTTCCTCGGTCAACTGAATTTTTTTTGAGTCAGTGATAGACTGATTAACTTAGAAGACGTCATAAAATGTGCACAAAATAAAGATTACATAATTATGTCTATTAACAAAACAATATAACCCTAAAAAAAAGAAAGTAACCATGAAAGTACGACATTATTGGCCCTAATCAAACAATTTCCACACACATCAATGTAAATTGTGCTCAAAATGTCACTCGTTACAAACCCTATTTCTAAAAACAAAATAACAAAACAAAGCCTTCTTTGATTTTCACCTTTTTCAATGATGGCTTTCTTCCTTTTACCACGACTGAACAAACTGCAAAATAAGGACATCAGATTGATCTATTTTGGTCATACATCATAGGTATAGAGATGACAAAAATAAACAACATAAACAACAACAACAAATTAGAAAACAATAACGCATACATCCTGATACATATAGTGGCAATCATTTATTGCATAATATCCCATTCACAATGATACTTTGCAAAGGACACAAAATGATTATCAACAAAATAGCATGGGTGCTCCTGGGAAATTTCAAAAATCCTGCAAGGGGGCGGCCCCGGCGGAGTGCAGGGGCAGCACACACACACATTCACTGCTCTTTTTTCACCCCTCTAGACTAGTACAAGTGCTACATTCCTTTGAATATAGCAAATGCTTATGTAGGTCCTTTTTATTGTACAAGTTTGTGTGTGTATATAAGAAAATCGTTGTTTCTCAAATTCTCATAATCCGGAGACGCCGGCTCTAGGCAATTTAAAAATCCTGCAATTCAGGACATCCTGAAAGAAGGAGCATCCATTAATAATAAGCCATAGCCCATACACTTTCAATTAGTCTGATTTTCAGTTCATTAAACATACAAGTGTTGTTGTTTTTAAAGATAAATAACATTGGAAAAAATAAGGAACAGTAACTGCCGCATTCATCTATTCATAGCTACACTCAAGAAAGAAAGGAAGTCCGTTTTGCACCATACACATATATATTGGGAACATCGAGTGAACTAAGATTGGCTTAACCACATAACAGAACACCAGTAGATGCTATTGTGACCATTTATGGGATGTTCATTGTTCAACACATATTTTAGTTAATAACAGATATGACTTGAGCATAGAAGAAAACAAAACAAGATATAGTAGCAAATACACAGGGAAACAGGGAGAGGGGAGAGAGAGAGAGAGAGAGAGAGAGAGAGAGAGAGAGAGAGAGAGAGAGAGAGAGAGAGAGAGAGAGAGAGAGAGAGAGAGTACCTGTATTCACTTACCTTAGTTTAGTGGAAGGGGGTGGGGGAGGAGGAGGCGGGGGAGGAGGGGGAGGGGGCCGCTTGGCTTTCTCCAGCTGCCTCTCCAAATCCTCGTCTGCACACACACACACACACACACACACACACACACACACAACACCTGGTTCTAAAGCTGATTCTGATTCACACACACACACACACACACACACACACACACACACACACACACACACACACACAAGCATTTTTGTATACGCTACGATGAATGAGCATTTAAACAATGTTGTTTTAAAGACGAAAATAAAGCAAGAAAAGGTATATCCATTTAAACGACATTATATGCCTAACTCGACACCAATGCGCCTAGCCCCGGTAAAGGGAGTTGTGTGTCTTTTCAATGGAAACTATTTTCCTACTTAGGAAAATGAAAAAATAAAGTGGTGGGTTGGGGAAATCTAAAACACTAAACAAGAAAAACAAAAACAAAACCGACGTTTCCGAGCAGTATTTTCCTACTGTGATTTATTAATAATTTATTGCCCTTCCCTAGTTCATTATGTATTTAATGCTCTTTCCTTAGGTCGTCTTACTATTAATTTCATTTCTTTCATTTTCAAACGACAGAATGTTGTTTCTGCTACACATGTCACTCACAGTGTTTGAGGAGGGAGTCGTACTGGGTCTTCAGGGAGGTGCCCTGGGCGCGGACCTCGCTCAGCTGCTGGTGCAGCGACTCCCTCTCCTCCAGGAGACGCCCGTTCTCCTGCTCCAGGCTCTCCACGCTCTCCTTCTCCTTCAGGGCCTGCAGCTCTTCTTGCAGATCCTTGATCTGGGTTTACAAAGCACTACAGTCAATCATCGATGTCGTTCATGTCACTAGAATGTACTGTCAACACTTAACTGAGCAAAATATGGCTTGAACAATAGAACCTCGTTGACCTTTCTTCGTCTCTTACAATTTTCAACTGCGACATAGGCCCTAATTTCGAGGGATATAATAATAGCAGATGATACTATTACAAAAGGGGGGCGTAGCGCTTTCACTACGTATCGAAATAACTACCCGTTGTGACCACTACGATCCATAGAGAAAAATGAATGATGCCTGTGCCAATCTGTCAGGTTGAATTCCGACAGACTAACCCTAACCTTATTCCTAACCCTAACCCGAACCCTTTTCCTAACCTAACCCTATTCCTTACCCAAGTTTAACCCTAACCCTTAGTTGCCGTAGTGATTTAGCCCAGTAGTGTTATCGATACGTAGCGATAGCTGGATGTCCCCTTACAAAGGGAATAAAGAAGGCCGACAGTACCTTAAGCTTACATTTGGCAAATGCCCCCAATTTATTTCAATACACGAGACTTGGACTTCCATTTGATTTCCAATCATAAGTCGATGGCATTCCGAAAAGGGAACATAAGATTTGTTTTTCTTTTCTCTTTTTTGGACCGCCTCAAACTTCACAATTTCTGGCTTTCTTATCCTAATAACAAAATTGAACAAAGGAGGAGAACTCTCTTTCTAATTAACTCCCCTCCACCAAAGTTGATTACGATTCCAATCATCTAGCAATGCGTGGATCAGAGCCAAAGGGAGACAAACAAAGCATCATTCTCAAAAAAGAATGTGCCAAGTTCGCCTTTCACAGTACACATCAACAATGGTGGAGAGGACGACATACAATTTGATTAACCACAATTTCTTTCTTATCCTGGTTTTAATACATAATTCTGCGCATGTTTTGGGCCACTTCTCGCATACCACGCACGCACGCGCACACACACACACCAGTATCAACACCACCACCCCCACTTCTCACTCATCCCCCTTACAACCCCCACCCCACCCCCAACCATCCACAAACCAGTACAGCTTTAGGCTGTCTTGTACTTTTAGTCACCCCCCCCCCCCCCCCCCCCCATCAAATGTTCGCATTGTAAGTTTTAACAGAGAAGCATCCTTCTGTCATTTGGAGGAGGGGGTTAGGATCAGCCAAGGATTATTTTCGTAAAACTGAAAGAAGCTGAATTTGAGATTGCAGGTCGTAAACAGGATGGGGGGGGGGGGGTGCGAGGGGAGGGGGGGGGGGGGGGGGGGAGGGGGGGGGGGGGGGGGGGGGGGGAGGGGGAGGGGGGGAGGGGGAGGGGGGGGGCTAAAATACCAGATTGTCCATGTTTAGCTACCTGTCGTTGGTACTGTACTTTCTGTTCCTCGGCTTGTCTCGTTAGTTCCTCCACTTCCAGCATGGCTTCCATCAGTTTCTTGTCCCCCGCCACGTTCTTCATCAGCAGGTTGCTTTGCCTTTTCGCCACCTCTTTCTCCGTGTGCATCTGCACGAGAAGGGGACAGAGTCCGGGATGTTAGTGTGTGAGTGTGTGACAAGTCAAGTCAAGTCAAAATGATGTTAATTGAGCATAAAGAAATAAGATTGACAGCTTTGTTGTTTACATTCTGTGCTCATGAAATAAAACAACAGAAAAATAAAACATAAAACAAAAAAAGCATACAAACATGAAAATCAAACAAACGAGAACGAAATGTCACTACTCAGCTTACATCAAGTTAACTACTCGTGCATCTTATGCATATATGAACAATTCACATAGGAAAAAAAGGAGGAAAAACCGATACAGACAGACAGAGAGAGAGAAAAGAGAAAGAGAGAGAGAGAGAGAGAGAGAGAGAGAGAGAGAGAGAGAGAGAGAGAGAGAGAGAGAGAGAGAGAGAGAGAGAGAGAGTATAAGTGTGAAAGTTTAATGAAAGAAAGTGAAAGTAGTAGACAGGGAAGATGACTGAAAAGACAGCAAAGGAGAACACTTGAACAAATATATAGCATATTTTGCAACATTATCAATACATCAATAAAATGTAAGGAATTTTATAATTTATGAAGCAAATTCTTTTTAGCGCATTTTGTAATGCGAGTTTCAAGGGACGTGTGTGTGTGTGTGTGCGCGTGCGCGCGTGCGTGCGTGCGTAAATGTGTGTGTGCAAACATGAGTGAGTGTGTGCGAGTGTGCTCTTTTTTTTTCTTTTCAGTTCAACAGTGAAATAAGAGGATGGAATAAACGGGCAATCGCGCAAGCGATAAAAGGTATGTTATAGAATGTGCGTAATAAAATGTTGAGCTGGGAAATGTTAGAATTGTCACACACACACACACACACACACACACACACACACACACACACACACACAAGCGCGCGCACGCACACATAATTTACCAGTTTAAAGATTATCCATCGTATGCACAAAAAAGCAATACAAATAATATTGTTAAAATCAAGCACAGAAGAAAGGCTTAGCCTTGCCACCGGCCTCTACTCCACAAATTACAAAGCAGAGATCGAGGCACTGAAAACTGCAGCAGCCCATGTTGCGAACAGCCCCCACACCTCCCACAACGTTGTCTTCCTGCAGGCCCTACAGCATGGCAAAAGCACTGACCTGAACGACCTGTCGTCAGCTCTGGCCTCCTTCAGCAGAAACCACACAGCCGTTCTGCAATGGATACCTTCACACAGCAACGTGCAAGGAAACGAAACGGCTGATTCCCTAGCAAAGGAAAGCACCACAAAAGAGCAGCTCGACAGGTCCACCACCTTCCCAGATGCCAAAACCATCATAAGGCCAAACAGCAAAAGAAGTGGGCCAGACAACACCCAAAACACAACAGGGCAGACCCATATTACACGCCAACCCGCCAAGAACAGGTCTGTGTCAGGACAGGTCACAATCGTCTGAAACACCACCTGTTCAACAAACTACGCATCGGTGAATCAGACAAGTGCCCAAGGGGCTCTGCGAACCAAAAAGTGACCACATCCAACAGTCATGTCCACTGTTCCAACAGCAAAGAAACAAGACCTGGCCAGACCCCGTCTCTGTGGCCCAGAAGCTCTTTGGAAGACTGGAGGACCTGCAACATACGGCCGCCTTCATATTGGATGCTGGGGTGTCCCTCTGACGTACGAGAAGAAGAAGGAGAAGAAGAAGAAGAAGAAGAAATCAAGGTCACTTACCAATGAAGACTACAAACAACTGAATAGCCTATACTATTATTTACTAACCTTTCAAGACAGACTTTTTCTCAACAAGGCATAGGCCTACTATACTATTGCATGCATACTATTGTCAACGGAAATGCTCCAAAAAAGACAACAGACAAATTTAAGACAAACACAAGCAGACACACCCATTTGCGATCATTCCCTCGACCAAATAATAATCTATTCAAATCTAGTCTCCTGTGTTCGGGTGGAGATTTATGGAACAAACTACCCTGTAATTTTAAAACAACTTAAAAAAACAAGAACTATTTCAAGAACAAAATGAAAATATATTTCTTTAACTGAAAATAATCTATTATTATTTCCCTCTTATTTGAAATAAGGGACAACAGAGTAAATATGTTGATATGTGAATGTGTTGTTAAAATGAGGAATTGATGTATATTGTACATAATATGTTAGTCTCCCACTCCCCACCCTCCTCCCTGTTTCCTGGAACTCGCTTGTTTCTTTGTTGATTTTTGTTTGTTGATTTGTTCCTTTTTTTCCCCATTTCTTTATTGCTTACTACTTTGGAATGTTTACTTCTTTTGTTTTCTTTTTTTTACGGATGGCTTTATGAAAAAAAGTATATCATTGTTCCATGGAAATAAAGTTTGGACTTGGCTTGGCACACCAGAGAGAGAGATAGCGAGAGAGAGAGAGAGGGGGGGGGGGAGTTCATATTAATGGCAAAGGCCACTATTCCAATGGGGCGGGCTCCTCACCTTAGCCGCACATTGTTCAGCCTGGTCACGGAACACAACTTCCTTTTCGTAGCTCTCTTTCAGCTGCTCGTATTCTTCAAACGCCGACGCCGACACTGCATAAAAGAATAATGCTATTGTAAAGTACCTTGCATAAGCCCATGTCCATGTAAACGCCCTCCCGCCCCACTTACCATTTGGGCAATTTTTGTGCACAGGGGTATACCTAGTATCGAGAGAGAGTGAGAGAGAGAGAGAGAGAGAGAGAGAGAGAGAGAGAGAGAGAGAGAGAGAGAGAGAGAGAGAGAGAGAGAGAGAGAGAGAGAGAGAGAGAGAGAGAGAGAGAGAGAGAGAGAGAGAGAGAGAGAGAGAGAGGGGAGAGAGAGAGAGAGAGAGAGAGAGAGAGAGAGAGAGAGGAGAGAGAGAGAGAGAGAGAGAGAGAGAGAGAGAGAGAGAGAGAGAGAGAGAGAGAGAGTGAGTACTAGTAGTAATAATAATTAATAATGCTTATATAGCGCATAATCTTGCAAAGCAACTCAATGCGCTTTTCACTCACCATTCGTACAAACATTTCTAACAGACTGGTTCACGTATCCTCACCATACATCTCTATGATATGAAAATTAATACATTAGAGAATGCATTGCATATTGCATAACACAACACTGTAACACCCACCTCCCTTCAACCCACCAAGACAGAAAGATGCAATTAGTAGAGTTGCATAATAACAATGCCAAATTGATGAAGGAAAAGAAGACAGACAGACAGACAGATAAACGGAAAGATAGACAGACAGATAAGACAGGAAGATAGACAGACGGAAAGATAGACAGGAAGATGGATATGAGTAATGTGAATAATAACAATGCCAAATCCATGAACAAAGAAAAGAAGACAGATAAGACAGAAAGATAGACAGACGGAAAGATAGACAGGAAGATGGAAATGAGTATTGGTAAAAAATAACAATGCCAAATTAATGAAACGAAAACGGACAGACAGACAAGAAAGATAGAAATAGTAGGGCCTACAGACGCATAATTAATACCAATGCCGAATTGATGGACAAAGAAACAGACAGACAGACAGAAAGGTAAGTCAAGTCATGCTGTTCATAACCCCGTCGATATCCCCGTGGGGATACCAGGGGGTCTTTCGTAAAAATAGTTCCCACACCTTCTGTAAATTCTGTGCTTGTAACTTCCTCTAATCAGCCACTCTCTTTGACTCTGCCTTTTTTCTTTGCTTACTCGGTTACTGTCATCTACTATCTGATTTATTGGCCCTTTCTCCTGCCTTTTTATTTAAAAAAATCTTCCAAATAACGTTTCTCCTTTGAGCTCCTCCGAGATCGGAATGTGTCGGCTGTGCGCAGCGGGGAGACCAGTGAAAACTGAAAATGGACACATACGTACTTTACTCATTATGGCTTTTTGGCCTGGGAACGCAGAAGAAGAAGAAGAAGAGAGCCCCGTCGACAACTGAGGCCACGTCAGTAGTGCCACCAAGTTAAGTCTGACCACGTAATGTAGGCTACAGACAGAAAAGACAGGAAGACGGAAATAGTAAAGATAAATAATAACGATCAATGCCCCCCAAAATAACTGATAATATCTACCGTTAGCCAGCCTCTGCAAGGCGTCTTTATGTTGCTGCAGTGACTGCTTCATAACTAAAATAAAAACAATAACTGATAATATCTACCGTTAGCCAGCCTCTGCAAGGCATCTTTATGCTGCTGCAGTGACTGCTTCATAACTAAAATAACAACAATAACTGATAATATCTACCGTTAGCCAGCCTCTGCAAGGCGTCTTTATGCTGCTGCAGTGACTGCTTCATAACTAAAATAACAACAATAACTGATAATATCTACCGTTAGCCAGCCTCTGCAAGGCGTTGTTATGCTGCTGCAGTGACTGCTTCAGTTGCTTCACCTCCCCTCGAAGAATCTCGTTCTGGGGACAACACACACAATCATAGTCTGCATCACTAACCTATTACTTACTTTAATGCTTACACCCACTCACAGGCACACCCACTCACACCAACAACACACTATAATATTATTGTCTGAATCACTTTTAGTAGAAGGACGTTAAACTGAAGAACAACACACACACACACACACACACACACACACACACACACACACACACACACTGGGAGATTTGGACACAACACAAGTACAAGAGAACAGAGGGTACTAAACAAAGAAATAATCAATTAAAACAAAAAGAAGTGAACGTTTGTGTTATAATAATAATAATAACAATAGTCAACAATACGCAAGGACTTAGCACTGAGAATTGTGAATATAGAGAGAAACAAGAGAAGGACAGAGACGGAGACAAACAGAGATTGCTAAAAAGAAAGAAAGAAAGAAAAGACAGGGTGAAAACAAAAGGTTCTCTCGTTTCATTTTGTTTGTTAGATTAATACGTTTATGTCTGGGACCATAACTTTTGTTATTATTAAATTATGAAAAATTATAGGATTTTACAAGTGCCACCCGGAGAACTTTCGCGATCTTGACTGCATTCAGAATTCGGATTACACGAGAATTGTATTTTCTTTAGTCAGTTTTGAAAGGTAAGTAGCCGGATTTGCTCAAAGTATTTTATAAAGGGTTTTCAATGGAAAAACAATTATAGGCAAATTTGGGTATGATTTTATAAATCAAAATACTGAAGTCTGTATTTAGTTATCATTTATTTACATCTTCTCTTGTATCCCAGTTCCTCCACTGATGCAAGACTAGCTTAAAACCAGTTATAATGGGATTTATTGAACTCTTGCATGGCATACAATATCTGAAATAGCGTATCCTCCTGCCCTGTCGCTATTTTCTTGCTACTCATTCATACTTTCACCCATTCATTCATTCATTATGTCACCCATTCATTCATTCATTCATTCATACATTTATTCATGCATCCATGCATTCAATCATTAATCCATTCATTCATTCACACACTCATTCATGCACTCACTCACTAACTAACTCCCTAAAGAATCCTTCTTCTGTTCGCTCAATCAAGAATCAATCATTTTCATTCAGGTTCACTCATTCACTTATTCTTTCTTTCATACTTGCAACCATTCATTGAAATACTAAACCATTTCACAGCAACAAACTAAGTCTGCTTCGACGGTTCAGCCATTCATGGATGCCACCCAAAACTCTCTACTAAGGGGCTGGTGCGCTGTGTTCTTGTCGTTGTACTGGCACAGTGCACTCATTCATTCATTCATTCATTCATTCATTCAATCATTCATTCATTCATTCATTCATTCAATCATCCATTCATTCAGCTGCCTACCTGGTTGGAATGGGTGGCCTTTTGGTCCCTTTCGATGTCCAGATCTTTTCTGATGCTGTCCAGTTCCGTCTTCAATGACGAATTGCTCTCCTCCAGACCTGCACAACACAACGATGGCTGTTGTTGTTGCTGTCTTACCCTGGCTTAAAGACTCCAGGGATCATCCCAACAGCCGAAGCACTTGAACACTATGGTACAAATGCACCAGCTAGGGATGAGATCATTACGTGTGTGACCGTTTATGATTACCCTGCCACGTGGGCAGCCACACTCCGACTTCGGAGGAAGAACAACGATGGTGAAACATGAATAATAGCTTTAATAGCATAATCATAATGACAGTTGCTTTAAAAAAAATCTCTCTCTCTCTCTCTCTCTCTCTCTCTCTCTCTCTCTCTCTCTCTCTCTCTTGCTTCTATATAATGAAAAACATAACGTAATTCTAATTGTATACTATAATTGCTTATTTAGCAAGGAAAAATGCACTCCAATAACAATAACAATGCGCTTTGATAATGATGTTATGTGCTCTTAAAGTCTACGTTTATATGAACTCTATTTGTATGGGCCTGTGGCCTAGCGCCTAACAAACAATTTCAGACTTCATACTTCTCTCTCTGTCTCTCTCTCTCTCTCTCTCTCTCTCTCTCTCTTGAAATTAACCATAAACAATTAACAATGGTAATGAAGGATTTTTAAAAGAAAAAGAAAAAACCGGTTTAGTCAGTGATGTTCTCAATACAGCCCTGCTGACCTACATTGAATTGCACGTGAAACTCGCGCTTGTTGTATGCTATGCGTGCAGAATGTTGTCGTGATTGGAACAGTTTTGTTTTGCTTTTGGGGGGAAACAAATTAGAAAAAAGAACCACAGGGGCTTGGAATGATGGCGCAGAATTTTTCTTCTCTTCATGTTTAGCCAAATATTGTGCATTTCATTGATTGGCGCTTCTCACAGATGCAGCAAAATTTGCAAGCACACTTCACTGGTATTAGAGATAGTATAGATGACAAATTGTCCAGTCTTGAAAACAACATTGGAAGACTTCTGACAGAAATCAACCAACTGAAAGAAAATGTGTCCAAGAATGGGATAGACATTCAAGAACTCAACGAAGACAGCAGTTCCATGATGGACAGGTTAGACATCCTGGAAAGGAAACTGGAGTCAGCAGAACAAGAAGCTACGGTCTGCAATCTTAGGTTTCTGAATGTGGAGGAAACTGAGGGGGAAGACGATCACATCACCGCACGGAAAGTCATTGATGTTCTGAATGAATTTTCTCAAAGTGGCAACTGGCGAGAAGAAAACATTATACGGGCATACCGCATTGGCAGACCACGGCAGCACAGAAGTGAGCCTCGTCCAATTCTGGTCCAATTCAGTCGCTGGGCAGACAAAATGGCCGTGGTGGGAGATAAGGAGTGGTGGGAGATAAGGAGTTGAGTGGGAGTCTTCGCACCTATGGCATCAGGGTGGCCGCAGACCTGACATCCAGACAGAGGGAAACGCTGGAATTCCATCGAGGACAGGGAAAAACAGCTTACATTTATAGTGGTAAGCTCCATATCAGAGACAGGCAACCACCCCCTTATGGGAACAACACTGACAACAATGAGCATCCGACTCCTTGGGAACAAAGGAAAGCCTGGCAGCCAGCACCAACACAAGAAGAGCGTGGGCACAGCAGAGATGGCAGACCCCCTCGACACCAATTCCAAAGAAACGACAGATATCAACGTTCGGAACAGCAAGCCAGATACCATGACAGCTACCAGCAGGACAGCTGCGCCCCGTATGGTGATCGGCTTGGCAGCAGATACAGCTCTAATCGTCGGTACCAGCCTTGGAAACAGCGCAGTCGGCAGGGACAAACCATGGGCAGCCAATCACAGCAACGAGAACGAGCTGAATGTGTACCAGTTGTCCCTGGGGCACATTCATATAGTGAGGCTCTGAAACGCAATGACTGTAACGGACAGAAAACCTCTCAATACAAAAGAATTGTTGTGAAAGACAAAATTGTCTCACGTGATTCTCGGGCGACAAATGAGGTAAATAACGAAACGTACAAGAGTGTGCACGGTGTGCACGGTGTTGGGATCCCAACTGCAATCCTGCCTGATAAAGACAATGCTACCTGCAATGATCAAGAAAGCCGTCAACAATTGATTTATGTGGATGATTGTGGGGACAGAAATGGCGACAACGTTGAAGCCTTTTCTGCTAACAAAAATGACAAAAACGAAACTGAAGTTCACAGACAAGAGAACGACAAAGACAACGCTGACATGACAATTGACCAAGAAGACACGCTGGTAAACGTACTTGTAAACCCTTCAGATCACAAAAGTTTGACAAGAAGAGCATGTTCACTCTCAAAGTATTGGGCAAATCAAAGAACAAAATACAGTGCAAAACACAGAACAAAACTGCACTAGCACTACCCTGGGACAAGAAGATGAGACAAATTCAACTGGGGCAGGGGCAGGGGACGTACCTAGTGACACTGGCACGGGCAATCTACAAAATGACGAAACTGGCAAGCAGAACAGAGGACGTTCACGTGACAAAGGAAAGAAAGAAATGACTGCTGACAAAGAGACTGTGACCCCAATGCGCAGCCCACGTCCAAAACGCACTGCATCTCTTTCACAGCAGGGTAATGTAAGCAAGAGCAAAAGTACTGAAAGAGCCACTAATCAAAGCAGCATTGTAGAGTCCTTTAAAAAAGCAGACTCGGGAAATCAGACGAAGTCTAAAACAAGTACCCATCCCCCCAAATCCCAACCAAAAGAGAATATTGTCTCAGGAAATAACAAACAGGGATTCGGCCGGGACACATTATCATGTAGTAAACCTACGTCTTCTGAGGCACAGAAAGATAAAGGGAGTAAGGGCAACATAGCATCGGACCTTACTAGCTCTTATGTACATAATGTAGATAATAACAAATGTAATGCTACGTTTCTGAATTACAATGTAAATGGTTTACTTCCAAAGTTAAATAATACTGATTTTATTAACTTTCTTTTATGTTATGACTTTATATGCCTTACAGAAACGTTTATTGGGTTTGATTTTGAATCTCCATTGTTTATTGATTATGTCATTTTCACTTCAAAGGCCAAAAAACTCTCCCATCAGGGAAGATACTCAGGAGGGGTTATCGTTTTAGTTAGAAAACATATTGCTGAATTTCTTCAGAGTCCATGTTGACAAAGAAAATACTGTTGTATTGAAAATACATAAGGCATTGTTTGGAACTGATAGAGATATAATGTATATATGCTCATATATCCCACCTTGCGATTCTCCATTTTGGAAACCACATTTGGGTTATTTTGGAATAGAACAGCTAGAACAATGTTTAAATAACCTATATGATGTACATGGGGAATTTTATATTCTCTTGAATGGCGATTTCAATGCAAGAACTGCTGAAAAGAACTACTCCTTTTCTGGTGATAGCATAGATTTCGAGGAAACATCATTCCCTAATCACAATAATTTTTCTAGGAAATCTCAAGATCCAAAAGTGAATTGTTTTGGAGAACAATTAATAGAGTGTTGTAACTTGTTTGATACGATCATATTAAATGGCCTTGTTGAAAAACATTTTGACGATAGTTGTACATACATAGGTTCGTTGGGAGATAGTTTAGTTGATTATTTTATCACTTCTGTTGACTTGTTTTCTTTTGTTTGTTTCAAGTCACTTGCTGTAGAAAGTATGGTTGATTCCGATCATTTGCCAGTTAGCATCGAACTTGAAGTTAAGGGAAATGTGAATGAGGCTTCTACTAAAAGAAAACGTAACCAAAATATAACACATGACAAAATAATCTGGAATGAGAATTATGAATCTGAGTTTGTGAAATCATGGGAAAGTGAAGATAACATAAATAAACTGTCTATGGCCATACATGAAATGGACATAAGTGTGGACAACTCTTTAGAAATGTTTGTGCAATGCTTAAAAGAATCAAGTAAATGCATGATTAAAAAGTGTAGTTCTGTTGTGAAGAAAAGGTCAGCATGGTTTGATAGTGAATGCCATGATGTAAAAAAAGAAACCAGAGGTAAGTTAAATCACTACAGAGCAGTGCGTAAAGAGGTATTAGTCCATAAAAAGGGGGACATAGCTCGAGCAGAAGAAGCCAGGTTAGCTTTTATTGCTACAAAGAAAATATATCGATATTTATTAAAAATTAAAGAAAGGGATTTCAAGAGACAGCAGATAGAATTGCTGGCAAAAGAGTCTAAAAACACAGCAGATTTCTGGAAACAACTTAGAAATATGGGTTGCTCCAACAAAGAAAAAGTTCAAAATAACATTAGTATAGAAGATTAGTTGAAACATTTCCAAAATGTTTTTCAAAGTAATGCTTTTGTAAAGGATGACAATACTGAAGCTAATATTCAAGATGATGCAGAACACAACCTAAATGCAGCCATTTCAGAAGAAGAAGTTATGCTTGCATTAGGAAAACTGAAAAAGGGTAAAGCAGCTGGGCTGGACGACATCTCTGCTGAAATGTTAAAGCTAGATGGTAAAAGTGTTCAATTATATTTAGCAAAATTGTTCAATACAATCTTTGATAAAGGCATTTACCCTTCAGAATGGTCGAAAGCCATTATCATCCCAATTTATAAAAAAGGTAACCCTGAAAAAGTTGATAATTATAGAGGCGTCTCTCTCTGAAGTATCATATCTAAATGCTACACATCCATATTGAACAGAAGGTTGTACAGGTGGCTGGAAAATAACCAATATATCTCAGAAAATCAAGCAGGTTTTTGTAAGGATTATTCTACCGTTGACCAAATATTTACGTTGCATGCTGTAATTCAAACCTGTTTAAGTAAAAAAGGTAGAAAACTCTATGTTGCTTTTGTAGATCTAAAGAAAGCCTTTGATTCTGTTAGGCATGATAAACTTTTACATTGCTTAAAGGAACATAATGTTAATGGTAAATTTTTTGTCTCTCTCAAGGCTATGTACAATTCGTTGTTATCATGTGTTCGGGTAAATCATGAACTTTCTGATATGTTTGAAGCACCTGTTGGGGTTAGACAAGGATGCGTTATGAGCCCTATTTTATTCTCACTTTTTATAAACCAGTTGGCAGATCATACGAATTATAACGGAAAACATGGTGTGAGGTTACTTCCAGATATATTAGAGTTATTTATATTAATGTTTGCTGATGACATTGCTCTATTGTCTATTACACCAAGTGGTCTTCAAACTCAACTTAAGATATTAGAAACTTGTTGTGACAATATGAAGTTAACAGTAAATACCGACAAAACTAAAATTATGGTTTTTAGAAAGGGGGGGTTCTTAGGTAGGCACGAAAAATGGTTTTATAAAGGTAAGAAAGTTGAAGTTGTAAATGAGTATTGCTATTTAGGATTTAACTTTACAACCATGATTAGTGCAAAAAAAGGCACACAACATTTAGTAACGAAAGGTAAAAAGGCTGTATTCCAAGTTTGTAAAGTGTTTAAAAAATACAAAGAAATGTCTGTATCTATATTCTTTAAAATATTTGACACAAAAATGCAGCCAATACTGTTATATGCTGCTGATATTTGGGGTCTAAACAGATTAGACCATATAGAAAAGGTACATTTGTTGGTATGCAAAAGATTCCTATGTGTTCCAAGCAGGACTCCAAACAAAATGGTATATGGTATATGGCGAGTTGGGTCGTTTCCCACTTTACATCAATTCTTATATTGCATGCATTCGCTATTGGTTTAGGATTTTACAGATGAATTCAGATAGGCTTCCACATAAAGCATATATGATGCTATTAGAGTTAGATAGATCTGGTAAACAATGTTGGGCATCTAAGGTAAGGGACATTTTGTGTTTGACAGGTTTTGGATTTGTATGGTTACAGCAAGGAGTTGGACAAGTAAAAACCTTTTTATTTGAATTTAAACAGAGGCTCATTGACATATACATTCAAGAATGGTCAAGCTCCATTAGAGACCGCGAGAGATATGATAACTATAGATCTTTTAAAACAGTGTTTGAAAAGGAAAGATATCTTATAGAAATGGATACATATTGCTTTCGTGTAGCTGTAACTCAGGTAAGAGTAAATGCTCTGCCACTAAATAATAATGTTAATCGCTATAGTGATACAGTAGGAAATAAGATGTGTCCATTCTGTAGAAACCAGATTGAAGATGAAGAGCATTTTTTGTTGAACTGTTTGTCCTACAGTGATCTTAGAAACAAATTTCTCAAAGAATCTGCTAAATTTCCAATTCATGTTATTCTTACAGTCACTAATGTTTCACACAGATACAACGTATCACGATTTGTGTTTCACGCAATAAATAGGAGGAAAAGGGCATTGCTATTGTAATTCTTGTATTAAAAGTGAATTCGAAGTACAACATATAAGCGTAATTGTTTTAAAAAAACACCCCAAAAAACACACACAAAAACTATATAATAATATATCAATTGCACCCATATTGGGAATGATATTGAAATATGGTTATTTTGGACGTTTAAAAATGTATGATTGTGTTAACTTCTCACATAGGATTTTTGAAAGCACTTCGAGATATATGATTGTGTTAGCTTCTCACATGGGATTATTGAATGTAGTACAATATTTATTTTTCATTTTATTTTTTATTTGTTCATGTAAATACTAACCCTTCACCCCCCCCCCCCTCCACCCTTAACAATGTATTGTGGCCCAAGGCCAATGTGCATTAAAAATGTTCCGAGTTCCGAGTTCTCTCTCTCTCTCTTTCTCTCTCTCTCTCTCTCTCTCTCTCTCTCTCTCTCTCTCTCTCTCTCTCTCTCTCTCTCTCTCTCTCTCTGTCTCTCTCTCTCTCTCAAGGACAGATTGGAAGACTAAGCCTTGCCTAAAATCTTTATCCTTGAAAAATAAAGTTAAAGTTTTCAAGCTTAAAGCTCTCTCTCTCTCTCTCTCTCTCTCTCTCTCTCTCTCTCTCTCTCTCTCTCTCTCTCTCTCTCTCTCTCTCTCTCAAGGACAGATTGGAAGACTAAGCGTTGCCTAAAATCTTTATCCTTGAAAAATAAAGTTAAAGTTTTCAAGCTTAAATCTCTCTCTCTCTCTCTCTCTCTCTCTCTCTCTCTCTCTCTCTCTCTCTCTCTCTCTCTCTCTCTCTCTGAACACAGCATGTCCAGTTTGCTTAGAATCGACGGAAGACAAAATCCACTTCTTGTTTGTGTGCCCTTTGTATAATGAGATCAGGAAGCTCTATAATGTGAATGTTTCTCAAGAAGAAAATTTGGAATATCGACTTCTTAGTATGTTAAATGAGGACCAGCAAGACAAAATAGTAAATCTAGCTAAATTCCTTGTTTATGCTTTCAGGCTAAGACAAAGGTCTATTGACCAGAATGCCATGTAAACAACTATGTGTTTTTTGCTGTAATTAATGTTATATCCAAGTATGTGTCATTTGTTGTATGACAAATATTGATAATCAGTGTTCTTCTTTACTTATTTCAAATTAATTTTGCTGCGACATAGCTATGTTGATAATGATGTCGTCAATTGATATGCATGATTCTGTTGATTTTTGGTTCGTTCATGATACCCCACTGGAAGGGGCTGTTGGCCCATATTCAGTACAATTTCCGACAATTTCTCTCTCTTTCTCTGTGCAATAAATTAAGTCTGATATTTTTGCTAAGGAGAATGGCCTTAATAAATAAAACAAATCTCTCTCTCAAAAAAAAAGAAGTTTGTAAATGCCCATGGTCTTAACAAAATCAAAATAAACATCTTTGCCCCCCCCCCCCCCCCCCCGAGCCCCCCCCCCCCCCCCTCTCTCTCTCAATCCCTCCCTCCAACTCACTGTTGATCTTCTCATCAAGGCGATCTATGTAGTCCTGCTGCGGGTCCTTGCCATCGGTAGCATCAGCATCCTCCACGGTGACGACGACAACCCCACCACCGCCACCACCATCCACAGACAACAAGGCAGCAGGTTGCCCCGGGCCGTGTTCACCCCCGCGGCCATCGAAGTCGATGACTTCCGTGGAGGTTAGCCCTCGGCTGTCCAGCAGCATCTGGCTCTTCCTCTTCAGGTCATTGTTCTGCAGGGTCACCTGCAGGCATAAAGGGAACGAGCAGTTGTGTTGGAGTTGTATTCTGTGTGCGAAGTGCGTGACTGACTGGCTGGCTGGGTTTTCAGTCTCACCCGAAATACTTTGTTTTCCCTAACTGACGTTAGGTTCCTGTTTACACCCCTGTGTGGAGTGAGGAGAAAGGTGCTTTCCCCAAGGAAAAAACACCCCGGACCGAACGGGACTCGAACCCCTGAACTGCAAAACTTTCGGAATAGAGCATTTGCCACGCGCCGGTGACCTTGAATTTCACTGAGTTGAATTTAGAGAGTTGAATTAGAGAGGTCAGCGCAACTCGGGCAGAACGAGCTCGGGCAAATTAGTAGTCTATTTTAGTGAACGAACACTCGTGGCAAACGCCCTATTGGAGACGGCTATTCCAGCCACACGGCCACAGTGCAGGACTGGTGGTAGCGGGGACTCTACTCTTCCACCTCTGTTGGGGGGGATCTGTTTGGGGCTGGTTTGTTGGGGGGGATCTGTTTGGGGCCGGTTTGTTGGGGAGGGGGGGGGGGGGTCTGTTTGGGGCCGGTTTGTTGGGGGGGATCTGTTTGGGGCCGGTTTGTTGGGGGGGGGGGGGGGGGGGGGGGCTGTTTGGGGCCGGTTTGTTGGGGGGGATCTGTTTTGGGGCCGGTTTGTTGGGGGGATCTGTTTGGGGCCGGTTTGTTGGGGGGATCTGTTTGGGGTCGGTTTGTTGGGGGGGGGGGGATCTATTTGGGGCCGGTTTGTTGGGGGGATCTATTTGGGGCCGGTTTGTTGGGGGGATCTATTTGGGGCCGGTTTGTTGGGGGGATCTGTTTGGGGTCGGTTTGTTGGGGGGGGGATCTATTTGGGGCCGGTTTGTTGGGGGGATCTATTTGGGGCCGGTTTGTTGGGGGGATCTGGTTTGGGTTTGTCCGCAATCTGTCTGTCGATCCGTCAGTTTATCGTTCCAGGTCGATCGGTTGGACAGACTCAATCTATTTGTTTGTCTAAATCTGTATGTTAGCAAACATACTCTGTGGTTATATTTGCGTCCTATATTAGCATGTCTGTCTGTTAGTTTGTCTTGCGAACAGAGTTACAAAACAAAAATGGTATTAGAAAGGCTTTATGAAAGCTAGTGCTAACGACGTTCGCGAAAAAGAGGGGAAGAAGAAGGAAGCTAGTGGGGGTTACTAGTATTACACTATTTGGTAGGGTGGAAGCCAGAAGGGCCCACCAGCCTGGTGTATTCCATTGTAGTTGGACCCACCGGCTTTCAGTCGCTCCGGGCATACCGTTCAATCTAGCAGCCGTCGGTATTGTCACCACAAGGAGTTTCTATTCATTATTTGTATATGACCAAATTGATAAAGTACAAAGCATTTCGCACGTACGTTTGTTTAAACTTTGTGGGAAGTTCGAATACATCACAATGATAACGAATTACCAAATAGATCAGTATTCGGTTTTATAGCCACGGAGTAGTTGTTTGAACATATTCGGATACAACAATGCTAGTTTAACTATTATGTTACTGGTACCCTTGTGCCTACACAAAAGCGAGACTAATTTTTATGACCCCCCCCCCCCCCCCCCCCCCAAAAAAAAAAAAAGAACTCTAGCATTATTCAATATCCTCGAAAGCTTTCATTTCAAGATGAGTTGTCTCCTCAGTGGAGGTTTGCCCTAAAGGTCTGTTGAATAGGGTGAAAATGGGACGGTTGGGGGACGGTTGGGGGTGGGGGTGAAAAGAGAAAATGGGGGAGAGATGGGCAGGAAGCCGATCGTTTCATCCAAAAGGAACAAGGAAATACTCACACAATTGATACATTGTTTCTTTTTGGTGTGTTTTTTACTCTCTCTCTCTCTCTCTCTCTCTCTCTCTCTCTCTCTCTCTCTCTCTCTCTCTCTCTCTCTCTCTCTCAGGAAATATTCACTCTATTGTTTGCTGACGACATAGCCTTAGTTTCACACACTGTAGTGGGATTGCAAAACCAACAAGGGCGTCGCCGGGCGGCAGACATGTCCGTCACCAGCAATGCCACGCACTTGGGACACCCCGTAGCATAATTTAGACACCAACATGATTATTGTCCGTCACCATAGCGATGGGCTGTGGGTTTTTTTTTTGGGGGGGTTCAACCACTGAATACAATACACAACACAATACATTCGGGCTCGCACGCTAGCGTTGGCATGGAAGAGGGAGAGTGGTGAGGAGAGACATAGAGGAATAGGCAGGCAAACACAGATAGACAAGCAGACGGACAGACAAGGACAGAGAGAGAAACATCGAAGTACTGTGGAGAGAAACGAAGAAACCGATACGGCAGACAGAGCCAGTCTGGGCTACACGACCACAACGTTCATACCTTGGAGGCGTAATGCTCGGCGTAGTGGCGGCAGTCCGCCTCGATCTCAAACTTGTTCTTCATCATCTCATACTCCCTGTAGACAGGTTCCACCACTGGAAGAGGACAACAAAACAAAACAAAACCATATTAATCATTAAAACACACACAGCGATACACAGACACAGACAGACAGACGCCCCCCCCCCCCACACACACACACACACACGCATACACTACACACACGCACACGTACGCACGCACACATAATCTTTGTAAGCGTCAAATAAACAGCAATTAATGGTGGAGTATATATCCGCAAAAAAAGAACGTTTTTAAAATAAATAAACGCATCTACCAAGGTAGCCCTGCAAACAACCGTTTCAGATATGCATGAAATTATTGAACCTACTCAGTTGGGGGGGAGGGAAAGAGAGAGAGAGAGAGAGAGAGACAGAGAGAGAGAGAGAGAGAGAGAGAGAGAGAGAGAGAGAGAGAGAGAGAGAGAGAGAGAGAGAGAGAGAGAGAGAGAGAGAGAGAGAGAGAGAGAGAGAGAGAGAGAGAGAGAGAGAGAGCAGAATGTGTGTATGTTAAATGGAAATAAGGCAAACCTAAGAAACTGAAAACATCCATCTTTTCATACTCAAGAAAAAGTTAAAGCATTTCACACGCGCTTTTCCTTCCCCACTCCACATAAAACAAACACCTATACACATTCACAAAACCACGTTGAAACACACCACTAATACAGCATCACCAAGTCCATTATTACAAACACCATGATCAGTAGCAGCAGCAGCAGCAACAACAACAGCGGCAATGCTCACTGAACGACAATATCAAATCAGGTCGTGGTGCTTGCAACATTGCTGACCAGGCACGCTACCCAAAGGCTTCATTACGAAGACCACTGAACACTGAACACTGAAAACTGTATTTAATAATCTTATAAACGATCAAACATTGAAGAAGAAAAATCAAACACACCATTAAACTTTCCTCTTATGCATATATATATATATATAATTTGCTTTGATAAAACGTTTTTGGTATCCAATGTATGTTTTGTAAACCTAAGAAACAAACTCAATTACTTTAACTTTAACTTTATGATTTGTGTTCTGAAAAGAAGAAAACAAATGTGCTGATTTACTTTTTCTCCCAATGGGGGAGATAGACAATGCCTATGCAAAGACAGCTGTTTCGTCTTCGTAAAAGACTCTTCAGTCTGCATGTCGGCCTGCAAAGTTGTCCACAGTGAATGTTCAAGCTGAGCCAGAAGACTTTCTACAGGAGAAAGGTTGTCCTCTTAGCACCAGATCGAAAGTCCACAATAAAAGCAAAACAGCACTTAATTCAACAAAAATGGTAAAAATAATCTTATATATATTTTCGAAATCTGTGTGTGTGTGTGTGTGTGTGTGTGTGTGTGTCTGTGTGTCTGTGTGTCCCTTATGCACGGCCACAGTTCTCAACCGATCGACACCAAATTTGGCATCAAGCATCCTTGGCACCCTCCGAAGGTCATGCCGTCCCTCCGCCAAGAACGAAGTGCGAAAAGTCGAACCACGCGCGAAGCGCAATGACTCGGAGCGCGCTAGCGCTGAGTCGATCCAAGGGGGCGGAGTCAAAAAGGGGGCGGAGTTTAGCTGAGCACGAAGTCGAACCGCGCGAACCTATGTCTCATGTATGGCATTCCAAACGTCAAACAATTAGTTGCACGATTTTGGGTGGTGAAATGAAGCACTTTCCTCATTCTGTGCACATAATTCATTCTGTGGTGCACACAATTCATTGTATGCACAGAATTGATTCGGTGGTACACACAATTCATTCTGTAGGACAGAATTCATTCTGTAGGACAGAATTCATTCTATAAGACACATATTTCATTATGTGCACCAAATTTATTATGTGAGATACACATTTCATTTTGTGCGCAGAATGAATTTATTCTGTGGAACACAGATTTCATTCTACTAAGCTCCTCAGGGGAGCCTCGTTCTCCATAGAATGAATTGTGTTTCCGACAGAATACATTCTATAGGACATAATTCATTCTATAGGACAGAATTTATTCTGTAGGATAGAATTCATTCTGTATAACAGAATTAATTCTGTGGGATAACAGAATTAATTCTGTGCACAAATCTTGTGATATTTATTCCCAGTTTGCTAATTCATTTTGTGGGAAAAGGGTCGGCCCAAGCACATATCCTTGGGGGACTCCTGATTCTAGAAATAGGATAGCTTCGGATGCAGCTCAATCAACAGCTATTTTTTCCTGCCTGCCTGCAACACTATTGACTGACACTTCTGATCCCATAGTGGCGAAATATTCATAAGGAGATAGTGATAAATCTTATAAAAGGCCTTTTTAAAATCCAATAAAAAAAAAGCGACAAAAATGTGCTTGATACTGGTGATGAGAAATAACCAATTCTATTACTTGACACCGAAAATGGACTTTGCTGCGCACATTTGAGATGTGGTTGTCCCATCTAAGGTCTTGTGATATTGTAAAGCCCAGACATTTATTTCCACACAGAATTCATTCTGTATCCCACAGAATGAAATTGTGTAGTCCCACAGAATGAATTTTGTGCTAAAATCCACGACTAGGACAGAATTGATTCTGTCCTACAGAATGAATTCTGTCCTACAGAATGAATTGTGTGTGCCACAGAATGAATTGAAGCAGTGTCCTACAGAATGAATTGTGTGTCACCACAGAATGAACTGCTATTCTACTTAGAAATGCAGGGCTGAACTGAAATTTGTTTTCATTGGTGGTAGGTGATAGAAGCTGTGTGACCTACACAGAATGAATTGTGTGAACACTACTGCCACAGAATGAATTGTGTGCTATCCACAGAATGTTGTGCCTACTTACAACAATTGACTTGTGGGCACCACAGAATGAATTAGATCTGTGCAGGCCAAACAAGTCTTAGCGTGTACTAATTGTGTGTGCCACAGAATGAATTGTGTGTACATTTTCTTACTACACATTTCATAATTTGCACACCATTTCAACGCCACAGAATGAATTGCTGTGCGCCACAGAATGAATTGTGTGCACATGGGAGGGAACACAGAATGAATTGTGTGCACAGAATGCAGGTTTTGTCCGATCGAATAAATAATCCACAACTGAGCCAAACAAATAAGATCGTGATCTGTGATGAGAAACACAATTGATTAATTATTTTAAAAATCAGTGTGTGCCACAGAACAAAATTATGTTCTGCCCCACAGAATGAATTGTGTGCTGAGCCACAGAATGAATTGTGTGCGCCACAGAATGAATTGTGTGCACCACAGAATGATTCTGTGTAGAATTCATTCTGTATAACAGAATTAATTCTGTGGGATAACAGAATTAATTCTGTGCACAAAATTTATGTGGGTGTGCAGAATGAATTGTGTGTCCCACAGAATGAATTTGTCCTGTGCACCACAGAATGAATGTGTGTGCCACAGAATGAATTGTGTGCACCACAGAATGAATTGTGTGTGCCACAGAATGAATTATGTGCCACAGAATGAATTGTGTGTGCCACAGAATGAATTCTGTGCACAGAATGAGGAAAGTACCTCATTTTACCACTAAAAATCATGCAGAATGAATTATGTGCACAGAATGAGGAAAGTACCTCATTTTACCACTAAAAAATTGTCTGACGTTTGGAATGCCATATTCATGTGCCAAGGGTTGCACAGCTAGTAATAATAATAGTGAATCATTTATATAGCGCACTCCTCCACCAAATGTGGAGCTCTATGCGCATAACAACAACAAAAATTAAAAACAAGAAATTCAAAAACAAAAACAAGTAATCACTCACACACATGCAAAATAGGCATGCATACACCACCACCCCCCACCCACACATACACGCAGGCACGCACGTACGCACATATTCACACACACACACGCACTCACACACACACACACACACACACCGTTACCATCACCACCACTCACCCCACCCAAGAACACAATGCAAAATACAATCAGTTGAAGAAAGCATCAACACACACACATACACACATACACATACACACACACACACACACACACACACACACACACACACACACACACACACACACACACACACACACACACAACACACACACAACAACAACAACAACAACATACAGTATTTATACGGCGCTGAATCTTGATAGAAATCAAATCAAAGCGCACACACACGTTAGCATTCAAAGCGCATTCAAACACAAATGCAATACAACGCGAACACACACAGATAACATAAATGGAATATAGCAGAAACAGACCTAATGGCAAGAGAGAGAAGATAAAGAGAGAGGAGCTTTAATGACGGGGGAACAGGTGGGTTTTGAGGTTAGCTTTGAAAGCAGAGAGAGTCGGTCGCTGACACACACACACACACACACACACACACACACTCTCACTCTCTCTCTCTCTCTCTCTCTCTCTCTCTCTCTCTCTCTCTCACTCTCTATCTCTCTCTCTCTCTCTCTCTCTCTCTCTCTCTCTCTCTCTCTCTCTCTCTCTCTCTCTCTCTCTCTCTCTCTTTCCAGGGATGGGGATTTTAGGCAAATCCTATTCTTACAATCTGTCCTTCATACATATACATGAGTGAAGGTGAGGGGGTGATACATGCCAGAAGGTAGTACAGTGCTCCTCGTGTCAACACCTTTTGTCATTCCTTTTGGGTACTAGTACCTCCTGAATTTCACCCCAGAAGAACGATAGTGCCTTCTGGGTATAACCCCCGAAATACTACATCTGCACAGGAAAGGGTTAGGATGGGAGAAATATAATAATAATAATAATAATAATAATAATAATAATAATAATGATAATAATAACAATAACAATAACAATAATAATAATAATAATAATAATAATAATAATAATGGGAATTTATATAGCGCTCTTTCTCACATGAGCTCAGTGCGCTTTACATTAATAACAAGAAACATTAAAGGCAAACAAATAATGAATCATTAGAAAGTAAAATAAACACGATGCTTGCACGCAACGTCCCCCCCCCCCCCCCCCCCCCCCCCGCACACACACAAACACACACACACGCGCACGCACGCACGCATGCATGCACACACACATGAACGCACGCACACACGCACACTTATAAGAGTAATATGAAAATTATGATAAGAAACATAGACCACATTCACCTTCTCAATCAAGCTTAGATAGAGTACTGGAAATAAAATCATACTGCCATCGACATACCAGTTACATGACTAATTATAGTAGACAATTTTTGCAAAAACTAAGATACCTTTCTACCTACTTTACAAGCGTCAACAGTTTACAAGACGTAGATTGTCTACCACATTCTATACACAACTTACGAAATATAAAATAATTGCAAAACACAATTTCACACGATTTCTGCACTGAAACGGATCCCCACCCCACACACAAACACTGATCAATTATAATAATTATGTCCGAAACAAGTGAGTTTTAAGGGCAGAGCGAGAGGCGGAAATAGTCAGATGAGCGATTTTTGTTTTTTCGTGTGGACCCGAGGAACCTTGAGTGTGCAGCACAGTCAGAGGAAGAACGTAGGGGGCGAGCAGGTGTGTAGACAGTTACTAGTTCGGAGATACAGACAGGGCCAGAAGAGTGAACAGCACCGAAATAAAGGCAAGCTATTTAATACTTGATTCTAACCTCTCTATATATGACAATTCATACACTTATTAAAAAGAATAAATAACAGGTAAGCAAAACATATGGCATTTGAAAAGTCACCGGCGGCAAACCAAACAAGAATTCCCTGAAAAGCTTATCCCATCATTAAGATTAAGCAAACTTCAAATTCTAAATACATTTCATTACTTACATCCTTAGGGCCCTCTACAACGCTTATAAACTACGTTTTCGTTCCAAGAGATTGTGACCGAGTATCCCGATTATGTATTCTTTATTCCAAGTAGGAAACATGATCTCTCCTCACCGAGTTGACTGCACTGATTCTTCTTCATTTCCATGGCTAATTAGTGAGGGGACCTTTAACCTTTGCCTGCTTCACTTGAAGCCATGTGAAATTGAGTGTGTGTATGTGTGTGTGTGTGTGTGTGTGTGTGTGTGTGTGTGTGTGTGTGTGTGTGTGTGTGTGTGTGTGTGTGTGTGTGTGTGTGTGTGTGTGTGTGTGTGTGTGTGTGTGTGTGTGTGTGTGTGTGTGTGTGTATGTGTGTGTGTGTGTGTGTGTGTGTGTGTGTGTGTGGGTGTGCGTGTGTGCGTGCGTGTGTGTGTGCGTGTGTGTTGTTGTTTTTTTGTGTCTGTATATGCGTGTGTGCTATGTGCGCGCGCGTGTATGTTTTTGTGTCTGTATATGCGTGTGTGTCTCGGTGTGAGCACGCACGGGCGTATGCGTATGTATCAGAATGTGCGTTTGTGTTTGTAAACCTAGCTCTCTGTACTAGATGTTTAGGGCCACATTGAAATCATACTTCCCTTTGGGTACGATGTTCTGAAAATTTGAAGGCGAATGTTTTGTGAAAAATCCTTTCAATTTAGAGGATGACACACTCTGTTCCACGCTGTTTCATTTGTTAAAGCAACACAAAAATAACGGACTATGAGATCATGAAGGGAGACGGCGGATAGCTCATTCACAGGGTTGACCTCGTAATCCAATAACATTCCAGGAAAATGTCGCGTGCGTGTCTCGTGGGTCGGATGCGTGGAGAGAGAGAGAGAGAGAGAGAGAGAGAGAGAGAGAGAGAGAGAGAGAGAGAGAGAGAGAGAGAGAGAGAGTAGTCTACATGGATAACTTTAATGAGTGCGTCTTATTTATAGATAGACATACACGTGTGCACCACACAAACACGCAACAACAACACAGACGCACACACAGACACACACACGCACGCGCGCGCGCACACACACACACACACACGCACGAAACACACATACACACATGCGCGCGTGCGCGTGCTTACGGAACACACACACACACACACACACACACACACACACACACACACACACACACACACACACACACACACACACACACACACACACACACACACACACACACACACACACACACACACACACTACATAATATTATAGCAACAGGATTTCCCCACTTAACTAATAATCAGCGTAATCTTATCCATCCATTCAAATCACCTCCTTTGCAAAGTAAATGAATAGATTGGTCGCTTTTCGACGAACAGTACATAAAAAACAAATTGATGAGGAAGTAAGATGGGAAAACACACAGGCTACTTGGAATCTACGCTAATTACCATATTAATGTTCATATGTAAAACATAGAAAAGTTATTTCAAAGGATTATCAAAAGAGGAAGTCAACCACGGGTGTGATAGATAAATAAGTGATTCAAAACTTGGGGAAAGAAAATAAGGATTGAAAGGAATTGAGGGGGGGGGGGGGGGGGGGGGGGGGGGGGTTAATGAAAAAGAAGGAAAACTAGTGTGCCTTTTCCTTGTCTTCGGCTTTGTTACGTTATGTTATAGCTGGAGGAATCCATTGGGCGAGCACACACTCATGCACAGCAAACTAGCACACAGACTCATGCACAGCAAACTAGCACACAGACTCATGCACAGCAAACTAGCACACACTCATGCACAGCAAACTAGCACACAGACTCATGCACAGCAAACTAGCACACACTCATGCACAGCAAACTAGCACACACTCTCATACACAGCAAACTAGCACACACTCATGCACAGCAAACTAGCACACACTCATGCACAGCAAACTAGCACACACTCTCATGCACAGCAAACTAGCACACACTCATGCACAGCAAACTAGCACACACTCTCATGCACAGCAAACTAGCACACACTCATGCACAGCAAACTAACACACAGACACGGCTACAAACTCTTTCGTTACGATTCATGTTAAGTGTTGTTCTTGTTCCTTTGATTTAATTGTTATATATCTGACTGTTATAGCATTTGTAGTATTGTGAATCCTTTGCATATTACTGTTTTATTATTATCATTATATTGTTATTATTATTGATGTTACTATTTCGTCGTTATTTTGCTGTCGTGTTTTATGATTATGTTATGATGTTGCTGTTTGTTTGTCTATTCATTTCTCTATTTTGCTTGTTTATTATTTTATTTGTTTGAGGACCTGATGAAAAGAAGTGTTGTTATGCTTATTCATTTCATCCTCATTAAACATTTCAAGTTCAAGTTCAAGTTCTCTCACACACACACACACACACACACACACACACACACACACACACACACACACACACAACATAAGCCTACACACACACACACGCGCATACAAACTTGGGACAGATGCACGCGCACGTGTAAGCGCTCGTGCAGACGCATAAATACTTACTTGTTACTGAATATATCTATTACAATCACAAATGCGTACACAAGGAAGCAAAGAAACCCCACTAAACATTATAGACATTAACATGGGTGCAACTCCCCCAAGTGCAAACCCAGTGAAGGGAAGAGGTCCAGGGGCCGCCCAGGGCCTGGCACAACTGTTGGAGGGCTCCGAGGGGCAAGAGACAAATAACGAGACAGACAGTTACAATGATGGACAGAGACAGTGTGAGTCCGATAAGCCTTGTACAATGATCACATTGCCTTTGAAAACAATATAGCATCACCATGTTGTTTTCAAGATACCCCGAGAGAGACTTCCGGGATAGACAACCAAGTTCAAAACGCCCCAAACCGCTTGAGGTCGATTTTGGTTGGTTTTTTTTGATGAATTAAAAAACACCCACTGACGTTCAGTTTCTGGTAAAATTTTAAAAACTGAAATCAGTTTGAAACTGAAGGAGTTGCACCCATGCACGTATACATGACTCACACAGACACACACACACACACACACACACACACACACACACACACACACACACACACAGAGTGAGTGAGTGAGTGAGTGAGTGAGTGAGTGAGTGAGTGAGTGAGTGAGTGAGTGAGTGAGTGAGTGAGTGAGTGAGTGAGTGAGTGAGTGAGTGAGAGTGAGAGAGAGAGAGAGAGAGAGAGAGAGAGAGAGAGAGAGAGAGAGAGAGAGAGAGAGAGAGAGAGAGAGAGAGAGAGAGAGAGAGAGAGAGAGGAGCAGGCCTAGACGTGCCATAAATTCAGAGGAATGCAAATAATGTACGCGATTTATCACCGTTTGTTTATTGTAATAATAATAATAATAATAATAATAATAATAAATAAATAAAACTTATATAACGCTGTTCCATGGCATGCCATCCTCACAGCGCTTTACAAATAAAAAAAACTGTTACACTCACTCATACATACCACACACACACACACTGCTACACCCACCATACCCTCCCCCACCCCCCCCCCCATACCCCCCCCCCCCCCCCCCCCCCCCCCCCCCCCCACACACACACCTCCACACTGGAGGAACCCCTCGCACACAAAACAGTACAAACAAACAAGACGCAGAAACAAAAACAAGCACTTCCCTCCCCTTTCCGCACCTCCCTCACAGCAATCAGGGGGGGGGGGGGGGGGGGGGGGGGACAAAGACACAAAAGCAAAAGGAAGTGCCGCCAAGCGAACAAGACACAAAGCGTTAATAACAACAAAAATTAAAAAGCAAAGCATCCGCACACATACACGCGTTAACGCGCGCACACACAGTTGCAATCACGAGACAAAGCATTAATAACTTACAAATAGGCCTACACGTACGCTATAACAACATTAGCAAAAATAGTGGGGAATGGGAAAAAGAAAACGGGACAGCTTATTCAAGGGGCACAGACTATGAGGTGAAAAGGCACTTTTGAAACAGATGGGTTTTCAGACCAGACTTGAGGGCAGACAGAGGTTTTGAAGATGAGACCTAAAGCCTAAAACCGAGGTCCCGTGTGCACGCACAAGATCTTGCGCGCACGTTAAAGCCCATCTGTGGCGGCACGGATTGTCTCCGCTGCACAAATTGTCTCCGAGTGTCCACCTGTGTCGACCCTTACAGCATGGATGGTCTTTCTTTATCTTATTTTTCTGTCACTTTCTCTTTGTCACTGTCTCTCTCTGTCCCTCTGTTTCTGTTTATCCATGCAAGCGTGCCTGCGTTAGTGTACGTACACGCACGTGTGTGTGTGTGTGTGTGTGTGTGTGTGTGTGTGTGTGTGTGTGTGTGTGTGTGTGTGTGTGTGTGTGTGTGTTTGTGTGTTTGTGTGTGTGTATGTGTGAATGAGGATGCGTGTGCGTGTGTGTGTGTGTGTGTGTTCCCTTTATATCAGCAAATCTCTCTCTCTCTCTTTCTCTCTCTCTCTCTCTCTCTTCTCTCTCTCTCTCTCTCTCTCTCTCTCTCTCTCTCTCTCTCTCTCGGCAAGATTTAAAACTATCCGCATTATGTCCAAGTTTTACATTTTCAAACAAGTGTGTCTCTCGCATGGTGTGAGTGTGTGAGTGAGAGGGCCAGGTGCAAAGATGCTATTGTAGCTTATCCTTTTTACCCTCAATAAAACATTCGTATTTCCTCTCTCTCTCTCTCTCTCTCTCTCTCTCTCTCTCTCTCTCTCTCTCTCTCTCTCTCTCTCTCTCTCTCTCTCTCTCTCTCTCTTCCTCTCTCTTCCTCCTCCTCCTCTATATATATTGTATATTTCCTTGCAACTGGACTGAAGGTATCGTACTTCCATTGTTCAAAAAGGATGATAAAAATAATCCAAATAATTATAGGGGTATCACTTTAAGTGATATAAGTAGCAAAATTTACAGTACAGTTATAAACCGTCGTTTGCAAGAATGGGTTGATGAAAACAATATTACTTGTGAGCATCAAGCCGGCTTTAAAAAGAATCACTCAACAATTGATCATATGTTTACTCTTTTAGCGTTAGTACAAAAGCAGTTTTCGTTTAATAGGAAGTTATATGCAGCTTTTATAGATTTTGAAAAAGCTTTTGACTCTCTAAATCGTAAATTGCTCTGGTCTGTTCTGGTAAGAAACGGTATAAAAGGAAAACTATATAGGTGTATTAAAAGCATGTACGATAGTGTTAAAATTAAAGTAAGATGTGGTTCTAATTTAACAGACTTTATTAATTGTACGTATGGTGTGAAACAAGGTCCTGTTCTATTTTCACTTTTTATTAACGAATTAGCTAAAGAAGTTATTGAAAATGGTAGACATGGTACTTTATTTACAATTGATTATTTTGAACTTTTTATTCTATTACTTGCAGACGATGTTGCCTTATTAGCAGAAACAGTAATTGGGTTACAAACACAGTTAAATAGTTTGCAGCGACCAGCAAACAATCTTGATTTAAAGGTAAATTTAAGTAAAAGTAATATAATAGTCTTTAGAAAAGGCGGTTATTTAGCTGAAAGAGAAAGATGGACTTACAATAATAGAGATATGCCAGTGGTTAATGCATATAAATATTTAGGTATCTTATTTTCTATTAAACTTAGTTTCACTGTGGCATGCAATGAATTGGTAAGTAAAGCTAAAAACGCTACATTATGTATTTTACGGAAATTTCGTGTATTGAAGCATGCTGGTTTAAATTTGTTTTTAAAGCTATTTGATACCCAAGTTCAGCCTGTAGTACTGTATGGAGCAGAAATTTGGGGGCTTGGTGATTCAGCCCATCTTTGTGAGAAAGTACACTTGTTTGGATTGAAGAAATATTTAGGACTTGAGTCTCAAACACCCAATGATCTCATATACGGAGAAACTGATAGATATCCGATTTTCATTAATTCTGCTATATGTTGTATCCGCTATTGGTTAAAATTGGCGATTATGGAAAATTACAGATTACCCCATAAGGCCTATGAAATGCTGTTAGATTTAGATAGTAGAGATAAAGGAAACTGGGTATCAAATATTCGATGCAAGCTGTATCAATTTGGGTTTGGGTATGTTTGGGAAAATCAAGGAGTGCAAGACATGAAACGGTTTTTGTATGTGTTTAAGGAAAGATTAATAGTATGTAGATGGCAAGACTGGAACTTCCATGTAAATAACAGTGAGCGATTTAATGTGCATAGAACATGTTGTGCGATACATGATGTCAAAACTTATTTGAAAATTGATATGGATAAACATTTGAAATTCATTATGTCAAGGTTTAGATGTGGAGTATCTGAGATTTTAGTACATCACTATCGTTATAAGAGACACACTGAAGCTAACTTAATTTGTCCACTATGTAAGAAAACAAGGGAAGATGATGTTCATTTTGTGTTATGTTGTCCTGCCTTGTATGATTTAAGAAAACGGTACATTTTGCAAACGTTCTACAAACATCCAAACCAGTTT
>CM065686.1:26667117-26744617 GCA_017654935.2 Phymorhynchus buccinoides
GGGGGGGGTCTGTTTGGTGTACTTTTACTTCTGAACTGCGATACCAACTGATCGAGAGCACTAGTGACCAGAACAGGGACTTCAGTATTTATGTGTCAGTCTGTTTGGATGACTGGGCAAAGACGAAAGGCAAAGCCTTCAAGACTCTCACTCGCTTTGCATTACAAAAGAAACAAATGTGTGCCCGTGCTGGGAAACGAACTCGTAACGTTTGCGTGAGAGGCGAGCACTTTACCACTACGCCAATGTGGCTGCTACTACACGACACTACAGTATCAAGTTTGAAACACTGAAACTGGATTCTCTTCTGTGGCGTCATGAAATGCGATTGAAGCAATGAAGCTGCAAATAGACTTGAAACTTATTGTCCAATTGTCTTCGCATTGCTATGGTAGAGAGCTGGCCCCTTCAGTGTGCTTGAGTTCCTTGGGAAAGGATCTGTTCTGCCACAACCAGATGGCAGCTGCCACCCAGTTTACAGCCGTAGGGGGCAGTGGAGGAGCTCTCTGATACTTGGCAGACTCGCGTTATGCTGCGGGTAGACCCGCAAATCCTGACACCTGAGATCCAACCTCATAAAGGAAATCCAATGGTTCCTGTGTGTAGCAGATATTGTTTATGTATTGTTTAGCAGCCATTAAGTTATACGCGGCTAGGATGTTTCCAAAGACAAACCATTAGCACTTCTTAGTGCTGAATTGAGCTCGTTGTTTTGCTGATGCTCTGGTCAGCAAAACCATCACTTCGATTTGCGGCACTGCACATCTTGAATAAACTGACCTGCATTGCACTGATACTTTCTCTGTTGCTTGCATCATCTCACAAGACCAAATGATTCAACTTATTGCAGGGTGTGGGCCCTGTTGCAACAATAATGTGAATCCATTCCACCACTACAATGCTCCACAAGGCCAACATTACCAAAATCATAAGAATAATTATCTTACTTGAGCAATATAGGTCAGCACTCATAAATACAATTGTATCTGAACAGGTTTGCCTTGCAACGATATCAGCACCACCACGTTTTGCCCAAAGAGGAATAAATATGACTAATTTATCAAAAAACAGTGCCACCTGTCCTACCAAACCATATCCACATAAACTGTTCATGGAATATTTTCAAATTTCCTAAATGCTATATATTTGGGGGTTTGGTATGCACAATAACAATGCTAGATATATAAGCATTTTTAGAAAATACCTATTTGTAGTATGTTGATACCTAAAATTTGGAGACCGATTTTATGCATTCGACATTTTAGCCATCTTCCTTTTATAAGACAATGCTGTGATCAGCAGATAAATGAAAGCAACCAATAAGGCATATCAGTAGGTTCAACATTAACTCCAGAACATATGTAAATGATAAAACATTTAAAAGTGTATCATTAATTGTCTGTATGCCAGTGGTTGTAAATGCACCCTCCCAGGGTGTATGGGCATTAATGGGTTAAGGTGCACGTGTTGTTAAAGTTTTTAGCCCACGGACTACATAGTACATACATACATACATACATGCATGAAAACATACATACATCCATACATACATACGTACATTCATACATACATACATGCATGCATGCATACATACATACATACATACATACATACATACATACATACATACATACATACATACATACATACATACATACATACATACATACACACACACACACACACACATACATACATACATACATACATACATACATACATACATACATACATACATACATACATACATACATACATACATCAAATCAAATCATCTTTATTATCTCATAACTGAGAAATTGCACCCAGGTGCACATAAGAAAAACAACAACAATAAACACATTTATCAACAAAAACAACAACAATAAACACATTTATCAACAATTAAAGAATATAAACTAATAACTAATAACACTGCAATGTTGTAGCTAACAAACTGGATGAATACGAATACAAATTCAATCCCAAGGAGATGGACAGGCTGCTCAGCAAAACAATCACTCGATGCAGTGCATTAAGAGTTCAACAGATGAATTGATCTTGGTAAGAAACTTTTCTGTGCTCTTATTTTCAGTTTTAGAGTTCTGTATCGACGGCCCGATGGTGATACTTCATAGTATTTTGCCAGAACATGACTGTTATCATTAAGAATTTTCCTGGCTTTCTTGACTACTTGTCTGTCATACAACTCTTGCATACCACTCTGCCTTGCACCCACAACTTTACTGCACACATTCACCATATCACTCAACACGCGCTTACGTTTTACACTCAAGCTTCCATACCAACAGATAAATGACACAGTAAGAACAGATTCAATGCAACATCGGTAGTAGGTTTGAAGAATATCTGAACAGACACCAATATTCCTTAGCCTCTGTAAACAAAAGATCCTGGACTGACTTCTTATGTATATGCTCAATGTGTTTATCAAAAGTAAGTTTCTTGTCTAAAACTGTGCCTAGGTATTTGTACTCATCAATTCTTTCAACCGTTTCACCATCAATTTCCAAATGTGGCACTGGCACTGGGTTTCTACGAAAATCTACAAGCAGTTCTTTTGTTTTAACAACATTTAAATCCAGATAATTATCTTTGCACCATGAACAAAACCTTTTGACTTCACTGAAGTACACAGAATCAGAGTTTGACAAATCTTCGATGGCAGAATCATCTGAGTATTTAATGACAGGTGTTTCTTCAGTGCCTCTACAGTCATTTGTGTGCAATGTGAAAAGAACTGGGGACAAAACTGTTCCTTGGGGGGCACCTGTAGAAGTGGAACGTTCTGAGGAGATTGCAGATTGATACATACATACATACATACATACATACATACATACATACATACATACATACATACATACATACATGCATGCATGCATGCATGCATGCATGCATGCATGCATGCATGCATGCATACATACATACATACATACATACATACATACATACATACATACATACATACATACATACATACATACATACATACATACATACATACATACATACATACATACACACAGACACACAACCGAACAGGATGGGAACATAGGCTCACATAGTCCCAAAAATGTTATGTAAGTTGTTCATTCTGAAAAGACATGTTGTGTATGTTGTACAATATTACAAGTACAACACAGTCATACAACATACAATAGTGCAATTCAATATCATTATTGTCATACAATTATTACAACAAATCTTTACTCTCTCTATTCTATATTTCATAAAAGGCTCAAACAAATTTCGGGCTGATACGTTCAGAACTGACAATGATAACGTACATGATAACGCTAGCATTTGAACCAAAAGCACATTAGGATATCATAGTTCTGCTTATGAACTTACATTTTTGACATATGTTATTTCTGCTTATCCTTTCCATTGATATAAAATTATGTACAAGTGTCTACTCCACAGAATAATGCACAACTGTCACATAGTCTGCACACTCAGACAGACATACACACGCACACATACCCCCCCCCCCCACACACACACACACACACACACACACACACACACACACACACACACACACACACACACGCGCGCGCGCGCGCGCGCATAGTCACACACATACGTGCGCGCGCGCGCGCGCACCGCGCATACACGTATTATACTCCTGTAAACTACACACTCAGACAGACACACACACATGCATACGCCCGCTCATACACGCGCGCGCGCGCGCGCGCGCACACACACACACACACACACACACACAGAGTCGCGCGTGCCACATGCACATGCACACACGCGCGCGCGCAAACAATGCAAGCATAATTATGTTCACTTACTTGAGCCTCAATTGCCTTGTACCTTGCGAGGAGTTCCTCATGTTTGTCCACCACTGAAAACAATTAAATAACTCTCTTCGTTATGACTTTCTCTTTGTCTGTCTGTCTGTCTGTCTGTCTGTCTGTCTGTCTGTCTGTCTCTCTCTCTCTCTCTCTCTCTCTCTCTCTCTCTCTCTCTCTCTCTCTCTAACGCATGTCGAACTAACATGAAACATTCATACAAACGAAACATTATACAATCACATAAACACACACAGAGAGAGAGAGAGAGAGAGAGAGAGAGAGAGAGAGAGAGAGAGAGAGAGAGAGAGAGAGAGAGAGAGAGAGAGAGAGAGAGAGAGAGAGAGAGATTAGGATATTTGACATTGATTAGCAGATGTTTTCAGGGGTTTGTATCTTAATTATAATATCCCCCTATTTTCTTTACCTTGACGCTCGTTTTTGCGTGGTTTGTTTGTTTTGATTGATGGATACGTTTAAATCCGCCAATAGTGTCTGATGTGCATTGTCTTTTATGCTGAGCACGTCATAAGCTTAGCTTGTTGTTGCTTCAGTTTTGCTATTCTGTATGTCTATTATGTCGTGACAATAGAACGTTTAAACCAGAGAGTGACAAAGAGAGACACGGAGAGAGAAAAATGCATTTAATGATAATAAGTATATACTGTTTATGTAAAACAAACAAGTTTGGCCAGCCAGCCTGTACTGGAATGTATACAAAGTCTTCGCCTCTCAATCCCATTAAAATGTTTATTATCTATAGTACTGTTTCGAAATGAAAACGGAAGTAACAGACGAGTTGTGTGCCCGTTAGGACACTTAGTTCCGGTTAGGAAATGCTGTAAACACGGCAATTGAAATAGAGGGGTGTTTCATCGCTCAGTTATCAGTTTGTATATTTAATAATATTAAGTCCTGTTTCATGTTTCTTTCTTAAAGTGTTGACATTCGTTGACTATAAACAGTTATGTTCTTATTTGTTTACTTGATACGACCACATTAATACCCTAAGACTTGAAGACAAGAACAAAATATAGTTGTTGTTTAAGGTAGGTAACTTCCATTTTTTAATTCTAATTTTGAACCGGAACTACCCCAAACCGACTTCAAGACGAGACAGTAGGGAAATATATTGCGATCACCAGAGAGAGAGAGAGAGAGAGAGAGAGAGAGAGAGAGAGAGAGAGAGAGAGAGAGAGAGAGAGAGAGAGAGAGAGAGAGAGAGAGAGAGAGAGAGAGAGAGAGAGAGACAGACAGACAGACAGACAGACAGACAGACATAGACAGAGGAAGAGAGAGTCACTCTCTCTTCGCGCGTGTGTGTGTGTGTGTGTGTGTGTGTGTGTGCGTGTGTGTGCGTGTGTGCGCGTGTGTGCGTGCGCGCGCGCGCGTGCGTACGTGCATGCGTGAGTGCGTGTGTGTTTGTTTGAATAACTCTTTCTCTCTCTTGTTCTGTTTGTTAGATAGAGAAAGGAGAGAGGTGGATGACGGATGTTTATTCGTGGATGTGCGTGTCAGTGTGTATATCCATGTGTGTGTGCGTGTGTGTGTGTTTGTTTGAATAACTCTTTCTCTCTCTTGTTCTGTCTGTTAGAGAGAGAAAGAAGAGAGAGAGGGGGGGGGGGGGGGTTGTCCGTGTATGTGCATGTCAGTGTGTGTATCCGTGTGTGTGTGTGTGTGTGTGTGTGTGTGTGTGTGTGTGTGTGTGTGTGTGTGTGTGTGTGTGTGTGTGTGTGTGTGTGTGTGTGTGTGTGTGTGTGTGTGTGCGTGTGCGTGTGCGTGTGTGTGTGTGTGTGTGATATGCGTGTATGTGTGCGCGCGCGCATGTGCTCAAAAACGAATCATACATGCATCACACAAAAGATAGAATACAATACAAAGTGAGAAAGAGACAAGTCAGACAGGTACACATACAAATAGGCACAAAAACATAGACATTACAATGTACACAGAACATCATACATTTGAGTCGGTCATTGTTTCCCATCCGTTGCCACTTGCGTTTGTTGGCCAAAGCTGCCACGTCAAACAATGACGGTCATTGTGAATGCTGATGAAGCAGGCAGCCTCTCCCACATTCCTCAACACTATTGTAATGGTTGGTGTCCACAGGAATTGTTCATGCTCAGCGCTTAATTTTATGAAGTTCTACTAGGTTCGGTTTACTGAATTTAGAAAGTAACAACGTTTAGTTTCCCACTTAAGCTTTAGTAGAACTTCATAAAATTAAGGGCAGCTTACGAACCCATCCAAGTCAGACCAAACATTGGGGCACAGTGACAGATTCTAAGTTGGTAGGCCAACACAGTAACACATTTTATTTCGTTCATTTAAGCAAATAAAATAGAAGGCCCGGAGGACATGTATGCTTAAACAAAACTGTGATTTGGAGTTGGGGGGGGGGGGGGGGGGGGGCATCGTCAAAGATGTACATTTCTCACCACCACCACCTCCTCATGTTTACGACCCTCAAGTGAATAAAGTACATCTTTGCTACAAAAAGTCAGCCTTCCTCTGCCTTATTACAAGAGTAATGTTGATTGCATTTTACGGCAGATTCATTGCTTGCCGACGGTGTTTTTTTTAATGCATGTATTTCTTTTTATGTTTTAACGTAATGTTGATCTCTGTTTGCTACGTCGATTTTCCAAGAAGAGGTTGTTATAAGACACCATACATACAAACGTGTCATGTAGACGTGTATGCGTGCGTCACCTGTGTTCGTGTGTGTGTGTGTGTGTGTGTGTGTGTGCGTGTGCGTGCGTGTGCGTGCGCGTGCGTGTGCGCGCGCATGTGCGTGTGTGTCTGTGTGAGTTTGCATGCGCGCGCACGAGCGTGCGTTTGATATGTGTGTGTCTTTGCGTATGCGCGCGCACGTGTGTGTGCGTGCGTGTGTGTGTGTGTGTGTGTGTGTGTGTGTGTGTGTGTGTGTGTGTGTGTGTGTGTGTGCGCGTGCGTGCGCGTGCGTGCGCGCGCGCGCGCGACTCTGTTTGCTAAGTGATTTTTTTCAAGAAGAGGTTGCTATTATGAGTCACCAAACTTACAACTTTACAACCGTGTCACGTAGATGTGTGTGTGTGTGTGTGTGTGTGTGTGTGTGTGTGTGTGTGTGTGTGTGTGCGTGCGTGCGCGTGCGCGCGCGTGCGTGCGTGCGTGTGCGTGTGCGTGTGTGTGTGTGTGTGTGTGTGTGTGTGTGTGCGCGCGTGTAGAGACAGAGACAGAGACAGACAGACACAGACAGACAGACAGACAGACAAGACAGACAGACATAGACAGTCACAGTGAGAGAGACAGAGACAGAGATGAATAGGCCTAAGCAATCGAGTGATTCATTCAATTGGTGATGCTACTCCGTCGTGCGAATGATACACATTCTGTCGCGTGTGTCAAGGTAAACAGTATCGGTAAGCGACAGCTAGGCAACAACACATCCATTGTGGCAAATCGAGGTCAGGCCAGGTAGCTGTCACCATCGCCGTGTTTTTACAATGACTGTGTTTTTCCTCTTTTCTGTCGCCCACCTTCTTATTTATTTCCCTGGGAGAATCGGAATATGAGTCACTTTCAAAACCTGAACCCTGGGCAGTCTTGTAGATCTAACTTAGTTCCCCCTACATTTTTGCGTTAAAACAATTAACTGAGAATCAACATTCTGACATTATTTTTTTAGGAAAAGGATTAGGTTAGGATCAGCGTAGGATAACTTTTTGTATATAAAACTGAACATGCAAGACTATGAGACCAGCCATCAGACAGACAGACAGACAGACACACACACACACACACACACACACACACACACGCGCGCGCGCGCGCGCGCGCGCGCGCGCGCGCGCACACACACATATACACACACATAGAGACACACACGCGCGCGCGCACGCAGTAACGCACACACGCGAGCTCGCTTGCCCTATCTCCATTAGCCTATAGTTAAATACTGTAGTAGGTACAGACAGTACAGGTACTAGAGACAGGTAGTAGACCTACTAGGCAGGCCCGACATTGTCTCGCTTATAAAGCCAATATATCGACAGCCCGAAATTCCGTTGGTATGCGAGACAGTCACAGACAGGCTGTCCCACAGCGTTCGCTATTGACATTTGCCAATGGGACGAGATATATATTATGAGAGAGAGAGAGAGAGAGAGAGAGAGAGAGAGAGAGAGAGAGAGATGATGTTAATCAAAATGATAATGAATAACTGTATGAGTCTACTTCTTCTGCTTTCACCACCGTCATCATTTTGAGGCAAATGTATGCGCGCGCGCATGTGTATGTATATGTGTGTATTGCGGTTTGTGTGTGTGTGTGTGTGTCACTGTGCGCGCGCGCGCGTGTATGTGTGCGTGTGTGTGTGTGTGTGTGTGTGTGTGTGTGTGTGTGTGTGTTTGAGAGAGTTAGTGGCCGGATATGGCTGTAAAACCATAAAACATCTCTGCTTAATATGAGTAGGCTACATCAGGAATTTTGTATAGTAACAATTCCTGGCTACATGCAGACAGATCGACAGGTATGCCTACACTTATTAAAATGTTTTGTTAAAAAAAAACCCCAGATACACACACGCACGTGAGTGCCTGTGTGCAAGCACAAACTCTCTCTGTCTGTCTCTGTCTCTCTCTCTCTCGTTCGTTTACCTTTTTTCTGAGTTTGTTAAAAAACAAAACCATCATGTACCTCTATGGCAAATGACACTTTAACTCTCTTTCGCTCGCGCGCTCTCTCTCTCTCTCTCTCTCTCTCTCTCTCTCTCTCTCTCTCTCTCTCTCTCTCTCTCTCTCTCTCTCTCAACCTCATTCCCTTTAATTCATCTTTTTATTATTAACCTCCGAGTTCTGTACCTAAATACAGAAGTTCTTTGTAATTGGAAACAAATCTTGTGAAATTCTCTGTCTCTCCGTGTGTACAAATATAAAGTGTTACAATACCTGCAGCCTGAATTTCTCAACCGATCATAATGAAAGTCAGCTAAACATTTCTGATGTCGAGACAAGCATGCCTGTTAAGTTACTTTATGCAAAATATTAAGCCAAGTAATAACATACTGTAAGACGGATCCTTTCATAGCAATGCTTCTAGTCAATTCAATATTGAAAATAATTATAATTTAAAAAAAAGAACTGTTCCCATATTACGAAAATGACGCCTGTGCTGCCTATTTAAAAAGAAACGACTGTCATGATATGCGGTTACTCCCAAATGAGACAGCTTTTCAACATGAGAAAGCGTTCCAATCCCGTGACAACAACCTGAACTATTAATCCGATCTTTGGGGTTTTTTAATGGCAGAAATATTTCCAAACTACATGTATTTCCAAAGTCGTGGCGATGATTCCATTGTCATAGTCCCCCAAATGGTAAGCCACGTTTGAGGTTGATTATCCTTTTTATGACAATACATAGGGGAAGACGGGGTAAAAAGCGCATGGGCGGGTAAGAAGCCCACCCCAATTATCTCATGAAATGAAGCAAATTTCAGTCTCATTTTGCCCATGAGACGAGCGTTAATGTCTAGCATTCGTCTCATGGGCAAATTTGACTGAAATTTTCTTTATTTCATGAGATAATTGGGGTGGGCTTCTTACCCGCCCATGCGCTTTTTACCCCGTCTTCCCCTACTGTTGCACATAATGAACTCATCATTATTAGAATTGGCAAAGTCGCATTTCAATCCCAACAATGATGCCTATCTTATGATGGTTCTCCCAAACTGCAAGTCATATCAACGTACGAAGTTATTATTTGCTTGTTTTACAACTTTCAAGAATACGTTTTATGTGGCCTGCTTTTTCGGTCTCTCTTTTTCGTCTCCTGCACTTTGACACACAACCTGTGAGCGGTCTCCCACTCGCTCTGGGTCCTCTCACTCAGTGTTGCTCTCTGCCCAAGGCAAGTGTTTGCTTGACCCTGAAATCTGGATTATGTCTATGTTATGGTTAATGTTCGAATACATCTGGGGCTTTGAACGTTTACTACGTTCCACACCCATGGGCGGGCATGGTACGTGGTTTCTGTAACATCAAAAGGTCAATTGGTCTATTTCTTTTTAGCAATGTAACTACTAAAGTTCAACGTCTATTCTGACAAGTAACTAAGGCAGCGTTATGAATATAACAGCAAGTATGAATACTGAAGACTTTCATCTAAACTTTCACTGTTAATTCCTTCTCCGAGCCATGAACACGTTTTGAAAATAATTATAAAGAAAGGGGACGAGGCTGCAATTGGGACTCGGGAAGGAGGTGTCACAGGGTGGCTGGGCGGGTAGGTGAGAGTGGGAAGTGAGTATTATCAAAGATATTCTAAAAGGGTAAGATGGACTACTTAAAGAGCTCGGCGAACCGGGCTGATGGAGTTATCGTTAGTGCGGACAGTACACTATTCACAGTGGAGGCTATCCAAAAACTCAGACTGGAACTTGAACGGAGAATTCAACTGGCCTAGCGACATTAGCACCAACCCGAACTTTTCATTGGCAGACTACATCATAACCGAAACTACTTAAAGAACCAAAGATGGCAAAGCAAAAGGCAACGCAAAGGTGTAGCCCCCCACCCCCCACTCACCCCCACCCACCCCCACAACACACACATTTTCTCAGAGAATAGACTTTAAGCAGAATTTTGCTTTGCTCGAGTTTGGAACAGGGTAAGGTTCACCTTCATGAAACGGAAAGAATAATACATGAACTTAGAACCTGAAAGTCGAAAACATAAGAGAGGTCCACGTAACCTGGGCCTAATTATGTCATTGGATTAGGTCCGACTTCGCACAAAACGGCACGCACACCACATGTATTTCATCCTACTTACCTTTTAAAACATGTGTTGATAAAGTTTTAATCACAGCCTCCAGCTTTTGGGACTTGCTCTTCCAGTACTCAACCGTGTCGTCTGCTGAATCGGACATTTTTTGTGATGTCGTTGCAGTAATGTTAATAATGTAAATGTTCGCCTGAAATGTCAATTGCTGATAATATCAGTGATATAAAAACCACACCATCCAGGTTTGCTATGACATCAAGAAGAAAACACGCCCCCTTACACAGAAAAGTTCATTCTTGGTGTGAGAAAGTACACAAAACTCACAACTGTGCCCTTCATACGTGACACGCTTCGCGCAGACGAGTAGAAATAACTTGCGCAAAGCAACACGCTGTGTATGTTTTGGCAACCCGCTTTGACGACTTTGCAGATTGGGTTTTGGATAGGCATATAATCAAAGACTGTACAGGTCCCTACAGTATCTTTGCTATAATCCAGTGAGAGTTTAGAACTTTACAAATATTTACATGTAAATGTTCACGGACCAACTCGTGTTATAAAAAAACAGCCTTCACACGCTTTTGATAACTTAGTAGTTACATTGACAAACACCTTTCACCCTAAAACACGTTTCGTTCTCTATAGGTGACGGGTTGTTATGCTCCTAACTTTGCTTCACAAACCCCCAACCGGTATCAAGCAGACGACAATGCTGGATTGGGTCATGTCACTTTCCGCAAAGTCGACTTGTCGACACATGCACAACCCAGTGTTATTTTCGTCGCTCTAAAAATGTCTGTAGGTGTCCCATGCACGACTCGAGAAGTTAATTAAGCTTTTCTCTATAGTGTTCTGTTCACCTTACAAAAGACAGTGATCCTGTGACGGACAAGTAATGCGGACTTTTCCTGTCGTGTGTGTCTGATTCACATACAGAGCGTAAAAAACCCTGCGATACGACAGCGGCATGAATTAACAAAACGGCAATGCCATATGGCCGTACTCCCAGGATACGTGTAAATCTATGAGACAGTTTCTGCCAATTTTTTTAAAAAATCTGGTTCAGTATGTTTAACAATGAGCCTTATCATTTCAGATGTCTCATTGAAAGTACGTTTGGCCTGCCATTTGTGTGAACTGAAACAAATGGCATCATTGACGAGACATCGGGTCAATTTTGCTCAGTTTCATTAGTTTTGATTGGTTCAATTACGTATAAACTGTTACGATAAGAATGTATTATGTATTAAAAAACCACTTACTGAGCATAAACTGATATCATAGGCCCCCTTGCCAGGACACACGGGACAATTCTGACCATTTTCAGTCTGCTGGTTGAGAATAACTATCAACATTGTTATGGAGTTCTTTTTTTCTGGTAACAGTAAAGTGTGTTAAGAATGGTCAATTTTTCTATAGTAAAGTACGGTGAGAATGGTCACTGTTGAATTTTTTTTCTAGTAACAGTGAAGTGTGTTGAGAAAGGTCACTCTTAGTGGTTCTTTTTTTCTGCTGTAAAGTGTTGAGAATAGTCACTGTTGGTTGTTCTTTGTTCTACTGTAATGTGTGTTGAGAATGTTCACTGTTGAGTGTTCTGTTTTACTAGTAACAATAAAGTGTGTTGAGAATAGTCACTGTTGGTTGTTCTTTGTTCTACTGTAATGTGTGTTGAGAATGGTCACTGTTGATTGTTCTGTTTTACTAGTAACAATAAAGTGTGTTGAGAATAGTCACTGTTGGTTGTTCTTTGTTCTACTGTAATGTGTGTTGAGAATGGTCACTGTTGATTGTTCTTTTTTTCTACAATAAAGTGTGTTAAGAATAATTATGACAATTTTCAGTCTGCTGGTTTAGAATAACTATCAGCATTGGTTAATATTAAGGAAAACATCATTTTCAATGTGATTACAAAGATATGGCTTGACATTTGCGTAAACTCACATAACGGGCATGGTCGTCAGATCATCGAGAATAATTATCCTAAATTTCATTATAACTGGCTTAGTAGTTTTAGGTTGTAGAGGTCCTAGCAAAAATTGTTGACCACAAACACACACACACACCAGGTGCGGACCAGTAAAGTCATGGAGGACGGAGTTCCAAGTGATAGTTTGGGGGAGGGGGGGGGGGGGGGTGTCGGGGGGCAACTGACGATACAAAAAGATGCAATGAAAGCCTCTCCTGGGAGAACAAGCTTAAGCTATGGCATATAATTACATTTCTCCCTCTTTTTAATCATTTTGGAAAGGGTGGTTTGGCCGTGCCCCCCCCCCCCCCCCCCCCCCCCCCCCCCCCCCCCCCCCCCCCCCCCCCCCCCCCCCCACACACACACACACTCCTAGTGGCTACACACACACCACCACCACAAATCCGCCTCTGCACACACACGCACAAAGAAAGAAACCCTCATGTCTCGTTCCCATTGCAGTGTACTTTCGTTCTTGTAGAACTGGGACAACAATAAAAGCGTGACGGCAGGAAGTGAATAGTGGTGGTGGTGCTGGTAATGGTGAGCGGGGCTGGGGTGGGGGCGAGGCACGGGGGGTGGGGTGGGGACAAAAGCCCATGAAGCTGGCTGCTGACTCAACCAGGAAGTTGTCATAGGGGAAGAAATTTGGGAGAAAATCCTTTCACCGCTTTCATATACATAATAACTGAACTAAAAAACATCACAACGCTACGCATTGACACAAACAGGTGAAGATGGGAAAAGAAGCGAAGTAAACAAAACAACTAAATGTTTGTCTTAAAAAAGACTTTCTCCAAGGATATGAGGCGATGTGTTTGTAAGCAAAAGATGTATAATTTGTTTAATTGAAAATGATAATTTGGGTATGTAACTTTAAACATTATCTAAAAAAATAACTGGCTGTCTAAATGATAATTATATTATGGAATTAATCTTAGTGTATGAAGTCAGCCCAAAATGCACTCAGTTGCTTCCCTTGAATTGCTTAGTCACCCATGTTGAAAGCACAATGAAAAACAGAAATCAGAAGCAAAAAAAGTCTGGGAGCCCTCTCTATATAACGTATCTATAACCTTGACGTTTCTTATAAAGAATTTTTTTTTGCTGTTTCTAAAACTTTAATGTCTGTACATAACAAATCCGCTGGGGGGCAGCGGGGGCCAGGTGGGCTAACTCGTTAATTGATGATTAAAGACAGATCGAGTCGGCGCGGCTTGTCCATACTACGGGTATGCCGACCTATATTTGTGTGTATGCGATCTACAGCTGCCGCTATAATTATGTTTGGCTGTTTCATGTCGCTGCTTGCACCCCTCTCCATAAAATAAGCTAGCCGTCTTGGGGCAAAGCGTTGTTCTAGTGAAGCGAAAGTAATGAAGATAACAAAATGCTCATTTTCTTCTAACATTTTTTCATGATGCGTGAAGGAATGATCTCGTGGAAACCAAGACTTTTCTTCTGTGGTAAGTAAAGTCGTTTAAAAAAAAGAAGCAATTACCAATGATGATGATGCAGTAATAGTAGCATAGCAGTAGCAGAAGTAGTCATAGAAGCTGCAGCAGCAGCATAGGAGAAAGGACAGTGTTAGATCTAGAGTAGTAATAGTATCCAATAACAATGTATGCTAGTCAGTCGTTTCCAACCATGACTGCCAGAAAAGGGCAGAGAGGGGGCAGATGCCATCCCAGAGGGCCGGAATGTATTATAGTATAATACAATAATGAAATGGCAAATCTCTCACCCCCCTCTCTCTCTCTCTCTCTCTCTCTCTCTCTCTCTCTCTCTCTCTCTCTCTCTCTCTCTCTCTCACTCTCTCTCTCTCTCTCTCTCTCTCTCTCTCTCTCTTCTCTCTCTCTCTCTCTCTCTCTCTCTCTCTCTCTCTGTCTCTCTCTCTCACTCTCTCTCTGTCTCTCTCCTCTCTCTCTCTCTCTCTCTCTCTCTCTCTCTCTCTCTCTCTCTCTCTCTCTCTCTCTCTCTCTCTCTCTCTCTCTCTCTCTCTGTCTATCCCTGCCTCTCTCTCTCCTTCTCTCTCTCTGTCTCTCTCTCTCTCTCTCTCTCTCTCTCTCTCTCTGTCTCTCTCCCTATCTCTGCCTCTATGTGTGTCTCTGTCTCTCCCTCTCTCTCTGTCTCTCTCGCTCTGTGTGTCTCTCTCTCTATCTGTGTGTGTGTGTCTCTCTCTGTCTCTCTCCGTCTCTCACTCTCTCTCTCTCTCTTTATGATGCATTGCAAGGTATTCATGCACGGCCCTGGGACTGCAGTAACATGCAGTCAAGTGCAATCAAAGGGGTTGTTAAAACATTTAGACATTCCTCTTTCTAACGCATATAATTATCAACAGTTTGAGGGCAGATGAAAGTACTGACGTGATGCAATGTACTGGGTGAGTCGAAATTAGGGACCTTGGGTGACTGGGTCAGTTGATTTGTTGTGGACTAATACAGAGTTGTAGTCACTTTAAAATATTTTTATTGGTACAAAGGAGACACCATACAGGAAAGCACACGCGTATGCACGCACGCACACACACATACATATTGTACATAATATGTTACTCTCCCACTCCCCACCCTCTTCCCTGTTTTTAGTCCGTCACCAAAGGTGATCGGACTATTGCGATGGGCTGGTTTGTATTTAGTCCGTCACCAAGACGGACTATTGCGATGGGCTGGTTTGTATTTTTGTTTGTTTGTTTGTGTGTTTTTTTTTTTGGTTTTTTTTCTGTCTGTTCCAAGGATATCTCCCGAACCGCTTGACCGAATCGCGTCAAATTTTGTGTGAAGGTGTGCCTCCTTAATAGGAAGAGATCGGCGCAAACCATTGTGCCGTCGTGACCTTGACCTTGACGTACGACCTTGAAAACCGAAAATCTATTTTTAGCCATATCTCGGGCACCAATCAACATAGGATGTTGAAACTTGGTATGAAGGTGGTTTGGCTTATGCCCGTTCTGATGGCATACCGATCAAGGTCAAGGTCAAGGTCTAAGAAAGATCGCTGGAGCCTGAAAATCGGAGGGTCATTTTTTTCTCCTTCTGTCTGTCCCAAGGATATCTTTCGAACGGGTTGACAGAATCACGTCAAATTGTGTGTGCTGGTGTGTCACCATGAGAGGAAGGCATCCGCGCAAACTATATTGCCGTCGTGACCTTGACCTTGGCGTACGACCTTGAAAACCGAAAATCTTTCAGGGGCCATAACTCCCACACCGTTAGTGTTAGAGTCTTCAAATTTGGCATGAAGGTACTTTGGCTTATGCCCGTTCTGATGGTGGCATACCGATCAAGGTCAAGATCACGGTCCGGGCGATCCGTAGGCCTTGAAAGTGGTAGGGGTCTACACATTGGGTTTTAAGCCATATTTTCCACATTTGTACTTGACAGAAGCGCTTCAGATTGTGTGTGGTACTGTATACCCTAGAGAAGAAAACATCCGAGCATAAATTATCACCATGCTGACCTTGACCTTGAAGTGTGACCTTGAAAACCGAAATTTCCTTCTTTGCGCTATATGTTTCTTCTTCAAGCTGTATCTCGTGAACTAGAAGACAGAATCCCTTCCAATTTTGTGTCAGGATGTGACACTCTACGGGGTGTCGCAAGTGCGTGGCATTGCTGGTGACGGACATGTCTGCCGCCCGGCGACGCCCTTGTTTTGTTTGTTTGTTTGTTTGTTTGTTTGTTTGTTTGTTTGTTTGTTTGTTTTTCTGTCTGTCCCAAGGATATCTCCCGAACCGCTTGACCGAATCGCGTCAAATTTTGTGTGAAGGTGTGCCTCCTTAATAGGAAGAGATCGGCGCAAACCATTTTGCCGTCGTGACCTTGACCTTGACGTACGACCTTGAAAACCGAAAATCTATTTTTAGCCATATCTCGGGCACCGATCAACATAGGATGTTGAAACTTGGTATGAAGGTGGTTTGGCTTATGCCCGTTCTGATGATGGCATACCGATCAAGGTCAAGGTCAAAAAGATCGCTGGAGCCTGAAAATCGGAGGGTCATTTTTTTCTCCTTCTGTCTGTCCCAAGGATATCTTTCGAACGGGTTGACAGAATCACGTCAAATTTTGTGTGCTGGTGTGTCACCATGAGAGGAAGGCATCCGCGCAAACCATTTTGCCGTCGTGACCTTGACCTTGGCGTACGACCTTGAAAACCGAAAATCTTTCAGGGGCTTATGCCCGTTCTGATGGTGGCATACCGATCAAGGTCAAGGTCACGGTCCGGGCGATCAGTAGGCCTTGCAAGTGGTAGGGGTCTACACATTGGGTTTTTAAGCCATATTTTCCACGTACTTGACAGAAGCGCTTCAGATTGTGTGTGGTACTGTATACCCTAGAGAAGAAAACATCCGAGCATAAATTATCACCATGCTGACCTTGACCTTGAAGTGTGACCTTGAAAACCGAAATTTCCTTCTTTGCGCTATATGTTTCTTCTTCAAGCTGTATCTCGTGAACTAGAAGACAGAATCCCTTCCAATTTAGTGTCAGGATGTGACACTCTACGGGGTGTCGCAAGTGCGTGGCATTGCTGGTGACGGACATGTCTGCCGCTCGGCGACGCCCTTGTTGTAACTTGTTTGTGTATTGTTTATTTTCCCTTCTTTTCCACTTTCTTTATTGTTTACCACTTTGGAATTGTTAGTTTCTTCGTTTTTGTTTTGTTTTTACGGATGGCTTGATGAAACAAGTTTTTATTTTCTTCTTCAATGTTCCATCTGGAAATAAAATGTTGACTTGACTTGACTTGACACACACACACACACACACACACACACACACACACACACACACACACTTAGACATAAAAATAATAAAACATGGTAAGACATATCGAACAGGTAGAAAAAAGGGCGGAAGTTACGAAACACAGGTTCAGCAATTTCCGACACAGCTCGGGCTACGCAGACGACACCAAATTTCAGGAAAATGTAATACATATTGCCTTCAAAATCAACTTTCAAAAGCAAAATATAGAACCAGACACAGCGGAATCGCGTCCCAACGGATTCTTCTGGAACTGTGTGGCCAGCAAATGTCCGACATTTACGCGGTATCCGAGTTTGTACGTTCTTGTACACTTCGGGCCAGCATTATATTATAGACTAGTTACACCCGTGCTCGACACGGGCCCAGAAATATGTTTTTTTAAATGCAAATATAATTATTTTTTATTCAATCTTACATTGATGGAACATAATTATATGCTGTCTATGAATGTAAGAGAGTTCCCCGTACCACACATACTAAAGATGCAATACTGGAAGCAATGTAGTGATTTGAGCACATTTTGCGTGACTTAGTGACAAAGTTTATTAGCACTGTGTTGTCGTTGTGTGAGAGCGAGAAGGGGAGACTGAGACTGAGAGAGAGAGAGAGAGAGAGAGAGAGAGAGAGAGAGAGAGAGAGAGAGAGAGAGAGAGAGAGAGAGAGAGAGAGACGTTACGAAACACAGGTTCAGCATTCTACGTGTTTTCTGAGGTAGATTAGGCAATTTCGGACACAGCTCGGGCGACGCAGACGACACAAAATTTCAAAACATTTCATACATTTTGCCTTCAAAATCAAACCAGACATAGCGGAATCGCGTCCCAACGCGTTCTTCTGGAACTGTATGGCAAGCAAAGTCCAACATTTACACAGTACAGTATACGAGTTTCCACGTTCTTGTAGACTTCCGGCCTTAGCGTATTATATTACAGATGGTTATGTCAACCTTGGCTCATCTTCGAATGAGTGACTGTGGAAGCTCAACATCCGTTGAGCAGAGCATGACCCAGAAAGTGAAACTGAGTAAATCACATAACAGATTCAACTCAATCTCAGGATACTGAGCAACAAAAGAAATGGGTGCCAAAAACAGGTGTGAAATAAAGCCAACTGCCAATTTCAAATTCAAAGATAGCTTTGCGCAAACAGTTCATAACGTCATTAACCCTTTCGCCGCCAGCCCCTTTTCAGCCAAATTATACCATTAAGCTTAACTGTGTAGAGACATTTTCTTTTGCAATATTTTGAATTCTTTTGTGTCATAAGTGGTGCATAAGGCCTATCCTACCTCCCAAAATTAAGAAAATAGGGTCTTCGGATAACAGGCCCTGATTTCATACCTTTTAGTGACATGGGTGTTAAACCATTGTGGTGCATGATGCGACGTTGGCGGTGAAAGGGTTAATAGCAAGTGTGACCTCCGTGGGCATGAATACAGGCTTGGAAGCGGCGTGGCATTGAGGCAATGAGTCCATCCAGCTGGATCTGTGGGATGGCTCCTCATTCTCTAACCAGGTCTGCTTCCAAGGCATCCAGTGTCTGGGGACGGGCGGGCATGCCGTAATCAGCTCACCTAAGCATGTCCCATACCTGTTCAATCGGGTTGAGGTCAGGGAACTGGGGTAGCCAGTCAAGATAGGCGATGTTGTGGGTGTTCAACTCATTGCTGATGACATGTGCCCAGTGACATGGCGCGTTGTCGTCCACAAAGACAAAGCTAGCACCATGCTATTTCATCAGGGGGATCACTTGAGGTCTGATGACGTCATTCAAGTGGTGCATAACGTTCACAGTGCCCCTCCGGATGACCCCTACATGGGTACGTCCTCCAGTCCAAATGCCACCCAGACCATCGGATTGCCACCACCATAACGGGCATGCTCAGCAACAGCAAAGGCCAAACATCTCCCCCCAGGCTGTCTTCACACTTGCTGACGCCCATCATTAAAATCCAAACGCATCGTTTCACATTAAAAGCTAGCCAAAAAGACAGCCGTTGCGTCTTCGTGAAAGACTCTTCAGTCTGCATGTCGGCCTGCAAAGTTGTCCACAGTGAATGTTCAAGCTGAGTCAGAAGACTTGAGGGATATATTATGTCACAGTGAGAACTGGAATTCAGGGGGATTCGGAATCCCACTAGAGGAGATTGAAATTCCGATTTGCCCTAGGGCAAATCAGAATTCCGATCGCAACTCGAAAAATTCCAGTGAACATCGGAATTCTGATTTGCCCTAGTGGAAATTAGAATCAACAAGCTAGTGGAAATTGGAATTCTGATGTCCACTAGGGTATTTGAGAATCAAATTAAAACAAAGCGAAATGAACTTGAATATGGTGGTTTTAAATGATTTTGTTTGTTTTTTCTTTGCTGTTCTTTTATTATAAATAATAAATGTGATTATTTAGACTGTGAAATGTTAGATATTCACCGCATCTAGGAGTCACCATATGAACTAGTGTTTGGCCAGTTACCTCGGTCAAACTTGATCCTGTGGCGTAAAATGGCACAGCAAGGCATCACAAATGAAGAAGATCTCCCAGAAGAAGTGGTTCGACAGATGGAAGCTGAAGTTCATCCTGACATCCTTGGCGTTCACCCTGCTGTTGGTGTTCACCCTGACGTCACTGGCGTTAATCCTGACGTCCCTGCTGTTGGTGTTCACCCTGACGTCCCTGGCGTTAACCCTGCTGTTGGTGTTCACCCTGACGTCACTGGCGTTAATCCTGACGTCCCTGCTGTTGGTGTTCACCCTGACGTCCCTGGCGTTAATCCTGACGTCCCTGCTGTTGGTGTTCACCCTGACGTCCCTGCTGTTGGCGTTCACCCTGACGTCCCTGGCGTTAACCCTGCTGTTGGTGTTCACCCTGACGTCACTGGCGTTAATCCTGACGTCCCTGCTGTTGGTGTTCACCCTGACGTCCCTGGCGTTAATCCTGACGTCCCTGCTGTTGGTGTTCACCCTGACGTCCCTGCTGTTGGCGTTCACCCTGACGTCCCTGGCGTTAACCCTGCTGTTGGTGTTCACCCTGACGTCAATGGCGTTAATCCTGACGTCCCTGCTGTTGGTGTTCACCCTGACGTCCCTGGCGTTAATCCTGACGTCCCTGCTGTTGGTGTTCACCCTGACGTCCCTGGCGTTAATCCTGACGTCCCTGCTGTTGGTGTTCACCCTGACGTCCCTGCTGTTGGTGTTCACCCTGACGTCCCTGCTGTTGGTGTTCACCCTGACGTCCATGGCGTTAACCCTGACGTCCCTGCTGTTGGTGTTCACCCTGACGTCCTGCTGTTGGCGTTAACCCTGACGTCCCTGCTGTTGGTGTTCACCCTGACGTCCCTGCTGTTGGTGTTCACCCTGACGTCCCTGCTGTTGGTGTTCACCCTGACGTCCCTGGCGTTAACCCTGACGTCACTGCTGTTGGTGTTCACCCTGACGTCCCTGGCGTTAATCCTGACGTCCCTGCTGTTACTGGTATTACTGGGTACTTTATAATCACAGAGGCGTCTCTGTGAAATTCGGGTTGCTCCCACCTGGAGAGCGCGTCGCAGCCAGAGGCGCGCCACCCAATTGTGTTGGTTTTTTTTGCATGCGATTTTTGTCTCTGATGAGGGGGGTAAATTTTGACCAAATGACAACTTTTTCGTTGCCACTGGGTTTAACGTATGCTAAGTGCATGGGCACACGGGACCTCGGTTTATCGTCTCATCCGAAAGACTCCACGTTCAGACCGTTACGGCCTAGTGCAGAATGAGAGGAAAAAATCCCCTGTACCCAGGTTCGAACTCGGCTTTACTTGACACGAAGCGAACGCGATACCACTGTGCCACTCTACACCACTGACGTCCCTGCTGTTGGTGTTCACCCTGACGTCCCTGGCGTTAATCCTGACGTCCCTGCTGTTGGTGTTCACCCTGACGTCCCTGGCGTTAATCCTGATGTCCCTGCTGTTGGTGTTCACCCTGACGTCCCTGCTGTTGGTGTTCACCCTGACGTCCCTGCTGTTCACCCTGACGTCCCTGGCGTTAATCCTGACGTCCCTGCTGTTGGTGTTAACCCTGACGTCCCTGCTGTTGGTGTTAACCCTGACGTCCCTGCTGTTGGTGTTCACCCTGACGTCCCTGGCGTTAACCCTGACGTCCCTGCTGTTGGTGTTAACCCTGACGTCCTGCTGTTGCTGTTCACCCTGACGTCCCTGGCGTTAACCCTGACGTCCTGCTGTTGGTGTTCACCCTGACGTCCCTGCTGTTGGTGTTCACCCTGACGTCCCTGGCGTTAATCCTGACGTCCCTGCTGTTGGTGTTCACCCTGACGTCCCTGCTGTTGGTGTTCACCCTGACGTCCCTGCTGTTGGTGTTCACCCTGACGTCCCTGCTGTTGGCGTTAACCCTGACGTCCCTGGCGTTAACCCTGACGTCCCTGCTGTTGGTGTTCACCCTGACGTGGCCCTGTCCCTGTTGGTGTTCACCCTGACGTCCCTGCTGTTGGTGTTCACCCTGACGTCCCTGGCGTTAACCCTGACGTCCCTGCTGTTGGTGTTCACCCTGACGTCCCTGGCGTTAACCCTGTCCCTGAGGTGTCTGCTGTTGGTGTTCACCTGGACGTTATTGTGGATGATCACCCTGACTGTGCTATGACTGCTCCCACAAATGATGCCACTAGTAAATCTAAAAAAAGAGGGAGAAACGTTTTGCTTTTACATGATAACCCAATGGTGGCAGCTGGAACTGAAGAACTGAATAGAAGTATCATTGATGCAGTTGTGAACAAAGAGTCCCATGCTGTTTTGTCCATTTCATAAGTTTTTGACTCTTCTTTTGTTCCTGCCGAAGCCAGTCATGTGAAGGAACCCTTGATGGTGGAACAGTTTGTTCTTTGGAAACGTTGCAATATGGTAGAAAATAATAATAGTGGTTCAAAACATAAAAAAACAATATCTGTGTGCTAGAAGGAATTACCTTCAGTCAGCCCGAAAGCAGGCAAAACAGCATGAAGAAAAAGTGAAGAAGCTGATTGTATCATACAAAGGCGGCGATACAGTGGGTGTAAAGATACACCAGGCTGACAGAACAAACACAGATGCTCGTCTTCTTCCCTGTAAAGTGATGACAGTAAAACGGTCTCAAAACAATCGTGAAATGTATAGACGGTTCACTGTTTCAGGGATAATCAAAAATTGGTTTCATTCAGAAGAACTCGTTGACACTTAATCCACTAGTGTTTTCCTATAATTATGATCTCCACTAGTGGAAATCAGAATTCCAATTTCCACTAGCTTGTTGATTCTAATTTCCACTAGGGCAAATCAGAATTCCGATGTTCACTGGAATTTTTCGAGTTGCGATCGGAATTCTGATTTGCCCTAGGGCAAATCTGAATTCCAATCTCCACTAGTGGGATTCCGAATCCCCCTGAATTCTAATTATCACTGTGACATAAATACTGAACGAAAAAAGTAACTGACATTGTTTGCTGTAACTTTTTATTGGACAAACCCATTATCCTGAAATTTGAACAAAGTGAACTTCATCTATCATGTACAGAATACACAAAAGAAAAACCAAATCCGAAATCACGTGATCGAATTCCATCAATTCATTTAGGACTGGTGTGTAAACAAAAGTCACAGGGTCAAAATCCAATTGATTCACGAACTAAGCAGTCTCAATGCTAGACGGGCGTTTCGGTGATGTTGGAGAAGAGTTAATCGCCTTGCAGGACGCATTGCGCGTAGTCCTCTCTCATGCAGACGATTGCGCACTGTGTTGGAGCTAATTCTCCTGAGTTCAGGGATGGTGTGGGCAGTGACTGTGCTGGGCTGGAAGCGGTTCCGCAGGTGTGTCAGGGCGATAAACCGATCCTGTTGAGGAGTCGTCACTCTCGGGCGCCCGCCGCCCACTGCGTTGAAGGTCAGAGGTCGTTCCTGTCGCCACGTATCGACGATGCCACAGCCGGACAGTCTGTCTGGTCACTCCAAAGTGCCTTGCTGTCGCAGAAATGGATGCTCCCCCTTGCAACATGCCAACAACACGAAGTCTCTCACCTTCATATAAGCGTGGCATCTTTACGTGTGGGCTTGTTCAATGCAAAAGTATGGATAAAGTTGGCATTTGGTTCAGAGATTACAGTTCAGGCATTTTTTAATGTGTGCACGTAAAAAGCGAGAAATGATGCACGTGATATCTGTTTTTGTCATTACAGTGGAACCCGGTTATAAGGAAATCGAAGGGAGATAGTTTTTTGTTTTCTTATATCTGGGTTTTCTTATATCCGATAATCGGATATAAGAAAACTTTTTGAATTTATTTTCTTATAACCGATTTGAATGGGGGAAAAGGGAAAAAATAAAAGAGAAAAGGAGAAAAAAGAAAATTAAAGACACGTAAAACAAAGAGAAAATGCTTTTACCTAATTTGGTGCATGAATAAAAGGAAAAAAATGTAAAGCAAAGGAGGAAAAAATGAAAGAACAGAGCAGAAAATTTAAAACAAAAATGAAGGCAGACGTGGTGTGAGTTGCATGATGAGCGAGCAAGATAGCGGAGAGCAGAGGAATGAGTGGGTGTGGTGTAGGAGTAACATATTTGTTTAAATGTAAATTTCTGTTTCTTGTTTTTAATCAATATTCTAATTTGGATGTATAACTCATTTTACACAGTGGAAGACAATTTTGTATTTGCGTTTGTACAATGCCAATGGACAATAAAGAAATTTGCGACCTATGACTCATGTTTTACATCATAAAATCAAAATACAGCAAAACTCGGTTATAAGAAAATCGAAGGGAGATCATTTTTTGCTTATTACCATATCCAAGTTTTCTTATATCCGAAACTCAGACATAAGAAAACTTTTTGAAGTTTTTTTCCTTATAACCAAATTGAATGGGGAAAAGAGAAAAGAAAAAGAAAAGAAAAGGACAGAAAAACAAAACGAAGAGAAAATCCTTTTTCCTAATTTGATGCATTTCTTACATCATAAAATCAAAATCATCTACTAAGAAGAAGATTTAAAGGTGCCTACAACCACTCAAACTAACAAGCTTTTTTTTTTCTTTTTACTGTTATCAAATACGTACCCATTCACCTATCTTGTACTGAACTATTACCATTTACTGTCCACCCATGCAGCTTTTTATCAATCGTTTGCTTTTGTTTATGTGGATTTTTGTCCACATATTCAGTTATTTGTATTTATCTTCTTAAAGAAATGGATTGCCTTTTCCTCTCTGCCATTGCTGCTGAAAATAAAAGGATGGACAGTCTCTCTACCACCAACACAAAAGTACAGGCACTCATATTTTTTTTTTTTTCTTCTGCTCAACATTTATTTTGCAGAGAATACTGAAGGAAAGTATGGAATAAAGGAACAAAAACAACTCAATTAGTCTTGCAATCAAGTGCCTGTACTGTTTAGACTGTCTGTGACACAACTGGTATGAGGTAAACTTTCCCTTTTTGGAATGACTTCAATTTTCTGGGAACATCCTTTCAGTTCAGGTCCAACTCACTTTTAAAGACACACTGACCCAACACGATTAAGTCTTGTTTTTTCTGGGTAGCTGTGACCCACATACAAATTCCCCCAACTTCAAATTGAGGCTGCTCTTTAAATGTTTCGCTTTCAATTTGGGGACATTTGCATGGGAGTCAAACCTGGTCAAAACAAGAGGGAAAACATGTGGAACCCGTGATTTTGACACGTGATCTGGTGGGTCTTTAAGAAATGTTTTCAATGGTAATTCGCTTATAAGAAAATAGAGCTCGCTTATAAAAAAAATTAATTGCAAACCAACTCTCTTGTATGACATACTTTTCTTATGTCCAAGTTTCCATTGCAGATGGGAGAAAGAATTTGCTTGCTAAATAATCGAGTTTTCTTATAAGCGAGTTTCTTATATCTGAGTTTTGATCATAGATAAGAAAGAAGTTCGGCAGGGAAATTGTTTTGCTTCATTATAAGCAAGTTTTCTTATAAGCGAGTTTCTTATAAGAGGATTCGGCTGTATATTTCTATATTAAGGTTAGTGTCTGTGACATAGCTGCTCCGACGTAAATGTTCCTCTTTTTTGTTTGTTTTGTTGGAACACTGCATTTTTGGGAACATCCTTTCAGTTCATGCCCTAATTTTTAACAAATCGCTTATAAGAAAATCAAACCTCTTATAAGAAAATGAACTGCAAACCAACCAACTCCCTTGTATAAATCATTTTCTTATATCCGAGTTTACATCGTGGATGGGAGAACGAATTTGCTTCCTTATAACCGGGTTTTCTTATAAGCGGTTTTCTTATATCTGAGTTTTGATAATACATAAGAAAGGAGTTCAGCCGGGGAAAAAAAATTGTTCTTATAAGCGGGTTTCTTATAAACGGGTTCGACTGTATCGCGATCGTAGCCTACTGCACGATATTCACGTGCATTAAATAACTAGACGAATTCTTATGCTTGCAGTACACAAATAAGCCCAATAAATGTTTAATCCTTTCTTTTGTTTATATATTACCAAACAAAAGAAGTGGTCAGTTACTTTTTTCGGTCAGTATATATATATAAAAGAAAAATCCAATCATGGCTCTGTTGGCAAGAAGAAATAATGTTTTACGCCCTCTTTGGCCTTTCGGCCATGTGGGGCTCTGTGGCTCTGTTGGCAGTCACCCAATCTTTTTATTTGACTGCCAACAGAGCCATGATTGGATTTTTCTTTTATTGTGTGATTGCTCTGTTCTACTGTGGCGTGGTGCCTTGCCTTCGAGAGGGGTGTGAATCATTTTTGTACAATACTATACATATACATAGTATATAGTTAAGAAATAAATCCTATTGACCAACGATCACCATCAGATGGTGAGCTGTGCAGGAGTAGGACAGATGAATCAAATAATACAGAAAAAGATAACAGCCGCACAAGCCAAACTTCCCACTCCACACAACTCTGTAGGACTAAAAAGTTGTTCGATTTGAAATGCCGAATTGATTAAGCTTTTCTGTATCTAATGTATGCATATATATAGTATGACAGTTTGTCACCTGAGAAGAAGAGAGGACACCTCTCGAAAGCTAGTATTACAATTGGAACCACCACGGATTTGTTGTAGTTTTCTTTCTTGTTGTGTTATATTATACATAGTATGAAAGAAAAATCTCATTGAATAGCTGAGCTATCCCTCAGTTTACCACGTTTTACGCCAAATTTACGTTTTTGTGTCCTCGGCCGATGACTGAAGTTGAACAAGGTGTGCCTTTGACAGTTTGTGGTCAGCGTGTTAAATGTTTATTACCCGGCCAGAGGCCGAGGTATTGCGATTGGTTTGTGTGTCTGTGTGTGTCTGTCTGTGTATCGATTATCTTAAAAACTACTGTTTGGATTTTGATTAAAATTGGCAGAGGGGTAGACAGCTTGAAAAGGAAGCTTCCTTTCGTTAATCAACACCGTGCTGACCTTGACCTTGAAAACCGAAATTTCCTTCTTTGGGCTATGTAATTTCCCCCCAGCTTTATTTCGTGAACTAGTGAACAGAATCGCTTCAAATTTTGTGTGGTGGTGTACCATGTGCAAGGAAGTTTGCATAAAAGTTCAGCTGTATCTCGTGAACTACTGAACAGAATCGCTTCAAATTTTGGGCTATGTATTTTATGCGTGTAAGGGTGGAAAGTGGTGTACCATGGTGCAAGGAAGTTTGTATAAAAGTTCAGCTGTATCTCGTGAACTACTGAACAGAATCGCTTCAAATTTTGGGCTATGTATTTTATGCGTTCTGTAAGGGTGGAAAGTGGTGTGTTTATTGGGGGGGGGGGGGGGGAGAGGACATAACTCTGGCTGGGTTTGCATTGTCACAATGCGTTGCTGCCGCTCGGCGATGCCCTTGTTTTAAATATTGTTTAATTTTTCTTTTTAAATGTTCATTAAAAAAGTTTTTATTGAAAACCTGGATTACAACCAAATTTGGTATAGTCAATAGAGGTGGGGAGAAAAACCGGTTTTAACCGAAAAACCGGTGCTAAGCTTTCGCGGTTCGAAAAACCGGTTCGAGTTGCTGTGAACCCGGTTTTTTTTTAACTGCAAACTGAAAGTATTTCTTATTTCAGTGTAAAGTAATAAAGAACAGTGGGAGCAGAAATGGAGCCGAGGACATTATTTCTGCCGCTCTTAGACTTACGCCTTGCAAAGTGTATTAAGCTCCTACATGCAGAGGTGCCTTTTATGCATCGAGGTTAGAAAAGTGATGGGACGAAATATCCTTAAAGGTGGACCCTGACGGATGAGTTTTTGCAAGAAACACGTCGAGATCACCAGAAAGACAGCCTTTTCAAGGATCGGAACACTCACTTTGCACTGGTTTCCTATAGAAATCAAACCGTCAAAACGGCGATGCCGGAGCATTGTGGTTGAAGCTTTTTCTTCTTTGTTGTGCAGTAAAAAAAAAAAAAAAAAAAAAGGGGGGGGGGGGAGCTATTTCCTTTGTTGTGAGCGAAACTGCTTTTGGTAAACTGCATACAATTTTATGCAAATAAAAAGGCTTGTATTGTGGAAATTTCGTGCAAACGGCCATTAGAAAATGCTGAAAGATTTGACTTCCAACACCTCCACCAAGGAGGAATCGCCGATTTGATTTCTAGGAAACCAGAGCAAAGTGAGCATTGCGATCTCTGTAAAGAGTGTTTTCCTGGTGATCTCGGCGTGTTTCTTGCAACAGAAACGGGAAAGTCAATGGGGAAGGAAAACCGTCCTGTTTTTCTTTTTGCAGAAATCAACAAGAAAAGGCTACCTAGTGATACATTTCAATATAATATTTCAGATGTCCTGACAATGTGGTGGTGGTGGTTGTGCACATTTCAGTTTAATGACTAGGGCCTATTGTCTTAGAGCCTGAGCCTCGGGACTTTACCGTTTTATGAGACATTTTAAATCACATATTTTCTGTTTCTACCAACACAGTGACACCCTGAGATGGACTGGAGAATTAGCAGGTCTTCAAGCTATGACTTGACACGTCAAAGTAGATATAAAATGGGCATAATGCAGGGTGCATGGGGGTGGGGGTGGTCGTAATATACTTCTTTCTGCAGGATCAGTTTTGACACCCTGCAACATAATCTTTGGCTTAAATAAAAGTTTCTATTCATAGATAACTGTACGATTACGGTATTTGGTCTTCAATTTGTGACTGTGCGCACGCACATAATTATTATGTACGCTATACCCAAGCAATTAGCAGTGATGTCCCGTGGTCTGGGTCATACTGAAAAAGTCCTATTCTGTTCTGTCAGGACACAAAAATATTGTATTGAAATTTTACACTGACGAACTTTATCCTGTTGATTTCTGCAAGAACCATGACATTTTGGCCTATTGTTTTGCTTTATTTATTCAGAACAGTTTGTCCTAACATTTTGCAATCTACGGCGCATTAATGGGGGAATGTAATCTCGTTGCGTTCAAAGTTTTCTGAAAAGTATGCAATACCCCAGTCTTTCTAATCATATGTACATATTTTGTTCTAAATAGGCCCCTTTTCAAGTTGTTTGTACCAAGGTCTCATGCGCTGTGCGCATTTCGCACTCTTTTTTTTAAATAAGAAGAAAAACACATCGGTAACAAATGTTGATGTCCAGTAAAACTTGGCTCATTCAGAAAACTAAGAATTGCAGCCAATGATATCAAAACTTGATATTAGGACAAAATTAGTAACACCATTGGTTACACTCATACACATACACAACAGTGGTAACATTGGCATGAACAACAGTTTATTATTACTGCGTGTGCCATGCAACGAACAACTAACACTATGAACATCTTTATCTATAAATGAAAATAGCTCCATTTCTTACTCAGAAGCGTGTAAAAACAGTATTATTTTGTTTAAAATAAATGGCCATTTGTAAACTTAGGGGCTAAACTCCACCTTCAAAGCGCAATTTATTTCTGTTCCATGACTTACCATTATCAGCTGTCTTTAAAAACAGGACAATAAAACAAATGATAAGAGTTTATTTTAAATAAGATACGCAAATTCAATCACGTTATTAATAGCTAAAAATTCAACATAAAAATGTACCTTGTACTGTTTTTGTCCGGAACAATTGGGTCATTTTCACCTCGTTCTAAGCATCATAAATGTTTGCCCAAATACCCCAAGACAAAATGGAACAGATCATTAAATGAACTTCACAATGCTACCCAACCCTCTTTTTTAAATAAAACTAGATTCCATTCAACTCGTCAGATTAGCCAAGATTTGAAATTTTAAGAAAAAAAAATGAACTTCAGAACATCTTGTTAAATACTGTATTCTCCATTTTCAATGGCCATCGAGATGAGAACTATCTTCACATACATAAGATCACGATTATTATGGGATGATGCTGCGTCAAAAAGTTTATTTTGATGTGTGACATACTAAAATCACAACAGAGAAACTAAATTTTAAGTACAAAAATAAAATAAACTCACACGACAAAGCTATGTCCTCAATTCCGAGACAGCGTTCCACATAAAACAAAATTTAAAAATAAGAATAAATAATAAAGACATGCTTGAAAGCATGTTAACACGTTCTCCTTAACTTTCCGAGTCGACGGTTTGCGAACCAACAATTTAAGATGCCTTGAGCAGGCATTTTAAACGTGTCCTCAAGCCAGTGTCATTTGGGATGAATCACCAATATATTCTTTTGTTAAAAATCCACAATGGGACTCCTTTGAACTGTACATCCACCCATCTTACTGCAGCCCCTTCTGAGTAAGAAATACCCGCACTTGAAACTTTTGCCATATAGACAAGTTTCTCGTCATAATATACACAGGTTAACGTTATCAGCTAACCTATAGTTTATAATACTGTACATAACCCTTTTAGGTGGGGGGGGGGGGGGGGGGGGGGGGCTGTACGATGGCGTTAATTTACACCTCAGGTTTGCCTTACTTAAGCTTAAACTTAAGCTTCCATACAGCAAATACCTATGAGGTAGGTGCCTTGGTAGACTAGCTCTATGGCAAAGCTAATTAACATTGTCACACCACTCTCCAGTCCCCCTACTTTCCGGATTATCTTCCAATCCCCAAAGGGTTGCAGCCTGTCCATGGAACCAACATCTAATCCGTCTCCGGAGAGATGGCACCTGACATACAAAGCTTAAGGAGCTCATACAGAGTCCTATCGTCCAACACTTAAATCTTAGCCCACCATCCACACTGGTACCTAAAAACATTCATCCCTCCCTGAGCCGCAAATGACACTTCCTTCACAACACTAGGTACAGCAAGTTAATCTAAAGAGGGACCCTGCTTGGACCAAGTTGGACAGACAATTGGCGGTTTTTCACCCTCTCCCTTAACACCTAACACTCAAGCTGCCTTTTATACCATAGGAGAAAAAGGCACGTGATTTAGCTGGAGATGATGCAACACTGAAACGAATCACTTTCTTGTGGGTTTAACGTTAAACCTCCTAGATTATTACCTTGTGGGTTAAACTTTAAACCTCCCAGAGTATTACATGCTATCGTAAGGATATCCCGGTTCTCCTGCTGCCTGTCACCATTCAGTTCAGCTGCAGATGCTAGCTAGTCTGGGACTAAGAGGTGCTCCCTGAGAAATGTCACCCGACACACGTACGAGTGAATCCCATCCTACCCATTTGCGCCCTCCTTTCCCTTCAACACTCTCGCTGGCGGTTGCGACTGTAGACCTTCCAGCGGGCCTGCAGGATGACGTCGTGCGGGGTGTCCGGGTTGTTGAGCGGGCAGTACTTGATGGTGTGCGCCTTGCGGCCCGTGGCGTGGCACACGTCGCAGCGGTACTGCTGGAGGATGGGGCAGGTCACGTCGCCCCGCGCGTCCTTCAGGTTGTGGTGGCTCACGATGTCAGGCTGCTCGTTCTTCTTCAGGCAGAACTTGCACTTCTTGCCGGTGTTGCGGTCCCGACGCCGGGGCCCGTACAGTCCACGGGCCTCCCGCGACGCCTGCTCCTGAGCCAGCTCTTCCCGGATCATGGCACGCACCTGAGGAAAAAAACAAACCAAAGCATGTAGAGATAAAAAGATAACGAGCGGTACACGTTTCTCCAAAACGTGCACATACTTCTCTTGGTCTCTTCACTCCTTCTCTAAGCGTGTGTACGTGCGTGCGTGCGCGTGTGTGTACATGCAGATGTATACAGGCATGTGCCCACAGGTGAACAGGACAAAACATTTTAGATTTGGTTTCAATGCCATCCCACCAAGAAAGGCAAAACTAATTAAAGCAGAAACAAGTGGAATGTAATGTTAAGAAACATGAACCAGCAAATAGGCCTACTGACCGACATAAAGGCCAAAGAACAGATCGACTCCGACAGACCACAAACGTTCCGCACATCATTTACCTCCATTACGTCAAGGGGAAAAATCAAAATACGCTTAAACCAGAAGATTTGTTTCCCTTAGCAAACGGTTCCACACCACATAAATTGATCAATTCAAATAAATCCTTTTCAATGAACAATTCCAGGATATTTTAACCTTGTAGAAGAAATAAATTATACATTAACAAATTTTAAAAAAATCAAAAGGCCATTTGCAAAGACACAAAATCCAGAAAACAAACAAAACATCTTCGTGATCGTCTCTGCAAGAACACTTAGCCTGCATGAAGTGTTTTCATTGTCATGATCAACAGTGACGTATGACAGAACTGCAGATTTGTAAGGCTTGCCATTTATGTGAACTAAGAAAACGGGCATAGTCGGGCAAAACTCGTTATGATCCATAGTTTTCGCAGGCGCGATTACTTTATTGGTGTATAACACACACGCGCGCGCATACACTGCACGGTATCGTTCCAGTGACAACGTAAGCCCCTACTCCTGAAGCCGACAGTTAACAAAACCACCATGGTCCCATCCTTCCTTTTCAGAGAGTTTTGATGTTTATAGCCCCGTCGACTGCTACGACCATTTCAGGGCTGTCACCACGTCAACATTTGAGCACATAAGATCAGTTTAAAATCCGACCACGTGTTTCAGACAGAGAGAGAGAGAGAGAGAGAGAGAGAGAGAGAGAGAGAGAGAGAGAGAGAGAGAGAGAGAGAGAGAGAGAGAGAGAGAGAGAGAGGAGAGAGAGAGAGAGAGAGGGAGAGGGAGAGAGAGAGAGAGAGAGACAGAACGAGACAGAGAGACAGGGAGGTTTACTGTAGAGTTGAAGACAGAGCAATACACAGGACGGAAAGGGTAATGACGAGGGTAATTGGGAAAGCCAAGGAGGTAATCGACAGCTGGGGCCACATGAAGAAATAGGACACGGAAAGAGCTGGATGAACCTATCCAGAACGATTTAAAATCAAAGGGTTTCGCCAAGGATGACAGCAAGGCTTTCTTCACCCTTCCCCCCTCCCCCGACACCTCCATTCTACTGGGCACCCCCTCTTCAATGTCAAGGTTATAGTTACTTCACAAAGCATTGGACCACCCGCTAGTAGAGCTCTACCCTCAATGATGCCCGGAGGCTCAGGTAATGTCCTGTTGAGGTCCCTCCTGCCAGAACACAATCTCCCAGTGAAGTTCTAACTGGCAGACTGTCCAATTGATTTCAGTAAGCACAGAGCTTCAGATTGTCAGGGGCCCGGGTCAATGACCCGTACTGACCCCTCATTTTCGGTAGCCAGGGGTCATATATGTTATGAAGTCTGCATTATAATTCAAGTCTAATACTACAGTGGCCCATTATTTTGGAAACAGGCTGATCATTTTCTGTAAAAAAAATCAGGGGTCATAATTTATACTACTTAATATGAAGTTATACAGTGTGAAAATTAAATAATCTGAAGCTCTGGAAAGGGCCTGCTACCAGAGCTTCAGATTGTCAACTTCATGGGTCATATGGCCCCTAATTGCAGAAAATGATGGGCCAATAGTATTAAGCTTAAATGTTATTGCAGACTGTGCATCAGATGACCCCTGGCTGCACAACATGACACGAGGGGTCAAATCATCATCACAATGGGTCAATGACCCGGGCCGGCTGACAATCTGAAGCTCTGGCTACACACATACGATTCGGATCTGAATGCGATGCGATTCATGTGAAATTATGATTGGCTCTACGTGAGTATAATGAGCAAAACTGGCAGAATTATGTTTAGACGGAAGTATTTTGGTGAATCATGACTCACGTGACCCAATCGCATCGCACCCCCATACGATTTTCACATGTGGTGCAGGCTTAAGAGCAAGAACATTTTGTCCTATCGAGTTCGACAGTTTGCCCTATCACTGTTCCATCCTTGGTGCATCACTGGGTAAAGTCCAGAACTCTGCTGCCAGACTTGTCCTCAAGGTCTCTAAGTATCATCATGTTCAACCACTCCTGATATCCCTTCATTGGCTTTCCATCAAAGCACGTATTGACTACAACATTTCCACTCTATGTCATTCTTATTTCTCTGGAAATGCCCTTAGCTACATTTCTGACATGCTTTCTGTCTATACTCCATCAAGGCAATTGCGGTCATCTTCAGATTCCAAAATTCTCTGTGTTCCTAGTACACGAACAAAAATGTTTGGTGAGCGCTCCTTTTCCTTTTCGGCCCCATCAGTTTGGAACTCCTTACCACGCGAAATCCGCCATATCCAGTCCTTGCAATGTTTCAAATCAGCTCTCAAGACCCACCTGTTCAAGCTACATCACAACCTTTAGGCCACATTACTTCTGGACTCTATTCTCACACACACACACACACTCCCCTCATATTATTTTCACTGTGTGTTGACTGCAATGTCTACGTCAGCTTTGTTGCGAGAGAGAGAGAGAGAGAGAGAGAGAGTTGCGAGAGAGAGAGAGAGAGAGAGAGAGAGAGAGAGAGAGAGAGAGAGAGAGCGAGAGAGAGAGAGAGAGAGAGAGAGAGAGAGAGAGAGGAGAGAGAGGAGAGAGAGAGAGAGAGAGAGAGAGAGAGAGAGAGAGAGAGAGAGAGAGAGAGAGAGAGAGAGTGGAGAGAGAGAGAGAGAGAGAGAGAGTGTGTTGATGCTTTGATCAACCGACTGTATTTTGTATTGTGTTTTTTGGGTGGGGTGAGTGTGTGTGTGTGTGTACGGTGGTGTGTGTGTGTGTGTGTGTGTGTTGTGCGTGTGCGTGTGCGCGCGCGCGTGTGTGTATGCCTATTTGCATGTGCGTGAGCGATTATTTCGTTTTGTTGTTGAATTTGTTGCTTTTAATTTTTGTTGTTAAGCGCATAGAGCTCCACATTGGTGGAGGAATGCGCTATATAAATGATTCACTATTATTATTATTATTATTAAAGATGCAGATCCACACCCCATCCTCCATTTCTCGCTTCTCTCCGTTTTTTCAGTCTTGCCTTTCTTATTGCAGATTGAGCACTTCAACAGTGATTGCAGTCCCATAGCGACAATTTTGAAAACCAGTCCCATCAGCGACAATGCCCCCCAATAACCGGTGTCAAAACCAGTCCCAGGGAAACAAAAACCAGTGAAAACCACAATATCAAAGCCTGTTAAAACAATGTATCAGTCCTAGCAAAAAGGCATCAGTCCCTGGGACTGACAGGTCAAATAGTTCAGTATTTTGGTTTTGCAATCAGTGTTTTGCTGATAATTACCAATAAACGCGATCACTGCTTCAACCTTTATCGTTTGCTATATTTAACGTTAATTTTCATCCATTTACATAATTAAAAATATGCATTCAATAATAGTTAAATAGTAGAAGATGGCAAGAACACAATGAACCAAGGCTGACCAACGCTCCGCGGCTATTGTGTGTTTGTGCTACACATGAAATGTATACCTTTATTATAACTGCGATTAATTATTCAACAAAGATAATTAGCTCAAAAGTTGATAACATACAGTTTAATATTTGCTAAGAAAGGCAAGGGTGGATAGCTACAAATATTTGGGCACAACTATAAGTTCAAGCCTTGCATGGACTAATCATGTAGACAGGGTGATAAACAAAGCGCACACAAGACTTCTTTTTAAGGAAGCTTAAACAATTTAAAGTAAATAGAACAATTCTGAACATTCAACTTTCTTGTTTGGTTTTCTACTTGTAATGCTGGGGATATTAACAGACTGGACAGGGTGGTCAGGCAGAGAAGATCTGCCTGGGTTAGGTGAACTGTACGGGCAGAGGGCAAGGGGGAAGGTGAAAACCATCATGGCAGACGAGTCCCATCCCCTCCATCTCCAATTTGAGTTCCTGCCCTCTGGAAAGAGGCTAAGATCAGCCAAGTGTAGGACCACAAGAATGCAGAAATCTTTTGTACCGTCTGCCACATCTATCCTCAACATCAGGAACACTGTGTGATAAAGCACACAAACATCAGGAAGTGTGTGTTTGTATGTGAGTGAGTGAGTGAGTGAGTGAGTGAGTGAGTGAGTGAGTGAGTGCGTGCGTGCGTGCGTGCGTGCGTGTGCGTGTGCGTGAAATATAGTGAAACCCTAATAAATCTGTCTTGCTTATGCATTTTCTTCCCCTACTGTCAGTGTCTCTCTGACTATCTCTCTCTCTCTCTCTCTCTCTCTCTCTCTCTCTCTCGTCTTCCTCTCTCCCTCAACCTGCATGTTCACCTCGACTCATTGTTGTATACATACTATGGTGCTGGTCTATAATGTAATTATGACTTTTTTTTTATAGAATGTATTTTACTGACTTGTAATGTTTAATAGTTTGATGTGCAATTATCAATATATCTTAGCCTTCACTTAGTAATGTAGTTTTATTTCTATTACCTTATAATCATTTTTAAATTAAATTGCTTTGTGTTTTTCAAGGTTGAATTTGATTCTTGCGATGTATTGCTGTTAATGTATATAGTCAATATACCAGTGACTGAACGAGAGAGAAAGATAGTGTGTATGTGTGTAACAATGTGTGCAGGGGGGGGGGGGGGCATATTAGGTATGTGCCCCCTCTGTGGAAACAATAGGCATGTGATTACTTGGGCATAGATGTGCCCCCTCTGTGTGTACTTCTAACAATAGGCATAGATTACTTTGAAGAGGGTGTGGCCTGTCTAAGAGGCATTCTGTTGGCTCTCCCAGTCTGTGTTCACTCTGTGTCTCTTCCTTCATCTGCCTTCATGACTTCTGTGTAGATGTGCCCCCTCTGTGTTATGAAACAACAGATTGCATGTTGATTACTTGTGGCATAGATGTGCCCCCTCTGTGGAAACAATAGGCATAGATGTACTTGGGCATAGGATGTGCCCATTTTGTGGAAACTGTAATAGGCATAGATTACTTGGGCATACGTTTTTTATGTGCCCCCACTGAATGGAAACAAGCAATAGATGATACTTGGAAGCACTGCTAGATGTGCCCCCTCTTTGTGCGAAACTGAATGAACATGTAGCAGTAGATTACTTGGGCATAGATGTGCCCCCTCTGTGGAAACAACAGGCATAGATTACTTGGGCATAGATGTGCCCCCTCTGTGGAAACAATAGGCATAGATTACTTGGGCATAGATGTGCCCCCTCTGTGGAAACAGGCATAGATTACTTGGGCATAGATGTGCCCCCTCTGTGGAAACAATAGGCATAGATTACTTGGGCATAGATGTGCCCCCTCTGTGGAAACAATAGGCATAGATTACTTGGGCATAGATGTGCCCCCTCTGTGGAAACAACAGGCATAGATTACTTGGGCATAGATGTGCCCCCTCTGTGGAAACAATAGGCATAGATTACTTGGGCATAGATGTGCCCCCTCTGTGGAAACAATAGGCATAGATTACTTGGGCATAGATGTGCCCCCTCTGTGGAAACAGGCATAGATTACTTGGGCATAGATGTGCCCCCTCTGTGGAAACAATAGGCATAGATTACTTGGGCATAGATGTGCCCCCTCTGTGGAAACAATAGGCATAGATTACTTGGGCATAGATGTGCCCCCTCTGTGGAAACAATAGGCATAGATTACTTGGGCATAGATGTGCCCCCTCTGTGGAAACAATAGGCATAGATTACTTGGGCATAGATGTGCCCCCTCTGTGGAAACAATAGGCATAGATTACTTGGGCATAGATGTGCCCCCTCTGTGGAAACAATAGGCATAGATTACTTGGGCATAGATGTGCCCCCTCTGTGGAAACAACAGGCATAGATTACTTGGGCATAGATGTGCCCCCTCTGTGGAAACAACAGGCATAGATTACTTGGGCATAGATGTGCCCCCTCTGTGGAAACAATAGGCATAGATTACTTGGGCATAGATGTGCCCCCTCTGTGGAAACAATAGGCATAGATTACTTGGGCATAGATGTGCCCCCTCTGTGGAAACAGGCATAGATTACTTGGGCATAGATGTGCCCCCTCTGTGGAAACAAATAGGCATAGATTACTTGGGCATAGATGTGCCCCCTCTGTGGAAACAACAGGCATAGATTACTTGGGCATAGATGTGCCCCCTCTGTGGAAACAATAGGCATAGATTACTTGGGCATAGATGTGCCCCCTCTGTGGAAACAATAGGCATAGATTACTTGGGCATAGATGTGCCCCCTCTGTGGAAACAACAGGCATAGATTACTTGGGCATAGATGTGCCCCCTCTGTGGAAACAACAATAGGCATAGATTACTTGGGCATAGATGTGCCCCCTCTGTTGAAACAATAGGCATAGATTACTTGGGCATAGATGTGCCCCCTCTGTGGAAACAATAGGCATAGATTACTTGGGCATAGATGTGCCCCCCCTTACATCCCCATTCTCTCCCACCCCTGTGGATGCAGCACCAGAGCCGATGCAAAGGCCCCCTCGAGTCATAGTCTTCCACAAGAGACTAAACTACTATGATTTTCAATTACCGTGGAAAACCCTCAATTGTACAGCTCTCATGTTACTGTTGCCCCTAATGTCACACATGGCTACTCGCAGACCGTCAACATGAACATATTCGCAGTGTGTAGGCTAAAAGGCCTACACCTGTGGGGTTTAAAATAAGGATTAATCCTCTTTTTGTCTTTGCATACGTTTTGGCAGTGCGACTGTTTTTATTGTCAAACTGATATATCTGGGCATCAATTTCTGGATTATGGTTTACAACATTAGTTGATTTACTTCCCTTGAGTTTGACTGACTATCGGCTGTTTTAGACATTTTTTAGCTATCCACCTCATGTTCTCACCTTCCAATGTCAACATATTGTTTCCGTTTCATGAAAATAACCATAACCTAATCCTAACCCTATCCCTTTCCTGAGCAAGGCAGAATATTGCTTCTTAATGGGCAGTTTGCGTTCATGTTGACGGTCTGCGAGTAGCCATCTGTCTATCAGCCATTAAGCAAAAGGGCTTAGAAACATAGGCAATGTCGACAGAACTAGAAAGGTTGGGCAGTCTGTTTTAAAGTAGGCCTGTTATCAGTAATCGAGTGGTAAAGGTAAAGATGTGCCACCCCCCTGCATTTCTCGGTTAATATCATTTTTCCGTTTTTGCCTTTCTTACCAAACAAAGCTGTATTTTATGAACTTTTTCAGCTAATTATCTGTATGGAATAACCCTTTAGACGGGAAAACGCAATGAACCACGACTGTGAAAAATGCTGCGGTGTACTGCAGTACATAGGGGGGGTCCTATTAGATAATGGCCTTTATCATGACTGCAATTAATTATTGAACAAAGATAATTAGCTGAAAATTTTCATAATACAGCTTCATGTTTAGTAAGAAAGGCAAAAACAGAACAATGGAATTAACCGAGAAATGGAGGGGGAGGGGGGCACATCTGTACCCAAGTAATCTATGCCTATTGTTTCCACAGAGGGGGCAGCTGATACTCCGGTGGACTGGGCTAAACTTTATTGTGGATGTGTTGCACAGGATGCCTTCCGCGAAAGACAACGCTGTACCACGATATTCCAATACTGTTGAAACCTACAGAGGAATAGAGGAGGGGAAATGAGGATGATAGAGGATGAAAGAGGATGTAATATTTGGGGGAAGTAGGGTAAAACGCTGGGCTGCCTAGTTTTCCACTAACAATAATAATATTAATAATGACAATTTATATAGCGCTTATTCTCCTTACGGGGCTCTAAGCGCTTCACAAAGAAGTTAAAAATGTGAGCAAAAACAATAACAAAACAACGCACTTATCATAAGGAACAACCCGAAACGAAATCACAATAACTACATTTACGTCACCCCCCCCCCCCCCCCCCTCCCCCTTTCACACTCCCCTAGAATCCAAACCATTACAAATATATATCTCCCAGCACGCACGCATGCATGCACACACACACACGCGCATGCGCGCATGTGCAGAGGGAACTAGGCCTACCCAGAGGGAACCCACTATTCATAACTAATTACTTTCGCCAACATTAATCATTGTCCATCTAAGCATCATGGTTATATACTTTTGTTTTCAAATCTTGTGCAGTTTCACAGTATCAGGTAGAACATTACTTTTGCACAGAGAGAGAGAGAGAGAGAGAGAGAGAGAGAGAGAGAGAGAGAGAGAGAGAGAGAGAGAGAGAGAGAGAGAGAGAGAGAGAGAGAGAGGGGGGGGGGGGGGGCTTCCTTCCCACTCCTGTTGAAGGAATTCTATAAAGATTGTTGAAATTAAAGCTTTTTGTTGTTTTGCCGTTTTCTTTTAACTGCAAACATAAAATACGTCACGTCATTTATTTCCGGGTGCCCTGTCTACACAAGCTGACAGATGTCAAATTAACTCGCGCTCCCCCCCCCCCCCCCCCCCCACCCCCCCCCCCCCCCCCCCCCCCCCCCCCCCCCCCCCCCCACACACTTTCCAGAACAGCAGTGCAAGTGATTATAGCCGCGAAACTTACCTTCACCTTGACAACAAAGTTCCTACAACACTTGTTTCTTCAGGACGAGCTGTGTGCGTGCGTGCGTGTGCGCGTGCGTGTGCGTGTGTGCGTGCGTGTTAGGGGTATTTGTCCCTCTGCACATACGCGCGCGCGCGTGTGTGTTCATGCATGCGTGCGCCGTGCTGGGAGATCTATAAAAAGTAGGTCAGCTCGAGGTCTATGAAGGGGGATGGTGAATGCGGGGGCGGGCGCAGAGGGGGTAGTGTGAGAAAATGCCTTTTGCGTGGAAAAACGATATTTGTAATGGGTTGTAAAGGTTTGTAAATGTAGTTATCGTGATTTCGTTTCGGGTTGTTCTCTTTGTGTGTGTGTGTGTGTGTGTGTGTGTGTGTGTGTGTGTGTGTGTGTGTGTGTGTGTGTGTGTGTGTGTGTGTGTGTGTGCTATTAACTGACGCATTCCTTGTGCATAGGCAGGGTGGGTAGTTGTGTCGGGTTCAAATTTCCAGCGTGGTCAAATTCCTAGCTCGCTAGCTCGTTACTTGAACCCTATCCCTAACCCTAGAAAAAAGTGAAATATGTCGTTCATGCTCAATGTCGCAAAATGCCGCAAATAGTCAGTCTTATTTTTAGCGAGCTAGGAATTTGACCACGCTGGGAATTTGAACCCGACAGGGTGTGTGTGATTCTATCAATTTGATTCGCCTTTTATTAATAGTTTTATGTAAATATATGTCATGATTTTTAATGTAATTTTGCCCCAGTTGCCCAGATGTGTTTGCATTGAAAGTGTGTGTGTGTGTGTGTGTGTGTGTGTGTGTGTGTGTGTGTGTGTGTGTGTGTGCGTGCGTGCGTGTGTCTGAAGAACTGAAGAGTGGTTGGAGAGAGAGATGCAGAGAGGGAAGTATGAGTGGGGTTGATTGTGGTGGGGAATTATTGTTATTGATGGTTTATCATTGTGATTATTTTTATTTAGTTATCTTCATATTATGTTGATTTTGTTGCCATGTTTATATGCTGAAAAGGCTGTACCTCATTTTTGCTCTCTGTTGTGTTGTTAAGATTTCATTTTTAAGACTATGTTGATTAACATCTGTGATAGCATCCTTTATGGTGGATTTTATATGTTATGGTTGGTTTATTGCTATTAATAAGTTTTAAGAACCCTTATTTTATTAGTTATTTTAGCAAACCAGGAGATTTTGTTAGTTTCATTATATATTATTTCTGAATTAATACTCAATTATACTTGTAAATTAGTTGAGCTCACTTGTTAATTTATTTATAATTATATGCTCTAATTTTATTCAAACTGATAGCCCAAAGGTGTGTGTGTGTGTGTGTGTGTGTGTGTCAAATGTTTGATTTCACAAGTAATTATTTATAATTCTATGCTTAATATTTGTCTGAACAGTGCCTAATTGGATTTTGTTTGTGTGTGTGTGTGTGTGTGTGTGTGTGTGTGTGTGTGTGTGTGTGTGTGTGTGTGTGTGTGTGTGTGTGTGTGTGTGTTTGTTTTAAAATTTGTTTGTCTTATTTAAGTTGTCTTCCTAAACATTACTTGTGTCGTGTCTTATTATTTATAAAATGTGCATGCCAGGCGGCGAATTTCTTTGCTTTTTGTGAAGACAATGAAACGATTGAATTGAATTGATTATAAGTGCGTTGTTTTGTTGTTTTTGCTCACATTTTTAACTTCTTTGTGAAGCGCTTAGAGCTAAGGAGAATAAATTATTATTATTATTTATTATTTACTTTAAACAAATATATTATATCCCTATTTCAAATAATTCGTAAACGGAAAGACTGAGGCGCAACCAAGGCTTCCCCCGTCAATAGATTACCTACTTTTACAATGTTACACTAAATTAGATTCATATTAAAATTGGCAGAGACTCGGGGGTACGGGCCCGTATCTCACATTCTCCAGGCTACGGCGCTCCATCACGGGACTCATAAATTGTGCGCAAATGTCTTTAAAAACTAATATTAACTCCGACATGTTCCTAACACTTACATACGAAAAATTCATTTGTTGACGAAAAATTCGACTAGAAAGAGTTACTAGATCTATCCCTAAGTGTTGCAGCAACTGTGAATAACAACTATGAACTGTGAATATAATAATAAATACTCACCTGTGCAAGTCTGTATTTCAAGGACGGCGATTCCTCCTGGTCAGCGTCGCCATCCAGTCGGTTCCCAGCACCCTGCCTGTGCGGCCCGTTTCGCAGACTGATCTGCATACGGTCGAAGTCGTCCAGGTCCACATCACGACCGTTTCTTCGAAGTTCACAGTGAGGGTCGTTACAAGGTTTGAGGAGTGGCTGTTGACCTGCCCTCGACCGAATAGCAGACGGGATTAAAAGTCCGTAGTTGTCGGCAACAAAGCTTGTAAGAGACGGACAAGGGCCGGACTGGGGGAATTTGAAACCGAAGTTCCGGTGTGGTGGGGGGGAAGAAGTGTCGTCTGGAAAGGCCGTTTGTCCCCAGCCTCGCAGTTGCCATGGGGATGGAGGCCCGACGTGCAAGAATGGCTCCACCTTGAAGGACACTTGCTGTGGAGACGGAGATGTCACGCTTATATTTCTCAAGTTTTTTTGCCGGTTGTGTCCAACACTTCTGCGGTTTGAATTGCCCAGAATTTCAGTTTTCTCGCCTCGATAAAACCCACCGAAAGGGTATTCCTTTAGGTTGAAACGGTCAGCACTTTCGCTGTTGGAACTCGGAGATGACCGAGACGAAAATGGCCGAGGGTTGGATGCAAACTCTCCGCTATACGTACTGTCACCCGAACTGTAGTTCTCCATAGCACACGACCCGTCAGAGGCCCCTCCGTCAAAATATCGGTTGACGAATTGATTTTGGAAGTAGCTGAAGTCCTCCATGATAATTGGGGAATCGGAAAACCGTTGACAAAATTTTTGTTTGGTACTGCTGCAGAAGGTAAGATTGTGTCTCGCAACAACGAAGCGACTCAGAGCGAATGTGAATGACTGAAGTCAGGATGTTCAAATTTCCCTTTTTTGGATCAGAGTTCACGGTCAGTTTAACTCGATTTGATTGGTTACAAGATTGGGCTCGTGGGCGGAGTTTCGGTCGTGCTGCACAAATCTCTTGTTCGCCTCTCTGGTTGGTTCTTATCATTTTGCGCGTGCTGATTGCAATTTATTTTACAGGGAGTGTGGGGGCAAGATGGGAAAGGGGAATGGTGGGGGAAAGGTCGGGTCTCTTGTCATCGCTTCTGAGCGAAGAGTAAAAAAAGAAGGTAACAGTACTAATGTGATGCGACTAACGCCAGTTAACGGGGCCAAAGATAAGAACACATTGTGCAGTCTGTGATGGCCCTGATTAGATGGGACGGTCGTGATGTTTTTGTTTCAATCTCCGCAAAAGAAGTTGTTTTACCTCTGTTGAATTCGCGTGCGCGCACGCACACACACACACACACACATACACACGCACGCGCATGCATACCACACACACACGCGCTCGCACACACACATACACACACAACATGGGCCATGAGTCAATAACGTACTAAGGTAGTGGTTGCTTTTTTGCGTCGTAGGCTAACACTCAAATCACATAAAGGCCATGTTCTCGCTACGTCCTCCACGATCACCCAGAACGTTGCTAATCGTGGCATGGTCGGGGCGAATAGTCGAGTGGTAAATGGCACGTGTCGCGCCTGGGTCTTGGGAAGCATACCATTGTTGCCTAACTTGCCACATACCAATATTCTCACACACAATTGGTACCACATACCATTAGACCCACATACCGCTATTACACACGTGGAACACGTGGAACTAAAGGTATGGGCATATGGGAGAACAATGGTGTGTGGTTGCAATGGTGTGTGGTAGCTATTGAATTTGACTTTTTTTTTCATTCAAAATTATATCCGAATTGTGGGGAAATACACTTTGTGGGACCAGCGGTATGTGAATCCACTGATATGTGGATCCATATGTTTGTGGTACGAGTGGTATGTGGGACCAATGACTGAAAACTTAACCTGGCACTTCTATATTCTTATATACTTATGCTTCCACAAACCTTTACTCCCATAACTTGCAAGCACACATGCCATTAAACCCACACACAAATGGTGGGACTATTGGTATATGGGACAAAAGCTATGTATTCTCATTGGTTCCTGAACACAAAAGACAAGTCATACGTAAGTACTTCCAACGCTGCATCTAAACACACACAAAAAGGCGGAATTGCGCCGAATAATACCAGACGGTGACAATTCCGCCCAGGGTACATCCCCACTAATACTGGCCATGCTGTGCCCATGGTACATCCCCACTAATAGTGGTCATAGCTGCACAACTGTACCCAGGGTACATCCCCACTAATAGTGGTCATAGCTATATAACTGCACAGGGTACATCCCCACTAATAGTGTTCATAGCTATATAACTGCACAGGGTACATCCCCACTAATAGTGGTCATAGCTATATAACTGCCCAGGGTACATCCCCACTAATAGTGGTCATAGCTATATAACTGCACAGGGTACATCCCCACTAATAGTGGTCATAGCTATATAACTGCACAGGGTACATCCCCACTAATAGTGGTCATAGCTATATAACTGCACAGGGTATATCCCCACTAATAGTGGTCATAGCTATATAACTGCCCAGGGTACATCCCCACTAATAGTGGTCATAGCTATATAACTGCACAGGGTACATCCCCACTAATAGTGGTCATAGCTATATAACTGCACAGGGTACATCCCCACCAATAGTGGTCATAGCTATATAACTGCACAGGGTACATCCCCACTAATAGTGGTCATAGCTATATAACTGCACAGGGTACATCCCCACTAATAGTGGTCATAGCTATATAACTGCACAGGGTACATCCCCACTAATAGTGGTCATAGCATATAACTGCACAGGGTACATCCCCACTAATAGTGGTCATAGCTATATAACTGCACAGGGTACATCCCCACTAATAGTGGTCATAGCTATATAACTGCACAGGGTACATCCCCACTAATAGTGGTCATAGCTATATAACTGCACAGGGTACATCCCCACTAATAGTGGTCATAGCTATATAACTGCACAGGGTACATCCCCACTAATAGTGGTCATAGCTATATAAATGCACAGGGTACATCCCCACTAATAGTGGTCATAGCTATATAACTGCACAGGGTACATCCCCACTAATAGTGGTCATAGCTATATAACTGCACAGGGTACATCCCCACTAATAGTGGTCATAGCTATATAACTGCACAGGGTACATCCCCACTAATAGTGGTCATAGCTATATAACTGCACAGGGTACATCCCCACTAATAGTGGTCATAGCTATATAACTGCACAGGGTACATCCCCACTAATAGTGGTCATAGCTATATAACTGCACAGGGTACATCCCCACTAATAGTGGTCATAGCTATATAACTAATACTGTCACAGGGTACATCCCCACTAATAGTGGTCATAGCTATATAACTGCACAGGGTACATCCCCACTAATAGTGGTCATAGCTATATAACTGTGCCCAGGGTACATCCCCACTAATAGTGGTCATAGCTATATAACTGCACAGGGTACATCCCCACTAATAGTGGTCATAGCTATATAAATGTGCACAGGGTACATCCCCACTAATAGTGGTCATAGCTATATAACTGCACAGGGTACATCCCCACTAATAGTGGTCATAGCTATATAACTGCACAGGGTACATCCCCACTAATAGTGGTCATAGCTATATAAATGCACAGGGTACATCCCCACTAATAGTGTTCATAGCTATATAACTGCACAGGGTACATCCCCACTAATAGTGGTCATAGCTATATAACTGCACAGGGTACATCCCCACTAATAGTGGTCATAGCTATATAACTGCACAGGGTACATCCCCACTAATAGTGGTCATAGCTATATAACTATTACTGCACAGGGTACATCCCCACTAATAGTGGTCATAGCTATATAACTGCACAGGGTACATCCCCACTAATAGTGGTCATAGCTATATAACTGCACAGGGTACATCCCCACTAATAGTGGTCATAGCTATATAACTGCACAGGGTACATCCCCACTAATAGTGGTCATAGCTATATAACTGCACAGGGTACATCCCCACTAATAGTGGTCATAGCTATATAACTGCACAGGGTACATCCCCACTAATAGTGGTCATAGCTATATAACTGCACAGGGTACATCCCCACTAATAGTGGTCATAGCTATATAACTGCACAGGGTACATCCCCACTAATAGTGGTCATAGCTATATAACTGCACAGGGTACATCCCCACTAATAGTGGTCATAGCTATATAATGTGCACAGGGTACATCCCCACTAATAGTGGTCATAGCTATATAACTGCTATCCCCACTAATAGTGTCATAGCTATATATATGCACAGGGTACATCCCCACTAATAGTGGTCATAGCTATATAACTGCACAGGGTACATCCCCACTAATAGTGGTCATAGCTATATAAATGCACAGGGTACATCCCCACTAATAGTGGTCATAGCTATATAACTGCACAGGGTACATCCCCACTAATAGTGGTCATAGCTATATAACTGCACAGGGTACATCCCCACTAATAGTGGTCATAGCTATATAACTGCACAGGGTACATCCCCACTAATAGTGGTCATAGCTATATAACTGCACAGGGTACATCCCCACTAATAGTGGTCATAGCTATATATATGCACAGGGTACATCCCCACTAATAGTGGTCATAGCTATATAACTGCACAGGGTACATCCCCACTAATAGTGGTCATAGCTATATAACTGCACAGGGTACATCCCCACTAATAGTGGTCATAGCTATATAACTGCACAGGGTACATCCCCACTAATAGTGGTCATAGCTATATAACTGCACAGGGTACATCCCCACTAATAGTGGTCATAGCTATATAATCTGCACAGGGTATTATCCCCACTAATAGTGGTCATCATACAATGCACAGGGTACATCCCCACTAATAGTGGTCATAGCTATATAACTGCACAGGGTACATCCCCACTAATAGTGGTCATAGCTATATAACTGCACAGGGTACATCCCCACTAATAGTGGTCATAGCTATATAACTGCACAGGGTACATCCCCACTAATAGTGGTCATAGCTATATAACTGCACAGGGTATATCCCCACATACTAATAGTGGTCATAGCTATATATAGCTATATAAATGCACAGGGTACATCCCCACTAATAGTGGTCATAGCTATATAACTGCACAGGGTACATCCCCACTAATAGTGGTCATAGCTATATAAATGTGCACAGGGTACATCCCCACTAATAGTGGTCATAGCTATATAACTGCACAGGGTACATCCCCACTAATAGTGGTCATAGCTATATAACTGCATACAGGGTACATCCCCACTAATAGTGGTCATAGCTATATAACTGCACAGGGTACATCCCCACTAATAGTGGTCATAGCTATATAACTGCACAGGGTACATCCCCACTAATAGTGGTCATAGCTATATAACTGGCACAGGGTATACTGCCCAGGGTACATCCCCACTAATAGTGGTCATAGCTATATAACTGCACAGGGTACATCCCCACTAATAGTGGTCATAGCTATATAACTGCACAGGGTACATCCCCACTAATAGTGGTCATAGCTATATAACTGCACAGGGTACATCCCCACTAATAGTGGTCATAGCTATATAAATGCACAGGGTACATCCCCACTAATAGTGGTCATAGCTATATAACTGCACAGGGTACATCCCCACTAATAGTGGTCATAGCTATATAACTGCCCAGGGTACATCCCCACTAATAGTGGTCATAGCTATATAACTGCACAGGGTACATCCCCACTAATAGTGGTCATAGCTATATAAATGCACAGGGTACATCCCCACTAATAGTGGTCATAGCTATATAACTGCACAGGGTACATCCCCACTAATAGTGGTCATAGCTATATAACTGCACAGGGTACATCCCCACTAATAGTGGTCATAGCTATATAACTGCCCAGGGTACATCCCCACTAATAGTGGTCATAGCTATATAAATGCACAGGGTACATCCCCACTAATAGTGGTCATAGCTATATAACTGCACAGGGTACATCCCCACTAATAGTGGTCATAGCTATATAACTGCACAGGGTACATCCCCACTAATAGTGGTCATAGCTATATAACTGCCCAGGGTACATCCCCACTAATAGTGGTCATAGCTATATAACTGCCCAGGGTACATCCCCACTAATAGTGGTCATAGCTATATAACTGCCCAGGGTACATCCCCACTAATAGTGGTCATAGCTATATAAATGCACAGGGTACATCCCCACTAATAGTGGTCATAGCTATATAACTGCACAGGGTACATCCCCACTAATAGTGTTCATAGCTATATAACTGCACAGGGTACATCCCCACTAATAGTGGTCATAGCTATATAACTGCACAGGGTACATCCCCACTAATAGTGGTCATAGCTATATAACTGCACAGGGTACATCCCCACTAATAGTGGTGCACAGGGTCATAGCTATATAACTGCACAGGGTACATCCCCACTAATAGTGGTCATAGCTATATAACTGCCCAGGGTACATCCCCACTAATAGTGGTCATAGCTATATAACTGCACAGGGTATATCCCCACTAATAGTGGTCATAGCTATATAACTGCACAGGGTACATCCCCACTAATAGTGGTCATAGCTATATAACTGCACAGGGTACATCCCCACTAATAGTGGTCATAGCTATATAACTGCACAGGGTACATCCCCACTAATAGTGGTCATAGCTATATAACTGTGCCACAGGGTACATCCCCACTAATAGTGGTCATAGCTATATAACTGCACAGGGTACATCCCCACTAATAGTGGTCATAGCTATATAACTGCACAGGGTACATCCCCACTAATAGTGGTCATAGCTATATAACTGCACAGGGTACATCCCCACTAATAGTGGTCATAGCTATATAACTGCACAGGGTACATCCCCACTAATAGTGGTCATAGCTATATAACTGCACAGGGTACATCCCCACTAATAGTGGTCATAGCTATATAACTGCACAGGGTACATCCCCACTAATAGTGGTCATAGCTATATAAACTGCACAGGGTACATCCCCACTAATAGTGGTCATAGCTATATAACTGCACAGGGTACATCCCCACTAATAGTGGTCATAGCTATATAACTGCACAGGGTACATCCCCACTAATAGTGGTCATAGCTATATAACTGCACAGGGTATATCCCCACTAATAGTGGTCATAGCTATATAACTGCACAGGGTACATCCCCACTAATAGTGGTCATAGCTATATAACTGCACAGGGTACATCCCCACTAATAGTGGTCATAGCTATATAACTGCACAGGGTACATCCCCACTAATAGTGGTCATAGCTATATAACTGCACAGGGTACATCCCCACTAATAGTGGTCATAGCTATATAACTGCACAGGGTACATCCCCACTAATAGTGGTCATAGCTATATAACTGCACAGGGTACATCCCCACTAATAGTGGTCATAGCTATATAACTGCACAGGGTACATCCCCACTAATAGTGGTCATAGCTATATAACTGCACAGGGTACATCCCCACTAATAGTGTTCATAGCTATATAACTGCACAGGGTACATCCCCACTAATAGTGGTCATAGCTATATAACTGCCCAGGGTACATCCCCACTAATAGTGGTCATAGCTATATAACTGCACAGGGTACATCCCCACTAATAGTGGTCATAGCTATATAACTGCACAGGGTACATCCCCACTAATAGTGGTCATAGCTATATAACTGCACAGGGTACATCCCCACTAATAGTGGTCATAGCTATATAACTGCACAGGGTACATCCCCACTAATAGTGGTCATAGCTATATAACTGCCCAGGGTACATCCCCACTAATAGTGGTCATAGCTATATAACTGCACAGGGTACATCCCCACTAATAGTGGTCATAGCTATATAATAGTGGCACAGGGTACATCCCCACTAATAGTGGTCTATATAATAGCTATATAACTGCACAGGGTACATCCCCACTAATAGTGGTCATAGCTATATAACTGCACAGGGTACATCCCCACTAATAGTGGTCATAGCTATATAACTGCACAGGGTACATCCCCACTAATAGTGGTCATAGCTATATAACTGCACAGGGTACATCCCCACTAATAGTGGTCATAGCTATATAACTGCACAGGGTACATCCCCACTAATAGTGGTCATAGCTATATAACTGCCCAGGGTACATCCCCACTAATAGTGGTCATAGCTATATAACTGCACAGGGTACATCCCCACTAATAGTGGTCATAGCTATATAACTGCACAGGGTACATCCCCACTAATAGTGGTCATAGCTATATAACTGCACAGGGTACATCCCCACTAATAGTGGTCATAGCTATATAACTGCACAGGGTACATCCCCACTAATAGTGGTCATAGCTATATAACTGCACAGGGTACATCCCCACTAATAGTGGTCATAGCTATATAACTGCACAGGGTACATCCCCACTAATAGTGGTCATAGCTATATAACTGCCCAGGGTACATCCCCACTAATAGTGGTCATAGCTATATAATGCACAGGGTACATCCCCACTAATAGTGGTCATAGCTATATAACTGCACAGGGTACATCCCCACTAATAGTGGTCATAGCTATATAACTGCACAGGGTACATCCCCACTAATAGTGGTCATAGCTATATAACTGTGCACAGGGTACATCCCCACTAATAGTGGTCATAGCTATATAACTGCACAGGGTACATCCCCACTAATAGTGGTCATAGCTATATAACTGCACAGGGTACATCCCCACTAATAGTGGTCATAGCTATATAACTGCACAGGGTACATCCCCACTAATAGTGGTCATAGCTATATAACTGCACAGGGTACATCCCCACTAATAGTGGTCATAGCTATATAACTGCCCAGGGTACATCCCCACTAATAGTGGTCATAGCTATATAACTGCACAGGGTACATCCCCACTAATAGTGGTCATAGCTATATAACTGCACAGGGTACATCCCCACTAATAGTGGTCATAGCTATATAACTGCACAGGGTACATCCCCACTAATAGTGGTCATAGCTATATAACTGCACAGGGTACATCCCCACTAATAGTGGTCATAGCTATATAACTGCACAGGGTACATCCCCACTAATAGTGGTCATAGCTATATAACTGCACAGGGTACATCCCCACTAATAGTGGTCATAGCTATATAACTGCACAGGGTACATCCCCACTAATAGTGGTCATAGCTATATAACTGCACAGGGTACATCCCCACTAATAGTGGTCATAGCTATATAACTGCCCAGGGTACATCCCCACTAATAGTGGTCATAGCTATATAACTGCACAGGGTACATCCCCACTAATAGTGGTCATAGCTATATAACTGCCCAGGGTACATCCCCACTAATAGTGGTCATAGCTATATAACTGCCCAGGGTACATCCCCACTAATAGTGGTCATAGCTATATAACTGCACAGGGTACATCTATATGACTGTGCCCAGGGTACATCCCCACTAATAGTGGTCATAGCTATATAACTGCACAGGGTACATCCCCACTAATAGTGGTCATAGCTATATAACTGCACAGGGTACATCCCCACTAATAGTGGTCATAGCTATATAACTGCACAGGGTACATCCCCACTAATAGTGGTCATAGCTATATAACTGCACAGGGTACATCCCCACTAATAGTGGTCATAGCTATATAACTGCACAGGGTACATCCCCACTAATAGTGGTCATAGCTATATAACTGCACAGGGTACATCCCCACTAATAGTGGTCATAGCTATATAACTGCACAGGGTACATCCCCACTAATAGTGGTCATAGCTATATAACTGCACAGGGTACATCCCCACTAATAGTGGTCATAGCTATATAACTGCACAGGGTACATCCCCACTAATAGTGGTCATAGCTATATAACTGCACAGGGTACATCCCCACTAATAGTGGTCATAGCTATATAACTGCACAGGGTACATCCCCACTAATAGTGGTCATAGTGCTATATAACTGCACAGGGTATATCCCCACTAATAGTGGTCATAGCTATATAACTGCACAGGGTACATCCCCACTAATAGTGGTCATAGCTATATAACTGCACAGGGTACATCCCCACTAATAGTGGTCATAGCTATATAACTGCACAGGGTACATCCCCACTAATAGTGGTCATAGCTATATAAATGCACAGGGTACATCCCCACTAATAGTGGTCATAGCTATATAACTGCACAGGGTACATCCCCACTAATAGTGGTCATAGCTATATAACTGCACAGGGTACATCCCCACTAATAGTGGTCATAGCTATATAACTGCACAGGGTATATCCCCACTAATAGTGGTCATAGCTATATAACTGCACAGGGTACATCCCCACTAATAGTGGTCATAGCTATATAACTGCACAGGGTACATCCCCACTAATAGTGGTCATAGCTATATAACTGCCCAGGGTACATCCCCACTAATAGTGGTCATAGCTATATAAATGCACAGGGTACATCCCCACTAATAGTGGTCATAGCTATATAACTGCACAGGGTACATCCCCACTAATAGTGGTCATAGCTATATAACTGCACAGGGTACATCCCCACTAATAGTGGTCATAGCTATATAACTGCACAGGGTACATCCCCACTAATAGTGGTCATAGCTATATAACTGCACAGGGTACATCCCCACTAATAGTGGTCATAGCTATATAACTGCCCAGGGTACATCCCCACTAATAGTGGTCATAGCTATATAACTGCCCAGGGTACATCCCCACTAATAGTGGTCATAGCTATATAACTGCACAGGGTACATCCCCACTAATAGTGGTCATAGCTATATAACTGCACAGGGTACATCCCCACTAATAGTGGTCATAGCTATATAACTGCACAGGGTACATCCCCACTAATAGTGGTCATAGCTATATAACTGCCCAGGGTACATCCCCACTAATAGTGGTCATAGCTATATGCCCAGGGTACATCCCCACTAATAGTGGTCATAGCTACATCCCAGGGTACATCCCCACATCCCCACACTAATAGTGGTCATAGCTATATAACTGCCCAGGGTACATCCCCACTAATAGTGGTCATAGCTATATAACTGCACAGGGTACATCCCCACTAATAGTGGTCATAGCTATATAACTGCCCAGGGTACATCCCCACTAATAGTGGTCATAGCTATATAACTGCCCAGGGTACATCCCCACTAATAGTGGTCATAGCTATATAACTGCCCAGGGTACATCCCCACTAATAGTGGTCATAGCTATATAACTGCCCAGGGTACATCCCCACTAATAGTGGTCATAGCTATATAACTGCACAGGGTACATCCCCACTAATAGTGGTCATAGCTATATAACTGCCATAGCAGCCCAGGGTACATCCCCACTAATAGTGGTCATAGCTATATAACTGCACAGGGTACATCCCCACTAATAGTGGTCATAGCTATATAACTGCACAGGGTACATCCCCACTAATAGTGGTCATAGCTATATAACTGCACAGGGTACATCCCCACTAATAGTGGTCATAGCTATATAACTGCACAGGGTGCACAGGGTACATCCCCACTAATAGTGGTCATAGCTATATAACTGCACAGGGTACATCCCCACTAATAGTGGTCATAGCTATATAACTGCACAGGGTACATCCCCACTAATAGTGGTCATAGCTATATAACTGCACAGGGTACATCCCCACTAATAGTGGTCATAGCTATATAACTGCACAGGGTACATCCCCACTAATAGTGGTCATAGCTATATAACTGCACAGGGTACATCCCCACTAATAGTGGTCATAGCTATATAACTGCACAGGGTACATCCCCACTAATAGTGGTCATAGCTATATAACTGCACAGGGTACATCCCCACTAATAGTGGTCATAGCTATATAACTGCACAGGGTACATCCCCACTAATAGTGGTCATAGCTATATAAATGTCATGCACAGGGTACATCCCCACTAATAGTGGTCATAGCTATATAACTGCCCAGGGTACATCCCCACTAATAGTGGTCATAGCTATATAACAGGGCACAGCACAGGGTACATCCCCACTAATAGTGGTCATAGCTATATAACTGCACAGGGTACATCCCCACTAATAGTGGTCATAGCTATATAACTGCACAGGGTACATCCCCACTAATAGTGGTCATAGCTATATAGCACAGGGTACATCCCCACTAATAGTGGTCATAGCTATATAATGCACAGGGTACATCCCCAAATAGTGCATAGCAGGGTACATCCCCACTAATAGTGGTCATAGCTATATAACTGCACAGGGTACATCCCCACTAATAGTGGTCATAGCTATATAACTGCACAGGGTACATCCCCACTAATAGTGGTCATAGCTATATAACTGCACAGGGTACATCCCCACTAATAGTGGTCATCCTGCACAGGGTACATCCCCACTAATAGTGGTCATAGCTATATAACTGCACAGGGTACATCCCCACTAATAGTGGTCATAGCTATATAACTGCACAGGGTACATCCCCACTAATAGTGGTCATAGCTATATAACTGCACAGGGTACATCCCCACTAATAGTGGTCATAGCTATATAACTGCACAGGGTACATCCCCACTAATAGTGGTCATAGCTATATAACTGCACAGGGTACATCCCCACTAATAGTGGTCATAGCTATATAACTGCACAGGGTACATCCCCACTAATAGTGGTCATAGCTATATAACTGCACAGGGTACATCCCCACTAATAGTGGTCATAGCTATATAACTGCACAGGGTACATCCCCACTAATAGTGGTCATAGCTATATAACTGCCCAGGGTACATCCCCACTAATATTGGTGATGCAATGCCCAGAATACTCTCTCACTTAGTAATGGTGGTCAAAGCTACACAACTCTCCACATCCCCACTAATAACATTATTGGGCATACTCTACCCAGGGTACATCCCCACTAATACTGCCCCCCCAAAAAATTCATAAACAGATATATATAAACAAAGAAAAAATGAAGTCCTCGTTCTGAATTCAAATCATTCCCCTGCTTACAAAACTGGGTGTAAGCGTAAAAACAACCCGCGTTAAACTAACAGTATAAATATATTTAAAAAAGCTTTATTCCCACACACTGTAATTCCCACAAACCTTTAGTCCCCAATATCGTGGGAATACCCGTATGTGGGACTAAACGGCGATTATGACTTGTGGGTCTAATGGTATGTGGTACACTCTCTCTGGTGGTACTAACTGTGTGTGGGACCAGCGGTATGTGGGAACAATGGTACGCTTCAGGAGCGTGGAGAGCGTAGGCTGCGTTTTCTCGCTAAGCGGGTTTTAAACATGCTCACAGCACACATAGCAAGGACGTGGTAGAATAAGAAGCGTAGCGGGATCGTAGTAAGAGGGGCACATCGTAGTAGGCGCGTGGTGAGTGTGTGGACAGCCGAAATATTAATGACAGAGTACTGAGAACATAGCGGCCCGCGCCCAGAGCATGACTGTGGTTGTGGTTTTGCAGTCAAACTTGAGGGGGATTTCTGCGACCTCACTCTGTTCTCTGTGTTCTCTGGGAATTAAACACGCAGTGGGGACGTAGTGGGGTCTGCTTCATCATGTGTGATGGGAGCCTAATAACAAATATAAGGGAAGACGGGGTAAAAAGCCCATGCCAATTATCTCATGAAATAAAGCAAATTTCAGTCATATTTTGCCCATGAGACGAACACCAAATTTCAGTCATATTTTGCCCATGAGACGAACACCAAATTTCAGTCATATTTTGCCCATGAGACGAACAGTCATATTTTGCCATATAGTTTTCGTCTCATGGGCAAAATATGACTGAAATTTGCTTTATTTCATGAGATAATCGGCATGGGCTTCATACCCGCCCATGGGCTTTTTACCCCGTCTTACCATACAGCAATTGTTTGCTGCATTAAAAAAACACAATCTACTGCACGTAGCATTTTCATGGGTTAGTAGTAATACTAAGGTTTTCAGTAGATAGTAGCTTAGCTTTAAGACTATCTAGTGAAATGATTCCTGTGGGAAATTATGTCCTCTCTCTCTCTCTCTCTCTCTCTCTCTCTCTCTCTCTCTCTCTCTCTCTCTCTCTCTCTCTCTGTCTAACCACTGACACTGGTCATTTTGGCCTAATTTTACCGTTTGAATGCTAATTAGTGTATTAGGAGATCATGTGAACAATTGTTGATGTGGTTGACCAGTGGTCAGTGTCAGGGGAGGTAACTCATGATTGGAGTGGTAAAAATAGGCCGCGTGCCACAAACTATTGCGATTTCGCGCTTGTTTGTTTATACCTTGGTTGGTTTGTTCAGCCCGTCGTACATGGTGGAAGCCGATACGCGACGTTAAACTGAACTTCCATACCACCTTTATATTTGATTTCAAATGCCCCCAGAAGGCGTTAAATCTCTATTTTCTCTCTCTCCTTTATATTTAACATTGAAGCCGTTATAATTATGAGAATAAACTGTAACTCAAAAACAAATAGCCATAGCTTGAAAACTATGTTTCTTCTTAGAATGTTCATATTGTAACTATTTTACTCTTGTATAATTAATTGTGTGTGAGTGTGTGTGTGCGCATGCATGTGTGTGTATGTGTGTGTGTGTGTGTGTGTGTGCGTGTGTGTGTGTGTGCGTGTGTGTGTGTGTGTGTGTGCGTGTGCGTGTGCGTGTGTGTGTGTGTGTGTGTGTGTGTGTGTGTGTGTGTAAGGAAGTAAGAGAACGTTGCGTGCAAGCATCGTGCTATTTTTTACTTTCTAATGATTAATTATTTGTTTGCCTTTAATGTTCTTGTTATCAATGTAAAGCGCACTGAGCTCATGTGAGAAAGAGCGCTATATAAATTCCCATTATTATTATTATTATTATTATTATATATTCACGATCAGCATCACTGGGCGGATACAGTGGGAGACATTTTGAAGTGCTATTCTGGTGATTGCCATTATGAAGACCCGGGCCATTTGCATAAAACAAACAATTGTAGCATGAAAACTATTGGCTGTAAACCCCTTTAGCCATATATATTTGCAATCAGCATCACTGGAGGAATGCAGAGGGATACATTTTGAAGTGCTATGCTGGCGACTGCTATTCTGAAGACCCGGGCCGATTGCATAAAACAAACAATTGTAGTTTGAAAACCGTAGGTTAGAGATCCCTATTACCATGTACATTCGTGATCAACATCACCGGGGAATGCAGTGGGAGACATTTCGAAGTGCTGTGCTGGCCACTGCTATTCTAAAGACCTGTGCGGGGAAGAGCTGTCGCGAAGCGTAGCGAACGCGAAGCGTAGCTGCTAGGCATTATTCATTTTAGAAGAAGACAACATACTATGTATACATACGTTTACTCTTCGTTGCATCCCTTCACGAGGTCAAAGGTAACTGGAGGGGTCAGGCGTGTCATCGTTGTCTGTCATCGGCAGGTTTCGGCGGGGCGCGGGAGTGCCGCCATTGTTTGTTCGTTAACCTTGACACCCCGCGTAGGCTAGGCGTTCACACACACACACACACATACCCACACACACAGTGACACACACACACGCTCTCTCTCTCTCTCTCTCTCTCTCTCTCTCTCTCTCTCTCTCTCTCTCTCTCTCTCTCTCTCTCTCTCTCTCGTCATGTGTAGGCCTATGTGTTTATTTCTAAATGTGTAGCATACTTGGATATTTGGTTTTATTTTGTCATGTGTATGTGTTTACTTTTATATTTGTGCATGTTAAAGATGAGTATATAAAGTAGGCTTAGGCTTGCTTTTGTCATGTGTATCGATTTAAATTTAAATTGTGCATGTTAAAGACGAGCATAAAGTAGGATTGGGTTTGTTTTAGTGATGATTATGTGCTTAGTTTTACTGTTATGCATGTTTAAAGATGAGTATATAAAGTAGGTTAAGGTTTGATTTCATCATGTGTATGCATTTACTTTTCAATATAAATGTGCAAACACATGCTAAAAATATTAGTAGGTCTGCTTTTTGTCACGTGTGTGCGTTTACCTCTTAATGTGTGCATGTTAAAGATGAATAATGTAATGGAGGAATAGGGTTGATGTTGCCTGTGTACATGTATTTACATTTTAAAAATTTAAGATGAGTAGATAAAGTAGAACTAGGTTTGACTTTCTTACGTGCATGTATTTCCTTTCAAATAAGTACATTTTAAATGAATAATTATGTAAAGTAAGATTAGGATTGATTTTGTTATGTGTTTGTATACTTCTCAATTTGTGCATGTTAAAGATGAGTGTGAAAAGTAGGATTGTGTTTGTGCTTACTTCTTTTTGCATGTTAAAAATGATTATAGTTAATGACATTAGGTTTGATTTGGTTACTGTCGTGTTACTATATAGGGTTGTACTTGCATGCTTTGTATTGCTCTGTGCTCATCTTCCTTTTACATTTCTACTTTTATAGTATTTTGTCCAGAGGGCTGGATGTAATAAAGCATGTTATTGCTTATTCTATTACCCTATAAAATAACATTCATTCATTCTCTCTCTCTCTCTCTCTCTCTCTCTCTCTCTCTCTCTCTCTCTCTCTCTCTCTCTCTCTCTCTCTCTCTCTCGCAGTCTCTAGCCCGCCATTTTCATAGTTCTTGCTTGGCCATTACTTTGCATCCTGTTCCTGCCTTCACTGGATTTCTATGCCATTCCATTCATCGTCTCATGTGGAGGGGAGGGGTGAGGCGGGAAGGAAAGAAGGAAAGAAAACAATCACCCCCCCCTGCTTTTAGATAAGTTACTAGTTTGCTATCTCTTTCCCCCACTATCCATTTTCTTTGTGCTATTTAATACCTTCTGTTTTCACTCTGTCGTTACTTCCCTTATAATATTATGTGTCCGTGTGTGTGTGTGTGTGTGTGTGTGTGTGTGTGTGTGTGTGGGGGGGGGGTATGTGTGCGTGTGTGTGTGTGTGTGTGTGTGTGTGTGTGTGTGTACATAAATTATGTGCGTACAAGTGTGTGTGTGTGCGCATGTGTGTGTGTGTGTGTGTGTGTGTGTGTGTGTGTGTGTAAGCATGTGTGAGTTATATCATTCTCTGCGTTTTATATCACTTCTGTGTTTGTTTTTTATTAATCATTTTTTTAAAGCACAGTGGAATGATTACATTTAAGATTTTCAGTATCAGCACATACACATACATGTAAAATCACATGGGAAAAAATAATCATGATATATCAAAGATGTATGGGAAAGTCAACATGACAAGTATAGACGTTTAGAAAGGTTTCAATTCAGTTTGTATAAGGAAACCATTTTTTACAAAAATGATCTCTTCTGTGTTTTATATCATTATGTGTGTGTGTGTGTGTGTGTGTGTGTGTGTGTGTGTGTGTGTGTGTGTGTGTGTGTGTGTGTGTGTGTGTGAGGGGGGGGGGGGGGTCGACACAATGCATTACAATCCTTATCGATTACAAACTCGGGATTTTCCTGGTATTTGAATACCTCCATGATCATCCCACCATCTTTATAACTACTAGCGCAACGCCGAGTACCGGCAACGCCTAGTAACGGTAACGCCAAGTACTGGTAACGCTGAGTACAGCAAATTTGAAGCGATTCGGTTAAGAAACGGCGGAGTTATTGTTGGCGCTGCTCTGAGAGTGACGCCCTCTCCCGATTCTCTTAATATTTGCTGCCAGACTTTGCCCCAGCCACAGCAAGCCTGACAGCAAATTTGAAGCGATTCGGTTAAGAAACGGCGGAGTTTTCGTTGGCGCTGCTCTGAGAGTGACGCCCTCTCCCGATTCTCTTGATATTTGCTGCCAGGCTTTGCCCCAGCCACAGCAAGCCTGACAGCAAATGTGAAGCGATTCGGTTGAAAAACGGCGGAGTTATAAGGCCCGTTTTGTGTTTCAGACAGACACACACACACACACTTGCCTTTTTATTATATGATTAACTGATGTCCCACATGTGCCTGTTCCAGGCCGGAGGACGTTAATCGGATTTTCATTCATTTATACGACGAATATTTATAAATATATCACCCATTTATATCTTTATCGTTTAAAAACTCGGGACTTCATACATGTGCCTGTTCTACGCCGGAGGGCGTTACTCAGATTTTCATTCAAACACACTGCATACGGTGCGATCCGACTGTGACATTTGTGCGGCATGATTCTGGTGAAATTCTACTGTCTACATGAATCTGATGAAATCCTACTAGTTTTGTTCACTACATTTGTAGCCCACCCATACACGAATCTGATTTTATTTGTATTTCTGTATCAGACCTATTCTGTCATTCGTGTGTTGGGGGCTACATGAGCACAGTGAACGAAAACAGTAGAATTATTTTAGACGGAAGTATGTCACGTGAATCATGACTCACAGACATCGTCACGATCGTATCACTGACTCAATCGGATCGCATGGTATGCAGTGAATCTGACAAAAGGCCTAGCCACACTGCATATGATTCGATCCACTACGATCCGATTTTGACATTTGTGAAGCATGATTGACCTACATTGCTACTGTCAAAATAAATATAATGAAATCATATTAGTTATGTTGACTATATTTGTTGTCTCCCGTACACGAATCTGATAAAATATCTTATTTTTGTATCGGACGTTTTATTTGATTTGTGTATTGATGTCTACTGGAGCATAGTGAAGGAAAACAGGTGGATTCATGGTGGATTTCTTTCTCAATCGGCATTACCCACCCACGGTAATCCAGTGTGCACTCTCCCGTGTCAACAGAATCTACGTCTCACTCTGAAGCCCTTCAAACGAAACAGAGATCAGAAACAAATGACAGACCCATCGTCAGCCTACTGTTCCACCCATCCATTCATCGTGTGCGCAACATCCTCATCTCCAACTGGTCACTTCTACAATCCCGTGAACAGGTAGCGGACATTTAACGTCTCCTTATCAAAATTCCAAAAGCAAAGTGTATCCGTTCATCTGTACTCAGATCCATGGACATCTTTGCAAGTTCAACGTCACCAAACACTTCACCTGTCAGACTGAGAATATTGTCTATGTTATCCACTGCCTGAAATGCAACAAACTTTACATATGTGAAACCGGCCGAACCCTTGCCACGCGCTTCAAAGAACATTTAGCTGACATACTGCACCACAGACACAAACCTATAGCCCACCACTTCAACCAGCCTGACCACTCCACATCGGACATACGCGGCAAGGGGATGTGGCTCATGTTCACAAAAAACACCAACAGAAAAAGGACATGGAATCACACCTCGTCGACAAACTAGGCACCAGAAAACCTCATTGTTTTTAAATTATAATTATTTTTACTTTTGAACATTGTAAAACATATATATACCGCTTGTCTGTACAACATGGTATTATCTACTCCCCTCCCCCTCCCAACTCCTGTCTTTCTCCTCCCTCTCCATCCACTATCGAAAACGATCACCCTCTTTTTTTCCTTCTCTGCAAGCATTGCCATTGATGAGATTGCACTCACTATTTCTAACTTCCACCCTCACTCCACTCTCCCACCTCTCACTCCCTCTGACACTTCTGAACTGTATTCAACAACAATGGGCTTTTTTTTCTTCTGTCTAAACCTGGTCCATTTCACAAGGCCTAACGTTACGTCGCGCTCGCTCAAATCGGCAAAAACGGTCTAAGAAACACCCTTCGTTTTCCGATAGTTCGCGTGGCGTTTTGTTCTTGCCAAACACCGAGCAAGCGGCGAACTATCCGGAACTAGTAGGGGGTGAATACGCTTCTTGTTGTTGATTGGTCCATTAAAGTTTGTTTAAAAATTTTAAAAAAATTGGACCAATCAGACAAGAGCTTGTAATATTCTTCCGCAACCGTTTTCTAAAGTGTTCCTTAGGCCCCGTTTGGCGTAAGCGTTATTCGCGCGGCGACCGTTATCTAGAGAAACTAGACCCTGGTCATTTGGAGACTGCTCGACTGTGAAGAGGGAAAGTATTGTTGTGTTGTCTATGTTGTTTGAAAAATACATTTTTATTGAAATATTACTGTTCTGTTTTGTCTCGTCAATAAAATAACGTCACTCTGCACTTGTTGTGTATTTGTTTGTGTAGTACTACGAAAACAGTAGAATTATTTTTAACGGAAGTAGGTTATTTCAGGTGAATCATGACTCACAAACATCGTCACAATCGGATCACAGAACGATTTCTCTCTGTATGCCAAAGACACGTTTACGCTGATTCAGCCTATGAAGAAATAGCCATGACCCAAAACAAATTGTTACAGAACATTAATGATAAGGCAAAACACACAACATTTTGGTCCTGGGAAATTTCTTCCCAAGTCGGAAGATAATTCCAGTTTGTCTTCAAAATATGTCATCTGTTTTAAAGGAAATGGCAATTTTCCAAGAAATAATTTAATGTGCATGACGTTTTTATCATCATAATCTTTAAAAACTCGGGACTTTCCTGGTATGCAGTACCACCAGGACCGTCCCACTATCTTTGCATTTAAAACAAATGTCCCATATTCCAGGCTGGAGAACGTTACTTAATCAAATTTTCAATAATTTTAGCTGTGTTTTGCATTCATACCTAAACAACAGATTACACGAAAGATGAAGTATATTACATAAAGGGGGGGGGGGGGGGGTCTCTTGAGGTAGGTGCACTTCATGAAATGTAGCAACATAAACGTAAACGATCGCTCCAAAGAATGCAACAATTCGTCGTTAGTTTTTCTTCGAAAGTGTTATTACACGTCAAAAGGGGACTGACAATGGGTTACTTTGGAGAGTCTCTTTCTGGAGCTCACCAAAGCATCATGGAAAGTCAAGCTGTGGTAACATTTCATGCATAAAATATTCTTCATGTACAGGAGAAATCAAAATGATTTTATAGCGTTTTTGACGTGTAATGTCATTAGGGATTTTGTGGGTTGTGTTTTTTGAATCCCCTGTATGATGCTGGTTATGCGGTGCTCCTAGCATATGCATAATGTCTTCCCACACATGTCAATATAAGGTACGTTGCCCTTTAGGCCCTCTACGAATGTCCAATCCAATCAAGAAAAACAGAGTACGGGTTTGACTCAACTGAACGTTGACGAACTTTCGTCCAATGGTAGGGGAAGTTTACAACTTGAAGTGTTTTTTCTCTCGAATGCATTGGCTTAATATTATAAGGGAAATCATACTCCAGATAAACTTACTTCACCATGAAAACTTCATCTTTAATCAATTTAGACTTTATTGCAGACACTCGATGCTTTATGCTTATCACAGAATCCCAAACATCTTAGACTAGCGGGTCTTAACATGTACTACGGCTCAAGGTCAAACAGGCCTCGTAACCAATCAGAACCCAAACTGGTTATCAAGAAGTCAATGATCTACAATAACAGTAGATAGTGTGTCAGATATCTCTCTGTCTCGTTATAATGCGCGGCACAAGGTCCAAACAGTATTGTTGGATGATGATAGATGTTTTGATACAGCGCTTCGTTGCTTTCTACACTGATATTTTTGCTGATGTAGAAGGTCCCCTTGCGGAGTCGTTTAGGTATACATTGTAATCTGGTGCTTGTGTCAGCGCTGTCACTGGGCCGACATGGAGTGGCAACTTGTGCTAATTGTCTGTGCTCTGTTGTGTCCTACATGGAGGTACTGTGCACGCGTTGTTTAAAACTTTGTTTCTCATCTCATCTCCTCTCCTCTTCCACTTGTTAAATTGAGTTCTTCTTCTAAGTGCCCTCGATCATCAAGTTGATTATTCCGGCTTCTTGAAAACAAGGCTGGAAACGAGGGACTCTGTTCCGTTCTGGGGACATGCCTGTCTGATTTTTTTGGGGGGTGAGAATTTACTTGACCCAGCCAGCTCGCACCCGATGAGCGGGTTTGAACATCAGTGGTGGCGCGTCAACACTGGAGACGGAAGATAGAATATGGGTTTGAAGGGATGTGAGGGTTTTAGGGGCTGGGGAAGAGGGGTGGGGGGTCGAAACAAAGGCTACGTGTCGTTGTGTCCACGTGTCCTTGTGCCGGTCATGACGTGTCGATGTGTCCGAGTGGAAACAAATATAATTATGTATTTTTACCGCTATGCAAATAGCAGTCATAAACTGATGGACAAAAGTTAGGGACCAGTCACACACACATGCACAACTTTCCAACCACGAATGGCAATGCAAGTGTTTTGGGCAAGCATTTGTTCCATTATCTCGTCAATCAGAGTACCAAATTTCATTCCGATTTGATTATCCGTTTGCTTTCCGCGAGCCCTCAAACAACATAAGGGTTCAAAACGAAAATTGCAAGTCCTTCGATACGTGGCTGGCAATCTTACAGACCTGCGCTACAGAGACGAAATTATGGCCCCACTCGTCCTGTCGATGCTCCAACAGATGGGACCCCAGGCCATCTTCCAAGATAACAACGCCACCCCACACCGAGCCAGGGTGGTGACCAACTTCATCCAACAGGCTGGTGTTGTCAGGCTTGTTTGGCCGGCCTGCAGCCCAGATCTCAACCCCATAGAGCATGCATGGGATGAACTTGATAGGTGGGTGAGGGCAAATCATCCTCCCTCCAGGAATCTCCAGCACCTACTCCAGATGCTTCGTGCTGAGTGGCAGGCCATCCCACAGGAGTTCTTCGTGAAGCTGGTGAACTCCATGAGGCGCAGATGTGATGAATGCCAAAGGAATCGTGGTGGACACACACACTACTGAACATGTCGAAGGACTTGCAATTTTCGTTTTGAACCCCTATGTTGTTTGAGGGCTCGCGGAAAGCAAACGGATAATCAAATCGGAATGAAATTTGGTACTCTGATTGACAAGATAATGAATTAAATGCTTGCCCAAAACAATTGCATTGCCATTCGTGGTTGGAAAGTTGTGCATGTGTGTGTGACTGGTCCCTAACTTTTTTCCATCAGTATAGAACACAATCACGGTTTAATCAAGATAGAAATATCTAAACGACATTCTAACTCACGTTGAAGATGGCAAAGCCAGAAATCTTTACCTCTAACTACTAATGAAGTCACACAGCGTTCTGTCGTCTTGTTTCTAGCAACTCCACAGTTGTTTTTACTACCCCCTTCCTCCCAATCTCCCGCTTTCTCTCCCCGTCTCTGTCTGGTCTGTCATATTAGTCCCCGAGCCGAAGGTTCGGGGAACTATTGTTTCTGTCTGGTCCGTCCGGCGTCCGTCCGGTGTCCAGCGTCTGTCCGGCGTGCCTCCGTCCGGCTACTCGTCCGTTTTTCTCAAAAACTATTCAGTCTATCATCATCAAATTTGGTATACTAGTTTGCCAATATGCAAGCTATCCACTGATGTATTTAGTTTTACATTAAGGTCAAGGTCGCGCCAGTTACGGGGTTCAAACCCCGAAACACATAATCGCTAATATCTCGCGAAGTTTTGCATGTATTTCAATGCAGTTTTTTTCACATTTCTTGATGAATGGTCTATAACACAGTTGTCATTAATTTTTCTGTGCGCGCGTGTGCGCATGATCGCGCGCGCTCAAATCACGGGTCCGAACCCCAAGGCTATATATAAAAAAACTATTCAGTTACGTGCTGTTTTGATGCGTTTTTAATGATTAGTGTGTAGTAAAAAAAAAAAAGCAACACGCGCATCGCCAAGCGGCAGATAAGTTCCCGAGTCGCTAAACATGGGATAAGCCCGCTGTGCCCTAGGCCCTTTGTGTCACAGGCCCGATATGTCCCACTTCTTTCCGGCCGTCCATCCGTCTGTGCGTGCGTCCTGTTTTCAGTTCTCAATGGTCTCCCCGCTGTGTGTACAGCCGAAACATTCCGATTTCGGAGTAGCTCGGCGATGCTGCGAGGGGACTTTGCAGCCGCTCGACGTTGCACTTGTTGCGTTTTGTTGTTACATTGTATGTTCTAATCTTTGATTCTTGTTTATTTATCATTATGTCTAGTTCCTTAGCAAAAGCGGTGGTAGCTACTGTTATTGTTTGGTCCGTGCGTGTGTGCGTGCATGTGCGCAAAGGGAACTAACTAACGCGAGGGAACGTTACACCAGCTTAGGTTCACTCCCTTGTTTTATTACTACACATCCTTTTTTATATGGCCACTGCAACAACTGCCTTTTGCAAGAGCGAATGCCCTTTGCATCTGCTTGGGTACTGACCAGCGAGGACATAACTCTCACCAATAACCCTATTTGAGGCCACTGCAACAACTGCCTTTTGCAAGAGCGAATGCCCTTTGCATCTGCTTGGGTACTGACCAGCGAGGACATAACTCTCACCAATAACCCTATTTGAGGCCACTGCAACAACTGCCTTTTGCAAGAGCGAATGCCCTTTGCATCTGCTTGGGTACTGACCAGCGAGGACATAACTCTCACCAATAACCCTATTTGAGGCCACTGCAATAAACAACTGCCTTTTGCAAGAGCGAATGCCCTTTGCATCTGCTTGGGTACTGACCAGCGAGGACATAACTCTCACCAATAACCCTATTTGAGGCCACTGCAACAACTGCCTTTTGCAAGAGCGAATGCCCTTTGCATCTGCTTGGGTACTGACCAGCGAGGACATAACTCTCACCAATAACCCTATTTGAGGCCACTGCAACAACTGCCTTTTGCAAGAGCGAATGCCCTTTGCATCTGCTTGGGTACTGACCAGCGAGGACATAACTCTCACCAATAACCCTATTTGAGGCCACTGCAAAACAACTGCCTTTTGCAAGAGCGAATGCCCTTTGCATCTGCTTGGGTACTGACCAGCGAGGGCATAACTCTCACCAATAACCCTATTTGAGGCCACTGCAACAACTGCCTTTTGCAAGAGTGAATGCCCTTTGCATCTGCTTGGGTACTGACCAGCGAGGACATAACTCTCACCAATAACCCTATTTGAGGCCACTGCAACAACTGCCTTTTGCAAGAGTGAATGCCCTTTGGCATCTGCTTGGGTACTGACCAGCGAGGACATAACTCTCACCAATAACCCTATTTGAGGCCACTGCAACAACTGCCTTTTGCAAGAGTGAATGCCATTGGCATCTGCTTGGGTACTGACCAGCGAGGACATAACTCTCACCAATAACCCTATTTGAGGCCACTGCAACAACTGCCTTTTGCAAGAGTGAATGCCATTGGCATGTGCTTGGGTACTGACCAGCGAGGGCATAACTCTCACCAATAACCCTATTTGAGGCCACTGCAACTACTGCTTTTGTAAGAGTGAACGCCCTTTTTCAGTACTGACCAGCAATGGCTTAACTCTTGCTGTCAGGGGCATTAATAACCTAGTTGCAGTGGCCAATAGACCCCAATTTAATTGGAATTTAAAGGCGTTCTGTATGCTTATCATATACTAACCCTGAATAAACAAACACATTCGTTCGTTCGTTCGTTCTCCTTCCCACAGCCACACACCCCTAGAACCGGCCTCAGGATGCCCCAGTGACGGATGCCTGCCGTCAGGAACCTTCGCCCTCAGCTCAGACATCCCAGGGGGGGACAACCGGCCCGTGGGCACGCGCTGGACAGCTGAGGTGGTCAGTGGGGGAGAAAGGCAATCCTCTCCGGACAGCAGTCCCGTTGGTCATCCTAGTGGTCCCAGTCCTATCTCCCGTCTGGGCTGCCTGAGCTGTCAGGCTGGGGTGGTGTGTGCCACCCAAAGGTTAGTTACTTTGTCGTTATTATCGAGTAATTTTTAAAATAATTAAACAGTTTGATTGGAAGCATACTTTTTTTGCCACGTCATGCCAATATCCCCACGCACCATTGGTACCACATACCATTAGACCCACATACCGCTGTTACAACAAAATGTGGGACTAAAGGTATGTTGTACCAATAGTATGTGGTAGCTATTGCATTTTTCCATTCATATTTATTATATCAGAATTGTGGGAATAGCGGTAGGCTATGCGGGACTAGTTGTATCACTGACTTGTCCCACATACCGCTATTCCCACAATTGTAGGACAAGCCGTATGGGGATCCATTGTTTTGTGGTACAAACTGCGTGTGGGACCAGCGGTATGTGGCAACAAACGTATGCTTCCGTTTGATTTTGGAATAACAATGAAAATGCATAGAAGGAAGGTGGCTGGATGGTAAGGTCGTTCGCACAGCTTCGCCTTTTCTTTCGGGTGCGTAGCGCTATCGCTACGTATCGAAAGAACTACCCGTTGTTACCACTACTACCCATTGATTACTGTGCCAATCTGTCAGTTTGAATTCCGACAGACTAACCCTAACCCTATTCATAACCATAGTCCTTACCTAAGTTTAACCCTATTTTAAACCTAACACTAGCCATTAGTTGCCGTAGTGATTTATCTTGGCAGTGTTATCGATACGTAGTGGGGTCCCACGTAGTGATAGCCGTACTGATTTATCTTGGCAGTGTTATCGATACGTAGCGATAGCGGGATGTCCCCTTTCTTTCCAGTTCGACGGAAAAAATCGAACTGAATGCCGAGTCCGTCAGATTAGGACTTATTTATTAGAAGCAAGACATTAGTCTGACCCGTGCACTAATAGGGCATTTGCCACGAGTTTTTGTACTGTATACAAGACTACTAAACTGCCCGCGCTCGTTCTGCCCGAGTTCCCGTGACCTCTCTAATTCAACTCTAAAATTTCAACTCGGTGAAATTCAAGATCGCAGGCACGCGGCAAATGCCCTATTGACGCCAGTAAAAAGAACACTTTTGACAGTAGTAGTCACAACTAAATGTGGACAAGACCCGGGAGAGTCCTGCTGCCTGGAATGAACCACATTGATAGCTAGGTTTCCGGAGTCCCCCCTCCCCCCGCCAATGAAAGCGGCGACGCGTTCTCCAGATGGGAGCAGCCCTAAAATCAGACACGTGTCACTATGACCAGATAGCAGATCAAAACACAATATGAAGCACACACACACACTGACACACACACACACACACACACACACACACACACACACACACACACACACACACACACACACACACACACACTTGTTTGAATCACTTTTAGTGGAAGGACGTTAAACTGTCAGTTTCACAATCAGCATAATACCCAGTCATTAAAAACAAGTCCGTCCATTTTTTTTAAACATAAATAATGCTCGTTTTACCAAGCCCCTATAGGCTATGATGCCCCCTCGCATCCCCCCCCCCCCACACACACACACACACACACACACACACACACACACGGTGACACCTCTCTCTCTCTCTCGCTCTCTCGCTCTCTGGCCGGCATCTGTTTGAAAGTAATAACTGAACTGAGACCGCCACGTAGTAGGTTGTGTGTTAGTTATGTTAAAACAGGATCAAAGGACTCTAACGTCACAAGGTGACGAACTTTCCGAATTGTTGTTGAAGGCCGACGAGTGTTTCTTTGAGGACAGGAAGTAGATGTCTCTAGCTATTGCAAAGACTAATTTTTTTTTTTAAAGACCGTGAAAGTAAGAGTGGTGGTGGTGTGTGTGTGTATGAAAGGGGGGTCGGGAGTCAAAGCCAACTACCACCTCCCGTATACTTAGTACTCACCACCTACAGCATCAGAACTTGGAGACCTCTTCTGCCTTTTCGTTCTCCTTCTCCCATACATTTCCACCCCTCTCCCTCTCAGCATACTTTCAAAACTTTCTCTATAGTTTATGTTGTTCTCCGACATGTTGAGCCCAACATAAGACAACGGGGTCATTTGCTCCCATGAATGTTTGCAGCGTGCATGGAGGTGACATCATTCATCACTCAAAACTTCAATTGAACTTTTCAAGGTTGAACAAATGAAGATTAACACATTTCTTAAAATAGATTTAAAAAAAATGTTGCATGCAAATTCTGAAAGCAAACAAACTATTCATTCAATTTTGACAGCAATTTGACATTAGATCTCGGTTTTAAAATCAAAATTTCACTTTTTGAGAAACAAACACTTCATGAATTTGTACAAAAGTACGAATGCAAGCAACGCGAAAACATCAAAACAAGGGCATCGCCGAGCGGCAGCAACGCATTGTAAGTGCATCGCCGTGCAGCAGCAAGGCATTGTGACAATGCAAATCCGGCCAGAGTTATGTCCTCCCCCCCCCCACCCCCCAATAAACAATATATCTCTGTCTCTCTCCCCCCCCCCCTCTCTCTCTCTCTCTCTCTCTATCTCTCTCTCTCTCTCTCTCTCTCTCTCTCTCTCTCTCTCTCTCTCTCTCTCTCTCTCTCTCTCTCTTTTCATAGTTTAAGACACGATTCAAAAGTAGTAGGCCAGAAACATGTCTGCCGCTCGGCAACATTGTAGTTCTGGGGAATGTTTTATACTCTAAGTGTCACATCCTGACACAACATTTGAAGAGCTTATGTCTTCTAGTTCACGAGATACAGCTTGGACAATAAATGTATAGCGCAAAGAAGGAAATTTCGGTTTTCAAGGTCACACTTCAAGGTCAAGATCATCATGGCGATAATTTATGCTCGGATGTTTTCTACTCTAGGGTATACAGTACCACACACAATCTGAAGCGCTTATTTTAAGCACAAATGTGGAAAATATGGCTTAAAACCCAATTTGCAGACCCCTACCACTTTCAAGGCCTACCGACCGGACCGTGACCTTCAATGCCACCATCAGCCATAACCAAAGTCTCATGCCAATTTGAAGACTCGTGACCAACGGTTTTCAAGTTATGGCCCCTTAAAATTTTCGGTTTTCAAGGTCAAACTTCAAGGTCAAGGTCCGCACAGTGTTGATTGACGAAAGGAAGCTTCCTGTTCAAGCTGTCTACCCCTCTGCCAATTGTAATCAAAATCCAAACAGTAGTTTTTAAGATAATCGATACACAGACACACACACAGACAGACAAACAACAACAACAACATACAGTATTTATACGGCGCTGAATCTTGATAGAAATCAAATCAAAGCGCACACACACGTTAGCATTCATAGCGCATTCCAACACAAATGCAATACAACGCGAACACACACAGATAACATAAATGGAATATAGCAGAAACAGACCTAATGGCAAGAGAGAGAAGATAAAGAGAGAGGAGCTTTAATGACGGGGGAACAGGTGGGTTTTGAGGTTAGCTTTGAAAGCAGAGAGAGTCGGTCGCTGACGGAGGGAGAGCGGAAGTTTGTTCCAGGAGGTCGGTCCTGAGACAGCAAAAGAGCGCCGACCTAAAAGCTTATACGTTGAAAGCTTATACCTAGGGATCTGGAGAGAAAGAGGGTCAGAAACTGAACGTAAAGTGCGAGCTGGCGCATAGATGGAAATATTGTCACTGAGGTAAGATGGAGCAGCTTTATGAATAGATTTATAGCAAAGTGTGTTTAATTTATACTCAATTCTGTCTGCGACAGGAAGCCAGTGCAAAGAACGCAGAAGAGGGCTAACATGATCGAACTTTTTCTTCCTAAGGACAAGACGAGCAGCTGTGTTTTGAATACGCTGGAGACAAGATAGAGAAGAGACTGATAGGCCAGAAAGGAGAGCATTACAGTAGTCAATACGAGATAGGATGAGGGAAGTAACAAGCTTTGCTGTGGCTTCATCTGAGAGGTATTTACGAATATAGCCAATGCAACGAATTTGATAGTAGCAGGACTGACAGGTCTGAGTCAGGAAACTCTGCATGGAAAGAGTATTGTCCAAAGTGACACCTAAGTTTTTGACTGAGTCTGAGAGGGGAATGATATTGTTACCCAGTTGGATTGACTCTATGGAAACAGAGGCTAGTTTGTTTTTTGTCCCTACAAGCATTGCTTCGGTTTTTTTCACCATTTAATTGAAGTTTATTTTGAACCATCCAATTTTGAATATCAATATAGCAGTTGTTACTTTCTGTAAGAATGGAATCTAGATCTTCAGGGGTTGTACTGTTTTGGAGTTGTGAGTCATCTGCATAGAAGTGATGTTTCATGTTGTGCTGATCGATGACATTGGCAAGAGGTGACGTATACAAAGTAAACAAGACAGGACCAAGCACAGACCCCTGGGGGACTCCACAAGAAAGCCTAACCTGTTCAGACTGACGACCATTGACCAGAACTGATTGAAAACGATCAGAAAGGTAAGAGGAAAACCAAGAAAGAGCAGGGCCCTTAATTCCAAAAGTATGTTCAAGACGAGACAGAAGAATGGAGTGGTCTATGGTATCAAAGGCAGCAGAGAGATCAAGAAGTGTCAAAAGAGAGATTTGACCAGCATCAGAAGCAAGTAAGAGGTCATTGACGATTTGAACAAGGGCTGTTTCTGTACTGTGGTTGGTTCTATAGGCAGACTGATAAGGATGATGAAGATTGTTTGAGGATAGATGATCGTTAAGTTGTTTCAGGACAGTCTTCTCAAGGAGTTTGGAGAGAAAAGGGAGGTTAGATACAGGTCTGTAGTTTTTCAGATTATTAGGATCCAGATTGTTCTTCTTGAGAAGGGGCCTTACAAGAGCGGTTTTGAAAGCAGAAGGAAACACACCTGAAACTAAAGAAGAATTGATGATGTTGGTGATTGATGGCAGAAGGTGTTGATAGATTTGTGAGAAAAGAGAGGCTGGGATGGGGTCAAGATCACAGGATTTAAAATGCATTTCTTTCAAAGTAGAAAGAACTTCGGTCTCAGACACCGGCTTGAAAGAGAGAAGGGGGACACCAGTGAATGATGGGTCTGGAATAGTTGGTTGAAAAGGCATGGAGTCGATTTTTGATCGTAGATCGATAATCTTGGTGGAGAAGAAGGAGGAAAAGGTTTCTGGCAGTTTGTCAGGACTGATATTTGATGGCAGAGGACTTGATTTCTTGTTGCCTAGGAGATCAGACATGGTGGAGAACAGGACTTTTGTTGTGTTGGCTTCAAGAATTTTAGATGAAAAATAGCTTGTTTTTGCCTTGGCCAGAAGAAGAGTGAAGATGTTACGAAGAAACTGATATATCTGACGATGTATTTCTAGTTTTGAGGCCCGCCACTGACGCTCAGCCTTACGACTAGTGCGTTTACTTACTCTAAGTTCAGGCGTGTACCAGGGAGCGCAGGGACGATCGGGCACAACACGAGTGGATGGGGGAGCGTGTTTATCAAGCAAGTTACTCATAGTAGAATTAAAAGTCGAGGCAGGGTCGTCGGAAATACTCACGTTAGAAAGGAGTTCTGTTGCCTCTGAACTAAAAGTATGAATATCTATAGACTTGAGATTACGGCGTGTGACCGTACGTTTATTTCTGGGAGTTTTGGAAAGATTAAGACTGGCGAGGACGGCAAAATGGTCAGAGGAAAGGATCTTAGACACTGACACTGATGAAACAAGTTGGTCGGAATCACGCGCGATTAGCCAGTCTATGATGTGGCCCTTGTTGTGTGTAGGCTCAGTTACAAGCTGAGAGAGGGAGTGGTTAGCAAGTGAGAGGCAGAGACGCTTTGTGTGAGAGGACTGTTGGTTGTCGAAGTGAAAATTAAAATCACCTAGCACAATAAGAGGACTGCGGTTCAGAGAATAGGAGTCAAGGAGGGCTTCAAATTCGGGATGAAACATTGAATCGGTGAGATTGTTAGTTCTGCTAGGGGGAGGGCGATAGATACAGGAGAAGACAACGGATTGACCAGACACGCTAAGAACAACTTCTACAGCCTCGAAAGACAGATGGGGGAAGGGGAAGGTTGTGTTGAAGGAAAGGAATTTATCTAACACGTCCCTATACAGTACAGCGAGGCCCCCACCTAAAGAAGAACGGGGGAAGGATTTAATTTTGTAGCCAGGAGGAGTTAGCTGCTTTAGTTTAGGTTCATGTCCATTTCTTTTGAGCCACGTTTCGGTTATAAATACTAAATCAAAGTCATGCTCAAAAACATAGTCCGCAATATAGTCCGCTTTGTTCTCAGGGCAGACAGACTGGGCATTAAATACACATACACTAAAATTATCAGAGGATGGAATAGAGTCCAGTGACACAGATGACACGTCACACTGGTGGCTGGGTGCTGTAGGGGGAGGTGGAGACGGTGGAAACAGACACACAGACACACAAACCGATCGCAATACCTCGGCCTCTGGTCGGGTAATAAGACAAATCATTATTTGACCATTGTTGAAGAAAACCCCCATCATTTCTTCCTTTAGAGGATCTTGTACTGGTAGCTGCAATCTACGGTCGCGTGAAGCCTGCATGGTAAGAAATGGGTTAAGTTACTGACCGTTAAATAATGAATTTGTGTGTTGTTATAGTGTTTTGTGTGGAGCAGCTAACATTGCTCTGTGTGTGTGTGTGTGTGTGTGTGTGTGTGTGTGTGCGTGCGTGTGTGCGTGTGCGTGTGCGTGCGTGTGCGTGCGTGCGTGCGTGCGTGCGTGTGTGTGTGTGTGTGTGTGTAATCAATCCACTGTTACCACATTGACATACCTATATCCCCACACATCTGTACTTCCACATAACACTACGCTATTACCACAGAATGTGTGACTAAGACTAAAGAACTCAGATGTGAACATTTGGTTCTTTTCCATTCAAATCGACTCCATATTCCCCAAACTGTGGGAATGGCGACGTACCTATGCTACCATCTCGCGTTATCGACACACACGCGTCGTTACGTCACCGCCAAGAGCGTGCCGATAGACTGGAGCCATGGTACCCTTTAGTTAGCACTGAACTGAACTCGGCGAAGTCAGAAAAGCGTGTAGCTGAAAGAGCATGGCTTAAGACCCCCCTTACCGTTACGAAACAAATCTTCAACGCTGCGAAACGAAAAATAACGAACATAGTGTTGACAGCAAGATCCTCCTTTTACACTGACCAAATAAACAATGCAGTGACCTCTAGTCGGCTGTTTTCTATCTGCAGCAAGCTACTTGGGCGTGAAAAAAGCACCCCTCTCCCTACCACCCACCCTGTCAGTGACCTTCCTGATGTCTTTAACGACTACTTTGTTCAGAAAATCCAGCTGATCAGAAACGAACTTGATCAGGCTTCTTCTACACCTAGACCAAATAGGAACAACTTCCACGTTCTTGGAATTTCAGCCAGTTACTGCCTTTGAATTGAAGAAGATCATTCTAAAGGCTAAACCCACTTCCTATCCTCTTGACCCTATGCCGACGCCACTTTTCATAGAGTATCTTGATGAACTACTCCCTACTCTCACCCATATTGTCAACAACTCTCTAACATCTGGCTCCTTTCCATCTGTGTTCAAAACTGCCATTGTCAAACCACTTCTAAAGAAATCATCCCTTGACCCAAACACTCTCAAGAACAATAGGCCTATATCCAACCTCTCTTTCATATAAAAAATCATTGAGAAATTAGTTCTTCATCAACTCCTAGGCTATCTCAATGAACATCAACTCATCAGTTGTTCACAATCAGCGTACAGGCCATTTCACAGCACTGAAACGGCACTGTTGAAAGTAACTAATGACATTCTCTTAGCTCTTGACTCTGGTGACGCATCTATATTAACTCTTTTGGATCTTTCAGCTGCTTTTGATACTATTGACCACCATATACTCCTTAAGAGGCTTCAAATCACCTATGGAATATCAGGCACTGCTCTGTCATGGTTCTCGTCTTACCTTTCTGGTCGAACTCAGTCTGTCTCCATCAATGACTCATCTTCTGCAATGGTTGGCCTCACATGTGGGGTTCCTCAAGGCTCAGTACTTGGACCAGTCCTCTTCATCATGTACACTAAACCCCTGTCCGAGTTGATCACTTCTCATTCAGTTGATTCTCAGTCTTTTGCTGATGATACACAACTCCACAAGCCTGTATCCCCATCTACCATTCTTCCTTCTATATCTTCACTTGAATTCTGCATTCGCAACATCAAATCATGGATGCTACAAAACAAACTGAAGCTGAATGACGACAAAACGGAGGCCTTGTTCATCCACTCTCCATCTAGAAAACTTTCGTACCCAAAGCCTGATTCCATCTCTGTCTGTGACACTCAAATACCTTTTTCTCCTTCTGCTAGAAATCTTGGCTTCCACATCTCTCAAGATATGAGTGTTGACTCACAAGTTCAAACTATCTGTCGGTCAGCATACTGTGAGCTGCGTCGCATTGGTACGATTCGCCATCTCCTGTCTATAGATACTACTAAAATACTAGTCTGCGCTTTTGTTCTCTCTAAACTAGATTATTGTAATTCACTCTTGTATGGCTGCCCCCAACACCTCATTGACAAGCTTCAAAAAGTCCAGAACTCTGCTGCCAGACTTGTCCTCAAGGTCTCTAAGTATCATCATGTTCAACCACTCCTGATATCCCTTCATTGGCTTTCCATCAAAGCACGTATTGACTACAAAATTTCCACTCTATGTCATTCTTATTTCTCTGGAAATGCCCCTAGCTACATTTCTGACATGCTTTCTGTCTATACTCCATCAAGGCAATTGCGGTCATCTTCAGATTCCAAAATTCTCTGTGTTCCTAGTACACGAACAAAAATGTTTGGTGAGCGCTCCTTTTCCTTTTCGGCCCCATCAGTTTGGAACTCCTTACCACGCGAAATCCGCCATATCCAGTCCTTGCAATGTTTCAAATCAGCTCTCAAGACCCACCTGTTCAAGCTACATCACAACCTTTAGGCCACATTACTTCTGGACTCTATTCTCACACACACACTCCCCTCCCCCCATATTAGTTTCACTGTGTGTTGACTGCAATGTCTACGTCAGCTTTGTTGCGAGAGAGAGAGAGAGAGAGAGAGAGAGAGAGAGAGAGAGAGAGAGAGAGAGAGAGAGAGAGAGTGTGTTGATGCTTTGTTCAACTGATTGTATTTTGTATTGTGTTTTTTGGGTGGGGTGAGTGGTGGTGATGGTAACGGTGTGTGTGTGTGTGTGTGTGTGTGTGTGTGTGTGTGTGTGTGTGTGTGTGTGTGTGTGTATGTGCGTACGTGCGTGTATGTGTGGGTGGGGTGTGTATGTGTATGCCTATTTGCATGTGCGTGAGCGATTATTTCGTTTTGTTGTTGAATTTGTTGCTTTTAATTTTTGTTGTTGTTAAGCGCATAGAGCTCCACATTGGTGGAGGAATGCGCTATATAAATGATTCACTATTATTATTATTATTATTATTATTACCACTAGAGGCCCCGGATTGTGTGGGAATAGCGGTATTTAGCCTGGTGATGACCATAGGTGCGGAGGTATACGGCGATGGCGAATGCAACGTCCCGGACAAGCGTGCAAAATAATTATTTAAATTAAAAATAAAAATAAAAATATAAATGTATGGGCACTTGTGCCTCCATAACACATAAACCACGCTCTCGCAACGCCGTCTACGAACGTGGCTGATCGTAGCATGGTCGTGGCTCGAAGTGTACGGCGTACTGTTGTTG
>CM065686.1:26754617-26757117 GCA_017654935.2 Phymorhynchus buccinoides
GCATGAGGGCCTACATGTTGGTACAGTTCGTCCCTGACATGGATGGGCCTGAGGTAAAGGTAGTGTAGAGAGAGAGAGAGAGAGAGAGAGAGAGAGAGAGAGAGAGAGAGAGAGAGAGAGAGAGAGAGAGAGAATATAGCATATCAGATATTATATGCTGACACAAAAATAGACATAACACTTCTGTTCCGATAATTTCCCATTTCCACATTTGCATATAAGACATAGAGACTCTTTAGAACAAACAAGGCCTTAGCATACAGTAAAAAACCACCATACAAATAGTAGGTAACTACAAAAAATGCTGAGAGAGAGAGAGAGAGAGAGAGAGAGAGAGAGAGAGAGAGAGAGAGAGAGGAGAGAGAGAGAGAGAGAGAGAGAGAGTATCTTATTTCTAAGGAATGATATACCAATGTAGGATTTTATTAAACACAAAAATACGTAATTGCCATAGAGTCCCAAATGAACTCCCCTCAGTTTCATCAGTTGGTCTTATTTGATGAAAATCAGGAGGGCTAGGGATCATTCTAACTGTGCAACAAAGGGGCATACAATTTATATTTATATTGTGTGTGTGTGTGTGTGTGTCAACAAAGTGGCATACAATTTATATTTATATTGTGTGTGTGTGTGTGTGTGTGTGTGTGTGTGTGTGTGTGTGTGTGTGTGTGTGTGTGTGTGTGTGTTGCTAGTAACTGGGACTACGTTTATAGGGCGTTGCCTTCTTGTTTTCACTTACAGTTGTAACAGAACGGGAGTACATTGGAATGGGAGCAAGGGCTGTGCGACTGTCAGTCCGCACGCGCGCATGTGTGTGTGTGTGTGTGATGTGATCAAAATATGTTCCATGTTATAGCGCCTAAACCACTGAACCGAACCAAACGAAAATTGCCTTGTAGATGCAGCACGTGGTTACAGATCAACAGAATGGCAGGTTATTAGCCGTTTTAGGTGGGGTTGTTACTTCCCTTGGTTTGGTGGCTCACTGATACAGTCCCCTTGTTTGCTATAACTTCCGGTGGCGAGTTGGGCAGCTACTGTAGATAGTAGATCGACTTTCCTGTTTCTGTTTGCGTCGCAGACGCCACTTCTGACGATAAATCGCGATGTTGATACGAACATGAATGTTTTGCTGTCCCTACACATGATTACGCGAGTTTTACTACTCCTTATTTGCTTCAATAACATTTACTTTGTCACGATCTTTACCCTGCGCTTTTTGTTTTGTTTCTTTTCATGGTAGGCCTATGACGATAATGTGTTTACTGTTTACCACATCTGTGTAAATAATTACGGTGTGGCGAGAGCGCCGTATGCTTTGGTTTGTTCCATAATTTCTTCGATGGTTTTACAACAAATAAAATAATCTGAGTTTGAATTTTGATATGGTTGAGGGGAAAGGGGGCATGCAAGCAAACGGGGGGATTATACTAGAGGGTGGGTGGGTCGTGGATGAAGGATTTTCACTATGATTTGGGAATGGGTAGAACTAGAAGGGTGGGAGTAAAGTGGGGCGGATGGGGGAAGGGGCTCGCACAGTGACACACACACACGCACACATGTACAGATATATATATATATATAGTTTTACATCAGTTTAAAGAGGCAATGCTATGGCATAACAGGCACCTTTCTAGGATGGGTTAACCAGTGACATAATTATAAGCCTTTTACTACTTGCCTTATATGCAAATTCCTTGATGTTGACTAACTCTACTTTTAAGTTGCGATGGAGGAAGCCAAGGGTCTTACTGACTTTGCTGCGCACATTTGAGATGTGGGTGTCCCATCTAAGGTCTTGTGATATTGTAAAGCCCAGACATTTATTTTCATCTCTATCCAATCCAGGTCCTGGCCATATAGTTGGTAGTTCTTTATCAGGGGATTTTTCTTCCTGATCACATGGAGGCTCTTGCATTTGTCGGGATGGAAGGACATCCATTTGTTTTCCCATGATGCTAATTCATTTAGGTCTGGTTGGAGATCATTGAGGTCTCTGGGAGGGTCCACAGCTCGGTGACAGAGTCGTCCACAAAGAGAAAGGAAGTTGGAAGATAGTTGCCTCGAAAGACCATTGATGCCAACAGGAAAAGGGTCGGCCCAAGCACAGATCCTTGGGGGACTCCTGATTCTACAGGGATAGCTTCGGATGCAGCTCAATCAACAACTATTTTTTCCTGCCTGCCTGCAAGGAAGCTCTCAATTAATCTATTGACTGAACTTCTGATCCCATAGTGGCGAAATTATTCATAAGGAGATAGTGATAAATCTTATCAAAGGCCTTTTTAAAATCCACGACTAGGACGTTGGTCCTTCCAGATAAAAATTTAAAAAAAAGCGACAAAAATGTGCTTGATAGTGGTGGTGAGAAATACTGGGTCACCAACTCGCTCACACACACACACACCACAACTCACATACACACACAACACAACTCACACACACACACACACACGCATGCACGCACGTACACACGCGCACACGCACACACAGAGGCGCG
>CM065686.1:26762117-26777117 GCA_017654935.2 Phymorhynchus buccinoides
GAGAGCTAGAGTCAACAGATGGGGGAAGCACTCTAAGTGCTTCAGTCTTGTCATCGTTTAGCTTAAGTTTATTGTTTGACATCCATGTTTTCACTTCAGTGACACAGTCTTGAAGAGTGTGAATAAGCTGTTCGTGAGCTAGCGGTGAAGCATGATGATTGAGTTGAGTATCATCGGCATACATTTCATGACGGACAGAGTGTTTCGCTATGAGGGGGGTCAATGGGGTGGTATGAACAAAATTGGTCCTAACACGGAGCCTTGTGGGACGCCAAAATAAAGAACTGACTCAGAAGATTTGTTTTCATTTACTACAACTATTTGTTTTCTTTCATGAAGATAGGAACGAAACCATTTGAGGACATTTCCAGTGATTCCAAAATTTTGTTCGAGACGAGAAATAAGCATGTCATGATCGATTGTATCGAAGGCAGCCGAAAGATCAAGGAGTAGGAGAACCGAAACTTTGTCTTCGTCTAGAGAGAGAAGTAAATCGTTCAGAATTCGCAACAGGACTGTCTCTGTGCTGTGCCCTGGCCTATAGGCTGACTGATGAGGACTGAGAAGATTGTGGGTGGTCAGATGGGAGAAAAGTTGATGAAGCACAAGCCTTTCAAGAAGTTTAGAAAGATAAGGGAGATTTGAGATGGGTCGATAGTTTTTCAGTTCGTTGGGGTCAAGGTTTGTTTTTTTGAGCAGAGGTTTTACGATAGCAGTCTTGAATTCCGAGGGAAAGATACCAGAAGAGAGTGACTCGTTCATTATATTGGTTATAGTTGGCAGAACAAGATCGATGTGTTGAAACAGAAACTTGGTGGGCATAGGGTCTAAGTCACAGGTTTTGGGCGTGGTCCGTAGTATAAGTCGTTTAACAAAGTCCTGGGAAACAGGGGTGAAAGTTAGGAAAGGGATACCTTCGAAAATGGTGGCAGGATTGTCCAACTGCTGGACAGACTGAAAGCTATTACGGATAGCTATAATTTTATTCCTAAAGAAATCAGCAAACATGTTAGGTAATAGACTTGCATCAGAAATGGTTGGAAGAACAGCTGGTTTGGTTTTGCCGAGCAGAGAGTTAATGTTGTTAAACAGCTGTTTACACGTATTCGAGCCAGTAACGAGCGAGGAGTAGAACGCGGTCTTAGTAGAATCAACTAATTGGGCTATCCTATCTATAGCAGCACGGTGGATTTCTTTGTGTACTGTGAGCCTGGTTTTTCTTTCCTGTCGCTCAGCGCGTCTGCGTTCGACTTTGAGCGCGCGCAATTCCACGGCAATAGAGTTATACCACGGACTGGGCTTTCCGTCACGGAGCTTGATTTCAGACACAGGCGCATGCTTGTCTAAAACAGCAGAGAGTTCGCTGTTTAATTCAGAGACTGACATAGTGGGCGTTATGGACTGCGCGATATCATTTGCTAATTTATCATGATTGACTTTGTTAAGCGGACGTCGAAAGACAAATTTAGAACTACGCGTGGGTTTTTGTAAGGCTAGTTTACACACAATAGCATAATGGTCAGAAACAAGATCATGGCATACATCAGTAGAAAGAACAACATTATCATCATGTCTATGAATAACTAAATCTAAAATATGTCCACATGTATGAGTTGCGTCTCTAACACTTTGCTTAAGACTAAATAAATCTAACTGTTGGCACATCTTTTGGGCATATCCATCACACGGGTCATCTACATGAAAGTTGAAGTCGCCAGTCACAATAACACTGTTATTTGTAAAGTACACACAGTCGAGGAAGCCGGGCAGTTCGTCAAAGAAGAGTGGTACAGTCAGTTTGTTTTTCTTGTTGGGTGGTGGTCTGTAGAGGAGGAAGAAGGTCACACGTTGGTCCGGGAGGGTCAGGGTTTTCTGGGCCAGTTCAAAAGATAGATGAGGGAAAGGGAAGTCCGTTGTTATGGCACAGTGTTCAGCTAGGGTGGCCTTGAGGATGTACCCTGGGCAAGGCTTATCCACTATTAACGCATTCTAGCCCAGCCTGCCAGAATTGCAGCTGCCCCCTCGAAAACGACGGACTTGCATAATATCATATTATAATATTTATTTATACGCGTTACATAAAATGTCTTGTTGTTGCAACACAATACAATGACCTCCGTAGATCCCGTGCATGTGTCATAATGTGACCTATTTTAATACTTACGTTTTTTGTTACGTAGTTACGATGCTTACGTCAAGTCCTTGGTTGGTGTTCGACAAAGGAGAAATCCGAAATAATTACCAGGCTACAATTATGGGCGTTTGGGGTGTTTTTTTCTTTCTACAATACTATGACTTGGTAGGACAGAAAAGAAAGGACCGCGTCCTATTGACCTGCTAGAAACTATGGACTGTGTTCCCACGACAGGATAGACCATTTGAAGTGCATGCATGGTAGGCTTACATGTTACTTTTTAAGACTCATCGTTGTTATGTGTGGTCTTTGGTTTCTTCTTATGCCTCGGGGTGTCTTGATAGACACAGGATTAAAGCGTTGATTGACCCAAAGTCATCGTGTGGATGAATGTATGCGTGTTTTTAATAACAAAATAAGAAATCTGATATTACTACAGTATTGCTGTAAAGTAGCCTACTATAAATCAAGCTGTCTTTTATTTTGTAATAGAGCGTTTCTGGTGGCCCAAACTCTTCCGTCTTATATTATTCTCTTTGTCAAATAAGAGGTAAGATTTAGTTCAAGACTTGCCGTACGGCGGGCGAGCGAGAGCGAGACAGAGAGAAAGAGAGAGTAAGTTTTCCGTTGCTAGAGAGCGAGACAGAGAGAAAGAGAAGGTGATTTTTCCGTTTCTAGAACGAGAAAGAGAGGGTGAGTTTTCCGTTGCTAGAGAGCGCGACAGAGAGAAAGAGAGGGTGATTTTTTTCCGTTTCTAGAACGAGACAAAGAAAAAGAGAGGGTGAGTTTTCCGTTGCTAGAATGAGACAGAGAGAAAGAGAGGGTGAGTTTTCCGTTGCTAGAGCGAGACAGAGAGGGTGAGTTTTCCGTTGCTAGAGCGAGACAGAAAGAAAGAGAGGGTGAGTTTTCTGCTGCTAGAGCGAGACAGAGAGAAAGAGAGGGTGAGTTTTCCATTGCTAGAGCGAGACAGAGAGAAAGAGAGGGTGAGTTTTCCGTTTCAAGAACGTGACAGAGAGAAAGAGAAGGTGAGTTTTTTGTTGCTAGAGCGAGACAGAGAGGGTGAGCCTAGTTTTCCGTTGCTAGAGCGAAAGAGAAGGTGAGTTTACCGTTGCTTGAGCGAGACAGAGAGAGAGTGAGTGTTCCGTTACTAGAACGAGACAGAGAGAAAGAGGGTGAGTTTTCCGTTGCTAGAGCGAGACAGAGAGAAAGAGAGGGTGAGTTTTCCGTTTCAAGAACGTGACAGAGAAAGAGAAGGTGAGTTTTTTGTTGCTAGAGCGAGACAGAGAGGGTGAGTTTTCCGTTGCTAGAGCGAAAGAGAAGGTGAGTTTACCGTTGCTTGAGCGAGACAGAGAGAGTGAGTGTTCCGTTGCTAGAACGAGACAGAGAGAAAGAGAGGGTGAGTTTTCCGTTGCTAGAGCGAGACAGAGAGAAAGAGGGTGAGTTTTCCGTTGCTAGAACGAGACAGAGAGAAAGAGAGGGTGAGTTTTCCGTTGCTAGAGCGAGACAGAGAGAAAGAGGGTGAGTTTTCCGTTGCTAGAACGAGACAGAGAGAAAGAGAGGGTGAGTTTTCCGTTGCTAGAGCGAGAAAGAGAGGGTGAGTTTTCCGTTGCTAGGAAAACTGCCTGTAAATGAAATGCCATGTGGTGCCAAGAGCTAAGGACAATAGCTCACTCAACCTAAAGAGCCCGTTAGAATTGAGAATGCGTACCTTGATGGAGGTTTGAACAGTGAACAATTAGAGGCAGTCGAGTTACAAAAAACAACAAAAATAAATAAAACAATTGGGCAGTCGAGTTCTCTGTATAATTATGTATTCTGTGGGTGTCATTTTGTGTGCGCGCACGCATGTACACACACTCTCTCTCTCTCTCTCTCTCTCTCTCTCTCTGTCCCCCCCGACTAGTTTACACAAAGGCAGTGTAGAGATCCTTCCATGAAAAGGGGGACAAATGCATTTCGTCTCTTTGATTAGGTATGGCTACATTTGTTTCCCTTTGACCTACTAACTCCCTCGCCCCCTAGGCACACTGTGGGCGATCCAGGACAAAGGAGCGGAGTCCGAAGTGCTCTTCAAGACCCCAGCCCCCTTGTCTGAAAGCCTGACTCTGTACGACGTCAGCGTGAAGGAGGATCAGCCTGCAGTGTCTGGAACCAGAGCAGAAGGGTGGGAGTTCCAGAAGATGACAGCCCCGATGAAGAGACAGTTGAAAGTGAGTATTTGGGGGTCCAGCTTGTTTTCCCTGCTTCCTTTATCTATTGATTAGTTTACAATAATATTGATTGTTGTTCGTTTTAAAAAAAAGAAGTAAATGTCTTTAAATTGTTCATCATTGCACTGCTTTGCCTTTATTGTTGCCAGTCTGGTCATTCAATGTAGACGTTGTTATCACGATAGTTGTAGAATCAATTCCTATAACAATGTCATAGTCGTCGTCAATTGTCCTCATTCCCCTCCTCCTCCTCGTCGTCATCATCATCAACAGAAGCAGCACATTAGATATGCAAAAGTACAGGGCTGGTAATGTTATTACTGAAGTTACTGTTTAAAAAGAAGAAAAAGTAAGAAACAAAAAGATAATGTGATAATGATCAAAGAGCCTTAGAAACCTCTCTGATAGTGATGACGATTGTAATGATGACAACGAAGATGATGATGATGATGACAACGATGGTGATGAAGATGTTGCTGCTGCTGATGGCGATGTTGGTGATGACGACGGTGATGATGTTGATGGTGATATAAAAAATATTGACAAGGTTTGAGAAAATGTACTTTATTGCTTAGAGTAGGCCCTACATCGATGAAGCAAGCCGACAGACGACAAGCACCGATGAACCAACAAATGGTGTGGTGTGCAGATGAAGAACGTTGAAGCTCTAGCCCTCCCTTCCATTCTATGGAGCAACACCGGCCGTCAGATCATCGGCTACGGCCCTAGAAACGGAACCATCCTTTACGTCATCGACGTCAGCAAGATTCTCAACGTCACTTCCTCTGCTTGGCGCGTCACCTCCAATGTCATGGTCACGCGAAGTCGAGACAACGGGAACTTCGAGCGGCTGGTTTTCGCTTTGGCGGAGGACGGAAATCTGACAAGAACTGATATAGCGAGGGGTGGTGGTAGAAAGGTAAAAACTAGTGGCAACAACAGCAGCGTGCCGTACGTGGTGGCGCTCAATGTGAATTTGAGTTCCAGAAAAGTGGAGATGTTGTGGAAAGTGGCAGGCCAACCCGGGACGGAGATTGTAGGGCAGATTCCTAATGTTTTGTTTGTCCCCCCCTCTTCTTCCATCAACAGTAGGCCTAGAAGGGGGAAGAACGAGGAGGAGAAGAGATGGAAGGGAGGGAGGGAAGTAGGGAAGAGGGGGGTGGGGGATAATGATGATACGCAGGTTCTACTCGTGGCCACCGCTGTTAGTCAGGATGCCCAGTTTTCGCTGGGCATCGGGCATGTGTGAGTTTTGAGAATGCTCAGTTTTCGCTGGGCATTGGGCATGTGTGAGTTTGAGAATGCTCAGTTTTCGCTGGGCATCGGGCATGTGTGAGTTTGAGAATGCTCAGTTTTCGCTGGGCATTGGGCATGTGTGAGTTTGAGAATGCTCAGTTTTCGCTGGGCATTGGGCATGTGTGAGTTTGAGAATGCTCAGTTTTCGCTGGGCATCGGGCATGTGTGAGTTTTGAGGGTGCCCAGTTGTCGCTTGGTATCACGCGTGTGTGGGTTTGTGTTTTTTGCCTACTCTCAGAGTTTTATACTTTTTTTTTCAACTGATGTGTGTTTTGTAAAACCTTTTTAAAAATAAAATAAAATGTGGTAATCATGTTTATTTTGTCTTGAGTCTTTCAATCTCGTTAAACAGTACTGCGTGTATTCAACCTGGTCCCGTCACTGTTAAAAACAGGCCTTACTATTAAAGGCGTAGGTCAATGCCATTGGTATGGCTTGAACGATGTGCTATATAGTTGTGTACTTGTTGATTAAAAAATCAAAACTAAACTCTCTCTCTCTCTCTCTCTCTCTCTCTCTCTCTCTCTCTCTCTCTCTCTCTCTCTCTCTCTCTCTCTCTCTCTCTCGCTCTCTCTCGGTGTGTGTGTGTGTGAATTGAATACATATATTTGTTCACAGCTAGGCCAAAACAAACAAAAAACGTTCTGTTTTTGTGTATGTGAAAATGACCACTGGTCAGTCTGACTCACTGTTAGTTATTATCAGTTTAATATTAAGAAATGTAGTTATAAGTAACACAAACTATCAGTCATACTTACCAACAAATACACACATAATATGCTCTCTCTCTCTCTCTCTCTCTCTCTCTCTCTCTCTCTCTCTCTCTCTCTCTCTCTCTCTCTCTCTCTCTCTCTCTCAACGTTTGTGTGTGTGTGTTGGTGTATGTGGTCAGTCCGTGCAACTCAGTTGCTATGGCTTACTGAATGAAAGATGAATAATGTGTGTGCGTGTGTGTGTGTGTGTGTGTGTGTGTGTGTGTGTGTATGTGTGCGTGTGTGTGTGCGTGTGTGTTCAAATCGTCAATGACCTCTTACTTGCTTCTGATGCTGGTCAAATCTCTCTTTTGACACTTCTTGATCTCTCTGCTGCCTTTGATACCATAGACCACTACATTCTTCTGTCTCGTCTTGAACATACTTTTGGAATTAAGGGCCCTGCTCTTTCTTGGTTTTCCTCTTACCTTTCTGATCGTTTTCAATCAGTTCTGGTCAATGGTCGTCAGTCTGAACAGGTTAGGCTTTCTTGTGGAGTCCCCCAGGGGTCTATGCTTGGTCCTGTCTTGTTTACTTTGTATACGTCACCTCTTGCCAATGTCATCGACCAGCACAATATGAAACATCACTTCTATGCAGATGACTCACAACTCCAAAACAGTACAACCCCTGAAGATCTAGATTCCATTCTTACAGAAAGTAACAACTGCTATATTGATATTCAAAATTGGATGGTTCAAAATAAACTTCAATTAAATGGTGAAAAAACCGAAGCAATGCTTGTAGGGACAAAAAACAAACTAGCCTCTGTTTCCATAGAGTCAATCCAACTGGGTAACAATATCATTCCCCTCTCAGACTCAGTCAAAAACTTAGGTGTCACTTTGGACAATACTCTTTCCATGCAGAGTTTCCTGACTCAGACCTGTCAGTCCTGCTACTATCAAATTCGTTGCATTGGCTATATTCGTAAATACCTCTCAGATGAAGCCACAGCAAAGCTTGTTACTTCCCTCATCCTATCTCGTATTGACTACTGTAATGCTCTCCTTTCAGTCTCTTCTCTATCTTGTCTCCAGCGTATTCAAAACACAGCTGCTCGTCTTGTCCTTAGGAAGAAAAAGTTCGATCATGTTAGCCCTCTTCTGCGTTCTTTGCACTGGCTTCCTGTCGCAGACAGAATTGAGTATAAATTAAACACACTTTGCTATAAATCTATTCATAAAGCTGCTCCATCTTACCTCTGCGACAATATTTCCATCTATACGCCAGCTCGCACTTTACGTTCAGTTTCTGACCCTCTTTCTCTCCAGATCCCTAGGTATAAGCTTTCAACTGTTGGTCGGCGCTCTTTTGCTGTCTCAGGACCGACCTCCTGGAACAAACTTCCTCTCTCCCTCCGTCAGCGACCGACTCTCTCTGCTTTCAAAGCTAACCTCAAAACCCACCTGTTCCCCCGTCATTAAAGCTCCTCTCTCTTTATCTTCTCTCTCTTGCCATTAGGTCTGTTTCTGCTATATTCCATTTATGTTATCCGTGTGTGTTCGCTTTGTATTGCGTTTTTGTTTGAATGCGCTTTGAATGCTAACGTGTGTGTGCGCTTTGATTTGATTTCTATCAAGATTCAGCGCCGTATAAATACTGTATGTTGTTGTTGTTGTTGTTGTGTGTGTGTGTGTGTGTGTGTGTGTGTGTGTGTGTGTGTGTGTGTGTGTGTGTGTGTGTGAGAGAGAGAGAGAGAGAGAGAGAGAGAGAGAGAGAGAGAGAGAGAGAGAGAGAGAGAGTTAGTTGCTTTGTATATGTGTTGTTGCTGGTTTGTCCTTAAAAACATTTAAGTTAAATACTATTTTTGCTGTCTACTTGTTGATGAATAATTGATTGTAAAGCGCTTTGGGCTCATTTGAGGTAAAGCGCTATATAAATGTACTATTACTTACTTTGCTTCATATGTTTAACCACATACTTGTGGCGGTGCCATAGCCGATGACGTTCAACCGAGGCGTGGTTACCGCTACACCTATCTGTATTAATGTGACGAGGGAATGGGTTAAAAGGCTAAGTCTCTAGGGAAGACTTTTAGTGTGTTAAATTTTCAAGTAGAAAATTTGCCTTTAGCCCACTTCTCTAGGGTATGGGAGATGAGCAACTTTCCCGGCCCCCTTTCATCTAATAAATTTATATTTGTGCCCGGGTTCTGGCTCCTATGATTGTAAGAAATACAAGTGGTTGATTTGCTCTTAATGGCAGACAGAGAGAAGTAGGGTTTTACATGAAATTACAAGACTTCCACTCTCATCAGTCTGACCAAAGGGTTCAGAATTATTTGACACTTGTATTTTATTTACTCACAAAATCTGCATAAGATTATGCAACAATAATAATAAAGCAGCTCAATGGCGCCAAAACAAAATATGAATGAAAAACAATGAAATCCGAAAGGATTTACAAGACTTTTGTCTTTCTAGAAGGTTAGCCCCAAGCGGGAAGGGTCACTAATTATCTTCATTTTCCAGAGGAAAGTTCAAATGATTGGCGCGGTCCTGTGGACTTAGCTGTTGTCAAGTTCCTCCGTAGTGATCGGCGAGTGCTGGGTTGACTCGGCTTGCTCGTCAGGTGAGAGTAGCTCCCAGTCGTTCCGGTTAAGCCTGTTCTTAACCAGACGTAGTCCTGGTTGGTAAACATGTTTGGTGGATTAGGTTTTGTGTACGAATAGAGGGTTGGACAACTAGTTTGGAAACCACAATTTGGACAAACACAAGTTGTGGCTCTTAACCGCGCCGGTTAATGATATGCATACGTCACCGAAAATAAACTAACCAAAATGGCTGCCTACGACAGCGATGAAGAAGATCTTGCTATGATTCTAATTCTAAATGAACTGTTTAGAGGAGGAAGAAGCGAGAGAGAGGAGAAAGAGAAAAGCAACATGGGACAGCAAAAAAACCCAAATACCCCCTTTTTCTTCTTCCAGTTGGGGATGTTTATCCTGCGCTCACCGGTTTTCATTCTGACCATTAATTAATACTGTACAGGATTCGTGCTATGTGAATTCGTGTCATCCATCCCACCCACACACACGGCCTACTCGTACCGAATAGTGGGAAGGGCTTTAACGTGTGCGCAAGGGATACTGAGACCATAGATCGATGAACAAACACGTTCTTGTAGCATCTAGGTTGATGTTCGTGATGTCAGCCATTTTGCTGCAGTAGGTGAAATGAAGAAATGATTCTTCAACGCGAAAGAGTTCGACCAATCAAAACGAAGGAACACAGAGGTTCCCAAACCATAGCTTGAAAACCAAAAGCCTGTGTGCCAATCTGGTTTGCCAACCCCGCAGATAATGTTGCCCAACATGTGTTGGCGCGGTTCAGATGCAAAACTAGTTGGAAGTGTTGTCAAACACAGTTGGCAAACCAAGTGTTGGCTTGGTTAAGAACGGCCTTTACGGCGTCGCGGGATGGCACGGTTCAGGCGTGGTCTCCTCGCGGATTCTGGGTCTTGGCAGCGTTCCCGTCTTGGTGCTTGTGAGTCAGGGATGATCGTCCTGACCACGATGCCCTGCTGATAATCACAGGAGAAGGTGGATGTAGATCTCTATGGCTTAGAGACAAGGGGCTTCAGTCGGTAGGGAATTAGTGGATCCCAACCGGCTAGAAGGCTGCCCTTGTACAATAGCACTAATAAATAAACTGAATTTCAGTTAACAAACTGAGATCAGTAAAACATAAAAGGTGTACAAGAATCAACCGATATGATTCAGTACCCAGCTAGATCAAAGTCTATGATCAATCCAACATCACTCTCCATCCAACACCTGGAAAGGAATGTTATCATAAAGTGCAAGATTGCAACCCACAGGCTTCCTACTAAAAATATACAAAAGGGTTAGTAGGCATAAAATCCGGTTCTGGTACCAAAAGAGTTAAAGTCCAAAACACACACACAAATAATCAGTGCACATAATTAGAACAGAATGTTTACCACTTCTTTTCAATAACATATCTACTTCTTATTCATCATTGAACATAGGATCTAGATCAAAAATAGGATCTAACAAAAAACAAATCTCAATCACCAGCCATCAATAATACTCACTAGTTGGGCTATTAGGACTGGCTGGGAGAGAGGTTGAGTCTGCAATGTTTCTTCGCCAGGTTTTGGAGGTATTTGTGAGAGAGAATGTGTAGGCTAACTTTCCTCACTACTCAAATTTTTTCCCCTCCAATTTCAAACACCCGAGAGCCTGTCATTGGTTCATAGCAGTCGACAAGTCACAAGATGACGCTATAATATTATGCATACTAGTACAGAACGATCACGAGCCGGTTATATCACTGGCACGTGTCACTCTCCTCTTTCTCGTGATCGGGAAAGGAGATACGGGGAACAAAGGGAGACCGCCAATGTGGGTGCATCCGAGGAAAATCCCGTGATCAAACAGATATCGCTTCGGAATCGGCGATCTGTTTGATGTTGAATTGTACTTAAAGTGGCGGCCCGAATAAAGAAAGGGGAGGGGGGGGGGGTGTTTAGAGAGGGGGGGGGGGGTGTAGATAAAGAAAGTGGGGTTGCGCGGGACACATTGTCACAATTAATATTTAAAAAATCGGGACTTTACTGGTTTCGTACTGCCTCCGGGCATTGCCTCCAGTATTGTTCCCACCATATTTATATTTACAAATGTCCCATATGTGTCTGATTCAGACCAAGAGGACCTAAAACACCATTTTCGTCGTCGTTCGTCTCTCTCTCTCTCTCTCTCTCTCTCTCTCTCTCTCTCTCTCTCTCTCTCTCTCTCTCTCTCTCTCTCTCTCTCTCTCTCACCTGTTGAGTCTCTCTCTCTCTCTCTCTCTCTCTCTCTCTCTCTCTCTCTCTCTCTCTCTATCTCTCTCTCTCTCTCTCTCTCTCTCTGTGCGCGCGCGCGTGTATGTTTCCATCTTTTGATCTTCACCTGTCTTAATTATTTTTTAAAATCACGCTACTAAAAACAAAGTAACCAAACAATGTTGATAAAAGTATGTGGACGAATGAGCCTGTTACATCTACACCCAACGGACAGTCCTTCTAATCTTTAATATTAAAATCAGACTTGTTATTTTTATAATAAGACTATAAAATTTGATTCACAATTCTGTAGTCAGATAATAATGATCTTATTTAAGTGGAGACTACTCCAGTTCCTTTTTAAAGTTACTATTCGTAACTTTATTCATTGAAACATCAAAACACAAAAATACCAATCTTTAGTTTCTTCATCAAAACAGACAAACACCAATCATTTAAAGTTACATTTAAATTGTTATTCTGTTCAGCCAATTTTGTTGTAATAATAAATGTTTTTGTTCACCACTTCTAGAAGGATTAACCCTGTGCTTTGAAGTTTAATATTATTTACTAAATAATGTACGTCGTTCACTGTGCTAAAAAAAGAAGAAGCAATAAACGAATAACAAAAACAGACGAATAACAACACTCTGGATAATACTTCAAAACTAATGGGTTGATATTTTGGGATATAAAGTAACCACAAAAACACTTGCGCGCGTGCGCGCGCGCACACACACACGCACACGCACTCTCTCTCTCTCTCTCTCTCTCTCTCTCTCTCTCTCTGTCTGTCCCCCCAGACTGGTTTACACAAAGGCAGTGTAGAGGCCCTTCCATGAAAAGGGGGACAATGCATTTCGTCTCTTTGATTAGGGTTACATTTGTTTCCCTTTGACCTACTAAATCCCTCGCCCTAGCGGATGAATAGCTCTCTGCGTGTATGTGTGTGTGTGTGTGTGTGTGTGTGTAAGAGAGAGAGTCAAGTCAAAATGATTTTTTTATTTATTGAGCATTAAAAAAAAAGCTTTGACAGTATAAGTGTGAAAGTTTAGCGAAAGAAAGCGAAAGTAATAGACTAGAGAGAGCATGTATATTAATACAGCTTGTAGAATACAGCGAAAAAATACTGAAACGACGGCAAAGGAGAGCAATAACAAATATATAGCATTTGTAACATTATCAATACACCAATAAGATGTAAGCAATATTAAAAGTTTATTAAGCAAATTCTTTTTTTAGCGCCTTTTGAAATGCAAGTTTCGATGGACGTGACTTTAAAGATGGCGGCACATTGCTCCACGCGGTTCTCCCAGAGCAAACAAAACCGGATTTGAATAATTATGTTATTCCTAGGCCTTGGAAAGGTAAGCTTATGTGCATGTCGATTAGTATTGACACCAAAGGCTTCGAATAATTTATTTTAGGGCAATGCCATTTGTGTGTGTGTGTGTATGTGCGTGTGCGTGCGTGCGTGTGTCAGTGTGTGTTGTGTGTGTGTGTGTGCGCGCGCGCGCACGTAACTAGACATTAACTCTCAGACAGTTTCTCTCTCTCTCTCTCTCTCTCTCTCTCTCTCTCTCTCATCCAGGCACACTGTCAACACCAGCTGTTTTATTAATTACTTTGCTGCTGCTGAAACACTGCGAAACGGACAGGCACATGCCAAGTCAGTCAAACATTTTGGATACACAGTAGGCCTACAGACCCTGACACCTAGTTGGCTAGACCCTCGCCAACAAACTTACTAATCAGCCTATTTTATTCCGCTGGCTCTACAACCAGCCTACCTGCAGTTCTGACGTCAACTAAATAGCGGACGTGTCATTCCCGACTCCGGTCGGAGTCGAGTGGGAAAGGCGAAGGTCGTCCCGACAGTTGTGACGTCAATTGTCACATTCCGGCCCGGTGTAACACGAGGAAAGTACTCCCCACGCAGAATTTACTCCCGAGTAAAAACCACGTACGCAGATTTTACTCCCTTTACGCGAAATGTACTCCCTGCACACACGCCATTTTTACTCCCCCGCGAAATTTACTCCCCTTTTCTTTCTAAGCTGAATGAGCAGCAAGACGGATGGTGGGTAGTATTATTCTTTTTTCTTTTTTTTTAAATAACTGCAAGAACAACTGTTTTTATTATTTTTATGTGTAATGTGTGAGTTGATTATTCAACAAATGAATAGTATTGTTCCTATGTCAAGGGAAATCACTCTTATGATTGTGGTACAAAAGAGTTATTACTCTGAAAAGCTAAAATGCTGCGGTACGATGACTGCTTATCAGCATAATTATAGAGTTTAAATATGTTCGTGATTTTCTCGTGTCTGGGGAGTAAAATTTGTTGCTTACGTATTTTATCCCCCGTAAAACACTATTTACCAGACTTTTCATGGTGTCAGTACTTTAAAAGGGAGGTAATTTCAGTATGGGGAGTAACATTTGTCATACGCACATTTTACCCCAGTAAAACACTATTTGCTAGACATTTCATGGAGCCAATACTTCAAAAGGGAGGTAATTTCCGTTTTGGGAGTAACATTTGTCGTACGCGCATTTTACTCCCAGTAAAATTCTGCGGGACAGATTTTTCGTGGAGGGAGTAACTCTGGCGTGGTTTAGGGAGTAAAAATCTCGTACGCCAAATTTACTCCCAGTAAAAATGTGCGTACGCGGTTTTTACTCCGGAGTAAATTTGGCGGGGGGCAAATTTCTCGTGTTACACCGGGACTATAGTCCTACCAGGGCCAATAATATTGTTATTAACCTTATACAAAATGGCAAGCATAACAGTATGTAAACAGTAGACGGAATGTTAGTGTACTGTACCTTTGAACACTGTGTGTATGTAGTCCGTTGTTTCCGACTATGACTGCCAGATATCAGAAGGGGCAGCTGCTATTCTGGCGAGCTAGGTTATAATTTTTAAAAAACAGTGGCTAGAGGTACGGCGTCTTGCAACACTCAGACCATGTTCAGGGATAGTAACTCTTCCTAGTCGAATTTTTCGTCAACAAATGCATTTTCTTATTTCGTATATTTAACGCATATTGGTAAGGGATAGGGTTAGAGTTAATGTTAGTAGTTTTTTAAGACATTTGCGCACAATTTATGCGTCCCGTGATTGAGCGCCGCGCGTACCCGTAGCCTGGAGAATGTGACATACGGGCCCGTACACCGAGCCTCTGCCTAAATAAACTGTGTAATGGAAATGACTTGTTCAGGATACGTCCCTACTCTCTGGACGAGATGTGAGGAGTTTGAGTGATAGTCTACACAGAAGACTAACCTGTACCCTGGTTTCCTCCTACTGTAGACAATAATGGGTTGTACAGCTGCCCCTTTCCTGTTGACCAATACTACTATGGCCCTTTGCCCAATGGCTTTTATCACTGGTTAACATTAGCCTGTAGTAGGGGCCAACAGTAACATGAGATAGATGGTTTCCTACAGTATTGGAAAATCATGGTAAGGTTAGTCTCCTGCGGAAGACTATGACTCGAACGGAGGGGGCCTTGGCACTGGCCCTAGTGCTGCAGCCAAAGTAGGGATGGGCTGGCCTTTGGGGACCTTCCCCAACGGCCAGCCGTGTCCTCAAATCCCTTTGGCCGAGGGAGTGGGGATGTACCCTGGGCAAGGTATCTCCATTTTCTTTAAACCAATTCTAGCCCAGCCCGCCAGAATAGCATCTGTCCCCTCTGCTATCTGGCAGTCATGGTCGGAAACGACTGACTGGCATACATCAACATGCAAAGTCCTCTTCGCCGGCAGAGTGGAGGTGAATCCTTGGGTGAGGCATTTACCACATTTAACTCTTTTT
>CM065686.1:26784617-26794617 GCA_017654935.2 Phymorhynchus buccinoides
AGTGTATATTAGAGGAAACTACAAGAACAGAACTTCCAGAAGGTGAGGAACTTTTTTTTCTCTTTCTTCTTCTTCGTCGTCGTCGATCGCTCAGAGTTTCCTGTCAATTATGAGCGCAGATGCAAAATGCTGCCGTTATGAGCCTAACTGAGAAATAGTTAGGCCCAGATTTTCAGTCTTCGGCTGGAGAAAAGCTTTGTAAAAATGTCTTGAAAAAGACAGGAGAATGGACCAGCAAGGCAGAAAGATAGTGGACTACATTGAGCAAAGGGAACAGTCAGAGAGTCAAAGAGAGTAACAGATTAGAGGAAGTTACAAGCACAACACTTCCAGAAGGTGGGGGAAGTATTTCCCCACGGGGGTAAATAATCCATGTATCCTGTTGTCCGACTTCCAGAAAGCAGAGAAGTCATTTGCTAGTCTGGAGGGATGGGATGGAAATGGTTTGAATGGAATGTTTACTGGCTGCTTCAAGGTGCGTAGATACTGGCTGCTAGGTGCGTAGATACTGGCTGCTAGGTGCGTAGATACTGGCTGCTAGGTGCGTAGATACTGGCTGTTAGGTGCGTAGATACTGGCTGCTAGGTGCGTAGATACTGGCTGCTAGGTGCGTAGATACTGGCTGCTAGGTGCGTAGATACTGGCTGCTAGGTGCGTAGATACTGGCTGCTAGGTGCGTAGATACTGGCTGTTAGGTGCGTAGATACTGGCTGCTAGGTGCGTAGATACTGGCTGCTAGGTGCGTAGATACTGGCTGCTAGGTGCGTAGATACTGTGCGTAGATACTGGCTGCTAGGTGCGTAGATACTGGCTGCTTCTAGGTGCGTAGATACTGGCTGCTTCGTAGATAGGTGCGTAGATACTGGCTGCTAGGTGCGTAGATACTGGCTGCTAGGTGCGTAGATACTGGCTGCTAGGTGCGTAGATACTGGCTGCTAGGTGCGTAGATACTGGCTGCTTAGGTGCGTAGATACTGGCTGCTAGGTGCGTAGATACTGGCTGCTAGGTGCGTAGATACTGGCTGCTAGGTGCGTAGATACTGGCTGCTTCTAGGTGCGTAGATACTGGCTGCTAGGTGCGTAGATACTGGCTGCTAGGTGCGTAGATACTGGCTGCTAGGTGCGTAGATACTGGCTGCTTCAAGGTGCGTAGATACTGGCTGCTTCAAGGTGCGTAGATACTGGCTGCTTCAAGGTGCGTAGATAGTGGCTGGCTGCTAGGTGCGTAGATACTGGCTGCTAGCTGGCTAACTAGGTGCGTAGATACTGGCTGTAGATACTGGCTGCTAGGTGCGTAGATACTGGCTGCTAGGTGCGTAGATACTGGCTGCTTAGGTGCGTAGATACTGGCTGCTAGGTGCGTAGATACTGGCTGCTAGGTGCGTAGATACTGGCTGCTAGGTGCGTAGATACTGGCTGCTAGGTGCGTAGATACTGGCTGCTAGGTGCGTAGATACTGGCTGCTAGGTGCGTAGATACTGGCTGCTTCAAGGTGCGTAGATACTGGCTGCTAGGTGCGTAGATAGTGGCTGCTTCAAGGTGCGTAGATACTGGCTGCTTCAAGGTACGTAGATAGTGGCTGCTAGGTGCGTAGATACTGGCTGCTTCAAGGTGCGTAGATACTGGCTGCTAGGTGCGTAGATACTGGCTGCTAGGTGCGTAGATAGTGGCTGCTTCTAGGTGCGTAGATACTGGCTGCTAGGTGCGTAGATACTGGCTGCTTCAAGGTGCGTAGATAGTGGCTGATACTGGCTGCTTCAAGGTGCGTAGATACTGGCTGCTAGGTGCGTAGATACTGGCTGCGTAGATACTGGCTGCTAGGTGCGTAGATACTGGCTCTAGGTGCGTAGATACTGGCTGCTTCAAGGTGCGTAGATACTGGCTGCTTCTAGGTGCGTAGATACTGGCTGCTTCTAGGTGCGTAGATACTGGCTGCTTCTAGGTGCGTAGATACTGGCTGCTTCTAGGTGCGTAGATACTGGCTGCTAGGTGCGTAGATACTGGCTGCTAGGTGCGTAGATACTGGCTGCTAGGTGCGTAGATACTGGCTGCTAGGTGCGTAGATACTGGCTGCTAGGTGCGTAGATACTGGCTGCTTCTAGGTGCGTAGATACTGGCTGCTAGGTGCGTAGATACTGGCTGCTAGGTGCGTAGATACTGGCTGCTTCGTAGATAAGGTGCGTAGATACTGGCTGCTTCAAGGTGCGTAGATACTGGCTGCTTCAAGGTGCGTAGATACTGGCTGCTTCAAGGTGCGTAGATACTGGCTGCTATAGGTGCGTAGATACTGGCTGCTAGGTGCGTAGATACTGGCTGCTAGGTGCGTAGATACTGGCTGCTTCGTAGGTGCGTAGATACTGGCTGCTTCTAGGTGCGTAGATACTGGCTGCTAGGTGCGTAGATACTGGCTGCTTCAAGGTGCGTAGATACTGGCTGCTTCAAGGTGCGTAGATACTGGCTGCTTAGGTGCGTAGATAGTGGCTGCTTCAAGGTGCGTAGATAGTGGCTGCTAGGTCGTAGATAGGTGCGTAGACACTGGCTGCTAGGTGCGTAGATACTGTGCTGCTTGCTAGGTGCGTAGATAGTGGCTGCTTCAAGGTGCGTAGATACTGGCTGCTAGGTGCGTAGATACTGGCTGCTTCAAGGTGCGTAGATACTGGCTGCTTCAAGGTGCGTAGATACTGGCTGCTTCAAGGTGCGTAGATACTGGCTGCTTAGGTGCGTAGATAGGTGCGTAGATACTGGCTGCTTCAAGGTGCGTAGATACTGGCTGCTTCTAGGTGCGTAGATACTGGCTGCTAGGTGCGTAGATACTGGCTGCTTCAAGGTGCGTAGATACTGGCTGCTTCTAGGTGCGTAGATACTGGCTGCTTCTAGGTGCGTAGATACTGGCTGCAAGGTAGGTGCGTAGATACTGGCTGCTTAGGTGCGTAGATACTGGCTGTAGATACTGGCTCTAGGTGCGTAGATACTGGCTGATACTGGCTGCTAGGTGCGTAGATACTGGCTGCTAGGTGCGTAGATACTGGCTGCTTCAAGGTGCGTAGATACTGGCTGCTTCAAGGTGCGTAGATACTGGGCTGCGTTCAAGGTGCGTAGATACTGGCTGCTTCAAGGTGCGTAGATACTGGCTGCTTCAAGGTGCGTAGATACTGGCTGCTAGGTGCGTAGATACTGGCTGCTAGGTGCGTAGATACTGGCTGCTAGGTGCGTAGATACTGGCTGCTTCGTAGATACTGGCTGCTTCAAGGTGCGTAGATACTGGCTGCTTCAAGGTGCGTAGATACTGGCTGCTTCAAGGTGCGTAGATACTGGCTGCTTCAAGGTGCGTAGATACTGGCTGCTTCAAGGTGCGTAGATACTGGCTGCTTCAAGGTGCGTAGATACTGGCTGCTGGCTCAAGGTGCGTAGATACTGGCTGCTTCATAGGTGCGTAGATACTGGCTGCTAGGTGGCGTAGATACGTGGCTGCTTCAAGGTGCGTAGATAGTGGCTGCTTCAAGGTGCGTAGATACTGGCTGCTTCAAGGTGCGTAGATACTGGCTAGGTGCGTAGATAGTGGCTGCTTCAAGGTGCGTAGATAGTGGCTGTTCAAGGTGCGTAGATAGTGGCTGCTAGGTGCGTAGATAGTGGCTGCTTCTAGGTGCGTAGATACTGGCTGCTTCAAGGTGCGTAGATACTGGCTGCTTCAAGGTGCGTAGATACTGGCTGCTTCAAGCTAGGTGCGTAGATACTGGTCAATGGCTGCGTAGATAGTGGCTGTTCAAGGTGCGTAGATAGTGGCTGCTTCAAGGTGCGTAGATAGTGGCTGCTTCAAGGTGCGTAGATAGTGGCTGCTTCAAGGTGCGTAGATACTGGCTGCTCAAGGTGCGTAGATAGTGGCTGTTCAAGGTGCGTAGATAGTGGCTGCTAGGTGCGTAGATAGTGGCTGCTAGGTGCGTAGATAGTGGCTGCTTCAAGGTGCGTAGATAGTGGCTGCTTCAAGGTGCGTAGATAGTGGCTGTTCAAGGTGCGTAGATAGTGGCTGTTCAAGGTGCGTAGATAGTGGCTGCTAGGTGCGTAGATAGTGGCTGCTAGGTGCGTAGATAGTGGCTGCTAGGTGGGGGCCTGATCATGGTCGTTCTATGTATTCCCTATTGTGCTTGGCTGACGGATCAATACTGATGGTGGCTTGTTGTTGTTTTCTGAAAAGGCTATGCTACTTAAAGACGCACGGACAATGTACGTCTCACTGATGCTGTGTTGATGAAACATTTGTGATACCAATGATTTCAGTAAATACAGATTATAATTAGAGGAGATTTCCTGATCATGATCAAACGATTTCCTTGTAGAGTGTGGTTGTTCGCATTGTCTTTAGAAAAAACCAATTTCATTCACCCAGCTCTGTAACAAACACAAACATATCAATAGTTTGACCTGGAAATGACAAGGCTTATTATTCAGTTCATTAAATATACAATATCAAGGAAAGGATGAATAATTAACATTTTCTGCTTGTTTGGTTCATTTTTAATTGTTATTTTACTCACCCACTTCCCTCCACCCCTCTCTCTCTCTACTGCTCGCTCTCTCTGTCTGTCTCTCTCTTTCTCCCTCTCTCTTCTCCTCTCTTCTTCTATGTGTATGTAACACACAGAGAGCGAGAGAGAGAGAGAGAGAGAGAGAGAGAGAGAGAGAGAGAGAGAGAGAGAGAGAGAGAGAGAGAGAGGGAGAGAGAGAGAGAGAGAGAGGGGGAGAGGGAGAAAGAGAGAGAGCGAGAGAGAGAGAGAGAGGGGGAGAGAGGAACTTTAAACTTCAAACTTCAAATACTTTATTTTACAAGGATAAGAATTTAGGCTGGGCCTAGTCTTCCATTCTGTCCTTGGTTCTAAGCATGCAACATGTAACTAATACTATAATGAACATTGAGACACAGAAAAATCGTCAACAGAAACAACAACAGTAGCAGAAATATAACAACAACATGGTAGGCAGAGCATCAACATCAGTAATAAGAACAAGTAAAACAGAAAACCAACCGACCAAATATCAAACAAACAAAGAAATAAACTAATCAAAAACACTACTTCCACCACACTTTACTTCTTCTCCTACCATTACCACTCCTACTACTATTACTGCTACTACCACCCCCACCCCATCTCCGGCTCCTCTCTCAGATCTCACCATACAATGTTCACAACTCTTCCTCTGTCCAGTCGTTCATAGCTTCTCTGAAACCACATCTGTTGCAAACCTCGTACTCCCCCACCCCCACCCCATCTCCGGCTCCTCTCTCAGATCTCACCATACAATGTTCACAACTCTTCCTCTGTCCAGTCGTTCATAGCTTCTCTGAAACCACATCTGTTGCAAACCTCGTACTCCCCCACCCCCACCCCATCTCCGGCTCCTCTCTCAGATCTCACCATACAATGTTCACAACTCTTCCTCTGTCCAGTCGTTCATAGCTTCTCTGAAACCACATCTGTTGGAAACCTCGTACTCCCCCACCCCCACCCCATCTCCGGCTCCTCTCTCAGATCTCACCATACAATGTTCACAACTCTTCCTCTGTCCAGTCGTTCATAGCTTCTCTGAAACCACATCTGTTGCAAACCTCGTACTCCCCCACCCCCACCCCATCTCCGGCTCCTCTCTCAGATCTCACCATACAATGTTCACAACTCTTCCTCTGTCCAGTCGTTCATAGCTTCTCTGAAACCACATCTGTTGAAAACCTCGTACTCCCCCACCCCCACCCCATCTCCGGCTCCTCTCTCAGATCTCACCATACAATGTTCACAACTCTTCCTCTGTCCAGTCGTTCATAGCTTCTCTGAAACCACATCTGTTGGAAACCTCGTACTCCCCCACCCCCACCCCATCTCCGGCTCCTCTCTCAGATCTCACCATACAATGTTCACAACTCTTCCTCTGTCCAGTCGTTCATAGCTTCTCTGAAACCACATCTGTTGAAAACCTCGTACTCCCCCACCCCCACCCCATCTCCGGCTCCTCTCTCAGATCTCACCATACAATGTTCACAACTCTTCCTCTGTCCAGTCGTTCATAGCTTCTCTGAAACCACATCTGTTGAAAACCTCGTACTCCCCCACCCCCACCCCATCTCCGGCTCCTCTCTCAGATCTCACCATACAATGTTCACAACTCTTCCTCTGTCCAGTCGTTCATAGCTTCTCTGAAACCACATCTGTTGAAAACCTCGTACTCCCCCACCCCCACCCCATCTCCGGCTCCTCTCTCAGATCTCACCATACAATGTTCACAACTCTTCCTCTGTCCAGTCGTTCATAGCTTCTCTGAAACCACATCTGTTGAAAACCTCGTACTCCCCCACCCCCACCCCATCTCCGGCTCCTCTCTCAGATCTCACCATACAATGTTCACAACTCTTCCTCTGTCCAGTCGTTCATAGCTTCTCTGAAACCACATCTGTTGCAAACCTCGTACTCCCCCACCCCCACCCCATCTCCGGCTCCTCTCTCAGATCTCACCATACAATGTTCACAACTCTTCCTCTGTCCAGTCGTTCATAGCTTCTCTGAAACCACATCTGTTGCAAACCTCGTACTCCCCCACCCCCACCCCATCTCCGGCTCCTCTCTCAGATCTCACCATACAATGTTCACAACTCTTCCTCTGTCCAGTCGTTCATAGCTTCTCTGAAACCACATCTGTTGCAAACCTCGTACTCCCCCACCCCCACCCCATCTCCGGCTCCTCTCTCAGATCTCACCATACAATGTTCACAACTCTTCCTCTGTCCAGTCGTTCATAGCTTCTCTGAAACCACATCTGTTGGAAACCTCGTACTCCCCCACCCCCACCCCATCTCCGGCTCCTCTCTCAGATCTCACCATACAATGTTCACAACTCTTCCTCTGTCCAGTCGTTCATAGCTTCTCTGAAACCACATCTGTTGCAAACCTCGTACTCCCCCACCCCCACCCCATCTCCGGCTCCTCTCTCAGATCTCACCATACAATGTTCACAACTCTTCCTCTGTCCAGTCGTTCATAGCTTCTCTGAAACCACATCTGTTGCAAACCTCGTACTCCCCCACCCCCACCCCATCTCCGGCTCCTCTCTCAGATCTCACCATACAATGTTCACAACTCTTCCTCTGTCCAGTCGTTCATAGCTTCTCTGAAACCACATCTGTTGGAAACCTCGTACTCCCCCACCCCCACCCCATCTCCGGCTCCTCTCTCAGATCTCACCATACAATGTTCACAACTCTTCCTCTGTCCAGTCGTTCATAGCTTCTCTGAAACCACATCTGTTGGAAACCTCGTACTCCCCCACCCCCACCCCATCTCCGGCTCCTCTCTCAGATCTCACCATACAATGTTCACAACTCTTCCTCTGTCCAGTCGTTCATAGCTTCTCTGAAACCACATCTGTTGGAAACCTCGTACTCCCCCACCTGTCATCCACGTAGTCCTCGCATCATGGATGAGTGTGTGTGTCCAGTCGAGAGCTTCTCTGAGAGAGAGAGAGAGACCTCGAGAGAGAGAGAGAGAGAGAGAGAGAGAGAGAGAGAGAGAGGGGGGAGGGGGGAGGGGGGGAGAGGGGGGGGGGGGGAGGGAGAGGGGGTGTGGGAGAGTGAGTGTGTGTGTGTTTTGTGTGCGATTTAGTTCTGTGATAACTCATTTATTAATGATTGTTTCTAACGCTTGTGTTGACTGATGCTTGTTTTCATGTTGATTATTCACTTAGTCTTGGATTGTGTTTAATGTAGAATGCTTACTCATTTCTATTCTAGTGTTTAGTTCTTTAGTGCAGCGCTTTGAGCTCCCTGCACGGGAGTAAAGGCTTTAATCATGGCAGTATTATTATTATTATTTTTATTATTATTATTATTATTATTAATATTATTATTACTATTATTAGAGCTGTTGCCTACACAATTCCTCACACACACATTGTTTTAAAAATTCACCCCACACATGTCATATTGTCTCCCTTTCTACCCCAATGCTACAACCACCCAAGAAACACAATGTGGAATGATATTCACGTACGTAGATAAACTAACAATAATCTGTCCATTACTGGTAGTAGCCTATAGGGGTTATATCCCGCATAAGATCCTATTAATTAACAAGACACGATATTTTATTGCGATATGACGTTTATGTTTCTGGGCTGTTGACAGTACGAAAACATTGGAGAGTGGGTAAACAAGGAGCGAACAAGTCATAAACAAGTAGAAATGTACGGACATAGTCTGCGGAAGCAAAAGGGCGTAATTCACTTTGCATTTCGGCAAAATTGTATGCATGTGCAATAACGTATGCCCATGATGACTTTGGCTGATTAAATCAAATTACTAAAAGGCTAATTCCCTATTTTCCCTGTCCAGACAAAGTCAAAGCAATAGAACATAAGGGATATCAGGCTCCGTGTTAGGACCAATTTTGTTCATTCTTTATACCACCCCATTGACCCCCCTCATAGCGAAACACTCTGTCCGTCATGAAATGTATGCCGATGATACTCAACTCAATCATCATGCTTCACCGCTAGCTCACGACCAGCTTATTCACACTCTTCAAGACTGTGTCACTGAAGTGAAAACATGGATGTCAAACAATAAGCTTAAACTAAACGATGACAAGACTGAAGCACTTAGAGTGCTTCCCCCATCTGTTGACTCTAGCTCTCTGCCCTCCACCATTGCCGTTGGAGATTCCAACATCAATTTTTCTGAACATTTTCGCAACCTTGGCGCTTTCTTGGATGAAGACCTTTCCATGCAACATCATATCACTAAGATCTGCCAGGCTGCATACATCGAACTCAGACGAATCAGCTCTCACGACCGAAGCAACCAAAACGCTAGTCAGCTCATACCTTTTGTCTAGATTAGATTACTGCAACTCCCTTCTACTTGGTTGCCCACAGGCGCTTCTCAAACCCTTACAACTCCAAAACTCTGCTGCTAGAATGGTCTACAAAGCCAAGCGTCTTCAACACACATCACCTCTACTTAAAGAGTTACATTAGCTACCCGTTCAACAAAGAATAAACTACAAAGCTGCCTGTCTCTGCTATCAGATCATATCGGGAACAGCACCGCAATACCTCTCTGAGCTTCTTGAAATTTACGTTCCATCTCGATCTCTCCGCTCAGCAAAATTAATGACAATATGATTTTTCGAATACAAACATTTAAACGTGATAGGTACGGTGGTAGAGCTTTTACATCATCAGCAGTCAAACTCTGGAATTCATTGCCTTCTGCTGTCAGACATAGTCAATCTTTAGCATCGTTCAAAACAAACCTGAAAACCCATCTGTTCCAGCAGTCTTTCCAATAACCCCCCCCCCCCCCCCCCCCGGCCCCATCTCCATATGCACGTGTGCTTGTGTGTGTGTGTGTGTGTGTACACACGCGCGTATGCGTGTGTTTGTGTGCATGCGTGCGTACGTGTGTGTGTGTGTGATCGTGCGATGTGTATGTATGTGTATGTGTGTGTGTGTGTGTGTGTGTGTGTGTGTGTGTGTGTGTGTGTGTGTGTGTGTGTGTGTGTGTGTGATTGTGCGATGCATGTTCGTATGTTTGTATGTATGTATGTAATTTATGTATGTGTGTATCTGTATGTATGTAATTTGTGAGCGTGTGCGCGAATGTGAGTGTGCGTGCGCCCACGGCCGCGCTTCCAAGCAGGTGTGTGTGTGTGAGTGTGTTGTGTGTGTTCTGTGTGGGTATATCTGCTTGCATGTGTATAAGTGTATGCGTGCGCAGGAGAGATTGTGTTCGGCTAGAGGGGGGGGGGGGGGGGGGGAGTGTGTGCGAGCATGTGTCTGTGAGTGTGAGTACACGTGAGTGTTTTTGTGTATGTGAGTGCGCGCGCGCGCGCGCGCGCGCGCGCGCGCGCGTGTGTGTGTGTGTGTGTGTGCGTGTGTGCGTGCGTGTGCGCGTGTTTGTACATGTGTATGTTTGAGTAAGTTTGTGTGCGTTTCAGTGAGAATGTGTTTTCTGTGTGTTT
>CM065686.1:26819617-26842117 GCA_017654935.2 Phymorhynchus buccinoides
TACGCGGAATCGGCACTTTTGCAATAGTGTGCATGTACTGGTACTGTATATATTTATTATGTACCGGTATATATATATATATATATATATATATATATATATATATATATATATATATATATATATATATATATATATATATATATATATATATATATATATATATATATAGTATGAAAGAAAAATCTCAGTGAATAGCCAGCTCCGTACCCCTACTCTGAAGGACTGAAAAGTTTTTTCAAAGCAAACTATATATATATATATATATATGCACGTATGAATGGATGGATTGGTGGATGGATAGATGGATTGCATTGCATATGTGTGCGCTAAGAAAGATGCAAGGATGGTTGCATACAAGGGAACATGTACGCATTTGTTAAGTGTATTATTTGATGCTGTATTTATTGGGATGACCTTTGCTTATATGTGACCCAGCACCACAAAAGGGACATTAAGTGTCAAAATGACCACTGAGAAAATGGTTCAGTTGGAAACATAAGACACATCTCTTTCTGATATGAGAACCATTCTTGTATCTTCTTTCGTTCCATAGTTATGAGCATTTAATGTTGTTAAGGTGACTGTCAGACATTTTGAGAAATCACAGTGTAAAGTCTAGCCTATCCTAAGAAAATGCACCAACCTACTAATCTTAAAGCACTATTTGGAGTATTTAGAGAGTATGTTAAAGATTATCCTTGTTGGATATGAAAGAGAGCATGACAATACCTATAACTCAAAATTGTTTTTTAAAAGTAGATTTCTGACTTTGCAAGCCTGTTGTGATAAACACCCAGCCACTTAATGTCCCTTTCGTGGTGCTGGGTCACATATGTGTTCTTGGGTAAGAGAGAGAGAGAGTGTGTGTGTGTGTGTGTGTGTGTGTATATGTGTGTGAGTGAGAGAGAGAGAGTGTGCGTGTGTGTGTGAGTGAGAGAGAGAGTGTGTGTGTGTGAGAGAGAGAGAGAGAGAGAGAGAGAGAGAGAGAGAGAGAGAGTGTGTGTGTGTGTGTGTGTGTGTGTGTGTGTGTGTGTGTGAGTGAGAGAGAGAGAGATATATATACATATATATATGTTTGTTGGCGGGTTTTTTAACTTTTGAAAGTTTATATGTATGTGTGTGTGAGAGAGAGAGAGAGAAAAGAGAGAGAGAGAGAGAGAGAGAGAGAGAGAGAGAGAGAGAGAGAGAGAGAGAGAGAGAGAGAGAGAGAGAGAGAGAGAGAGAGCATGGAGGAGGAAAGGTGTGGGTATTGAGAGGGAGAGAGAGAGAGGCGGACCCAACAGACCGTGAAAGACAGAAACGAAGAAAGATGGAATGTCAAAGAGGGATAGAAAAAGAAGAGAGAAAGACAGAAACGAAGAAAGATGGAATGTCAAAGAGGCATAGAAAAAGAAGAGAGAAAGACAGAGAAAGAAACAGGTACGGACAGAGGAATTCACACATCCAGCAAACTGCATAAAAAATGAGAGACATCATTCACTTTGTTTTCAATGGCTTTCGCTTTTAATGCACCATATTCACCAGTGGCCGGCCGTGGGCCAAATGCACAACAATTTTTAATCATCATCAATTCAACATCAATAACTGCGGTCTGGTAGGACAGAATTGGGAGGGGGACAAAGCCCACTAAATAAAACATTTTGAAAACAAACAAAATTATAAACCAAAGGGTATTACTAGACCCCCAAAACAAGTGTAAAAGAGTCAGTAAAAGACAGATGAAGACTAGAGAGAAGAAAAGAGTAAAAGAGTCAGTAAAAGAAAGATAAGAGAGACTAGAGAGAAGAGAGGACAATTTTTGAGAGAGAGAGAGAGAGAGAGAGAGAGAGAGAGAGAGAGAGAGAGAGAGAGAGAGAGAGAGAGAGAGAGAGAGAGAGAGAGAGAGAGAGAGAGAGAGAGAGAGAGAGAGAGAGAGAGAGAGAGAGAGAGAGAGAGAGAGAGAGAGAGAAGGAGAAGGAGAAGGAGAAGGAAGAAGAAAGAGGGGAAAAACCACCCCACACAATGGATGAAATCCTTTTCACTCCATTCCTGTTTTCTGAATCAAACGAATCGCTGTTCCTCCATTTCGACTTTAAGGGGCCAACCACACGTCCACTAAAATCGCACGACTGTACGATACGATTCCATCACGTGGTCTCTAAGAATAAATCATTGGCGCATCGAGATCACGTGATCGAATCGAATCGTACAGTCGTGCGATCTTAGTGGACGTGTGGCCGGCCCTTAATACATCTTTATCACAATAACTGAGAGAACAAAATACAGATCATAGGTTTTTGTCCTTGTTTGACAAAATCTTTATGCTTTGACAAAAGAAGCAGCGCATGGATATGGGGGAAATTAACGGTTACAATCATAATAGAGGGAAGCATTCTAGCATTGACATACATATATATATATATATCTTCTTGAGTCAATATAGCCATACTCATTTCAACAATGGGAAAGAAAAACAACAACTTGGCTTCATCACAGCTGGGTTGCCTTTTAATTGAACACATAAGCATACAAACACACGTGTGCATACAACTGAGGAGAGAGAGAGAGAGAGAGAGAGAGAGAGAGAGAGAGAGAGAGAGAGAGAGAGAGAGAGAGAGAGAGAGAGAGAGAGAGAGAGAGAGAGAGAGAGAGAGGGAGAGAGAGAGAGAGAGAGAGGGGGGGGGAGAGAGAGAGAGAGAGAGAGAGAGAGAGAGAGAGAGAGAGAGAGAGAGAGAGAGAGAGAGGAGAGAGAGAGAGAGAGGAGAGAGAGAGAGAGAGAGAGAGAGAGAGAGAGAGAGAGAGAGAGAGAGAGAGAGAGAGAGAGAGAGAGAGAGAGAGAGGAAGAGAGGGAGGGAGAGAGAGAGAGAGAGAGAGAGAGAGAGAGAGAGAGAGAGAGAGAGAACGTAGTCTAGTCAATGGAATTGGGGGTAGGGGGATTATAATAAAGTTTTCTTGTTCCTGTATCAAAATTTAAAAAAGAGTATAAAATTACAATGATATGAACTTGTTCCAACCGGTTTTGATTTTTTTATCACAAAGACTTATTAAAAACAAACAATAAAAAAAATCTCTAAGGCTCTAATTTGTAATATTTTCTTAAATCATATTATTCTTGATCCTTCAATCGTCTCCTCTAATAATAATAAAATAAATAATAATAATAATAATAATAATAATAACAATACTTAAATATTATATTGCGTTTATAACAGAAATGCAATTTATGAATGCGTAGCAATCCTTTTTTTCTCTAATAAGGAAAACCACAAAAACATTATGCGAGAGATGCAGAAAAAGAGGACATATTAATTTTTCACACACTTCAAACGCTGTTTCCCCTCCAACCATGTATCAGTCAACTCAACATCTTTACTGCTGCCTGAGAATCTTTTAACGGTATTTAATAATTCTCCAAAAATAACGAACAACCGTGATTCGGTAAGCCAAGTAACACCCACCCCCTTCCCCGCTCCCACCACCCCGGAAATAAATCCATATTCATCCATTCTCTCAAAAGTTTCAACATCGTCCATTCCTGCCCCCAAATTCGTGTTTTTTCCCAACAAAATAACGAACATCACATATTAGAAACAACATTGAGAATAAAGAATTCTAAAGTAAAGTTCTTCCAAGCTATCATGATTGAATTACATCCAAACAGAAATAAAACATCGGAGAACACAGTATCTATCTACCCAGATAAAATCTAGTCATATCCAACAACTGGACAAAAGAGAGAAAAAACCCACATAATGATCACACATTGAACAACAAAATGGCATGGCATGGCAAAAGGTCGATTTATTAAACCGACGCAGTGACAATAGTAAAACAATCATCACATGGCACATGGCTTGACGTTTTTCTTTTTTGAAAAAAAAAGTTCATAATTATACAACCAACGTGAACAAATCAAGACGACCATTTTTAAAGGTAAATAAATAACACTTAAAGGAGAAAAAAAAGTATGCACGTAGATTAATGAGAGAAAACGAGGGTGGTAGACCTATTGGCGAAGAAAACAAAACGGTTTGGGGTATGAAAAGATGAGTGTGCAAACCTGCATCATGACCAGACAACATCTAAAAGCACACAACTTACAGCCCTCCAAAACGTCAACATTAACTTTCCTTCAAGAGAAACTGAAGCAACAGATCCCTCTGCCATATACTTATATGGTCAGCCCAACGGATTCAAAGTACCATAACTTGATACGTGTTTTATAGTAAAATATTTGTTTCAATAAAAAAATAAATATCTCACTGCCGGTATATGACACCGACTACATACAAACCAGGGCCAGCTGGTGAAATGATCGTTAAACAACAATCACAACCAATTATACATGACAAAATCATCCAAGTTATGTACAGCAAGAAAAAGGAAAAAGAAAGTACAATGCGATAAGCAGGACCTGTCTGCTTCTATTCCCATTGCTTCGCAACGTGAAACTAAAACACAAACTGAAACTAACATAATATACACAACAGTTGTCTACTTTCATTTGACAAGATTGTATTGACTGAAAAAGCTGCACGTAATTATTATGCAGTTTCGGAACTTAAAAAATCCGTTTTAAAGCCAAACTTTAGAAAATATTACAAGATGAAACAACCTGGAGTGCAAGTGGTTTGCTTATGAGTTCATTCGTTTTTCAGCTCAGTTTTGCCAAACTGACTATTTACATCTAATCGTACTTACGATAGGTATAATGATTCTTCAAAAGTAAGGTGACTTGACGATGAAATAGCACCATTACAATCAGTTCACATCTGAGTGAAAAATAAAGCTTCATTGGAAAAAAAGGACTAATATAATATAGGTCTTTGGAAACAATAAGATACGATACTCATCCTAAAACATCAACAGTAACAATATAACAAGAAACTATCCTTGAGAGGTGGCAAGACTTTTACACAGAACATGAAGAAACATTCGTAGTGTACAAGAGTTCTAAGAACAACCCGTGGAAAAATAGAGTGTAAACTTTTCTCAAAACAGATCAACGTCGTGTTTCTTAAAAAATCTTTAACATCAAGCAACAAAAAGAGGGCTTCCGAGTCAGAAAACAAAATTGACTGGAAGATTTCAAAATGTCAAAAAGTAGACTAGAGATATCCAAAAAGTCCACAACAAGGACAGAATGTCGTAAACTATCACAACAAAGATGAAGCATCAGTCTAAAACGTCAAGGTTTCACTTTTAAAAGGGGTTGGTGAGTCAAAGGCAGATAGAGTAGATGATAAAAAGTCAGAAAGGTCAGGCAAATGGACAATGAAAACCCCCAGCAATGGTCGTCTTGAAACAAGTTGTGCAGGAGCAGGCCCCTTGAGGATACGTCCATCCAAAACATTGCTTCATAAATAAGGTTCAATAACATTTGGTATGGCTATCTAAAGGCGTATATAAATGTTTATCTCTAATACAGCCGGGTACATCTGACAAGTCTGTACTGTACTATACAGATCTATCGTCACTTGGTTGAATTCTATGTTGGGATACACAACATTTATGAATCAAGTTCTAAAAGCGATATCCCCACCCAGTCTTCTACCCTTTCTGCAGCCAGAGCTAGTAGTCTTTCTTCGCTTTTTTATTTTGTTGTTAATCATAATCTTTTCCATCACAGCGCGGATGTGACCACCAGTGGGAGAGAAGGTACCCCTTGGGTGTGCCCGTGACTGACCCTTAGACTGGCTTCCAGTCCGGACACAGAACACAGTCCCGAGGAGTCCATGACCAGAGGAAGGGTGCCTGTGGCCGAGTGCACGGAGGCAGAGATGGGGCAGGTCTGGAGAGCAGAGGCTGCCCCCACCATGCTGGACATGCTTGTAGTGGAAAAGCTGGCTACAGTTGACGAACACGGCATGGAGGAAGAGGAGGAGGAGGCGGAAGAAGAGAAAGGGACTGTGGAGGAAGAAGAGGAATGGGTAGGCATGGGAGCGGTGGTGGCCAGCATCTTGGCGTCCCTCTTGGCGCGCTGCTTGACGTGAACTTTAGCGTGGCGCTTCTTCTCGTCGGAGCGGGCGAACTTGCGGCCACAGATGTCGCAGGAGAAAGGCTTCTCCCCGGTGTGGGTCCTGACGTGGGTGGTCAGGTGGTCGCTGCGGGAGAAGGACCTGCCGCACACCTTGCAGTGGAAGGGCTTCTGCCCCGTGTGGATGCGGATGTGGCGCGTCAGCTCGTCGCTGCGGGAGAAGCGGCGGTCGCAGCTGCTGTCCGGGCAGGCGTAGGGCCGCTCGTGGGGAGGGGTCTTGGAAGGGCGGTTGGGGTACTTGCGAGGCTTCATGGGCATCAGCTTGAGGTTGCCGTGGCTCTGCGGGTGGTAGGGCTGGTGGCTCAACAACGCCCGTGACGATTTGCAAGGAGCAGGGGGAGGTGGTGGGTTGAACCCCAGTCCAGAGGTGTCCCTCATCATGTAGCAGGTCTGCTCCATGGGCTCCAGGCCGGGCTCTGTCTTGATGGGCATGGGGAACTGGGGCACGTCCATCTGCAACACCTGGAAGTTGGGCAGCTGGGACATGCCGACAGCAGGGTGGTGGGAGGAGGGGGTGGAGGAAGAAGAGGAGGGGACAGTGGTGCAGCGGAGGTCGGCATTGAGGGTCTGCTTGCTGTTGTGGCTGGGGTCAGAAATCTGCATCTGCATCTGCAGGATGGTCTCCGGCAGGGGGCCAGGAGCAGCAAGAGGAGGAGGAGGCACGCCCATCATGTTGTTGTTGTTGTTGTGGTGGTGGTGGTGGTGGTGGTGGTAGTCTGGATGAGACGGCAGCTGGTGCTGGCGTTGCTGGGTGCAGCTGCTGTAGGCAGGGGGCTGCTTCATCATGTTCATATCCCCATAGTCCATGGGCACCGACTGGGAGTAAGGGGGAGGCGGGGGAGAGCAGTAAGGATCGGCCAGACCGTTCTCCGTTTTCACCACTCCGCCGTCATGAAGCTCCCCGAAGTGAGACTCCCCCGGAGAGTGCACCGAGTGGGGGGTGAGGGGGCTGGTCTGGGGATACACCTCCGCCTGCGACACGGGAGAGTGCACCGACATGGGCGGGGAAGGGGAGGAGGTGGGGAAGCCGCCATGGCCAGAGGCAGCAGAGCAGGAGGCGGGAGGGGAAGCGGACGAGTTTTCACTGGCACCGCAAATCTGATCGGAGAAGTCGCACGACTCCGACTGCTGCCCCTGGAAGTCGCCTTGCCCTTGCCCTTGGGGCTGCTGCTGCAGGAAATGGGAGGGGCTGTTGATGAGAGCGTTGATGAGGGAGTCGGACAGGGGTTTGAGAAGCGCGGCCAGCTGAGGTTGGGAATTGTCCCCCATCATCGCCATCTCGGACGCGGAGTCCGCCTGGCTCTCCCAGGCCCCGCGGTATCCCGAGGTCATAGGCGCCGCCATGAGGGTGCCCGTGTAGGTGAGGGTCAGGCCATTGCTGCTGGTGCTGTTGGTAGCATTGTTGTTGGCGATGCCTGTAGACATCTGGGGGCGGTAGGCTGGCAGCATGGTCTCCATGGCCCGGCCATCGGGGATGTTGATGGAGGCAATGATGTTAGCTGGAGAAACACACACAAAAAGAAACAAACATAAGTAATCAGCTAATAATAAAAACCACCATGAAGGAGGTGGTGTTAGCTGCACACACACAAAACAGAAACTCAACACCAGCAATCAGCCATCTCAGCAAAGTTTGTTTTCTGTGGAGGAACAGAAAGCGGTGAGAGGTGGGTGGGTAGATTCAAATTCACGTTGTTGTTTTCTTTGGCTGGTGTTCAGTCCAGCAATTTAGTTAGGGTTTCTTGTAGAGTTGGAGTATCGTTGTTTTTTATTCCGCGGGTCAGGTTTGAATATCTGGGAGAGAGAGAGAGAGAGAGAGAGAGAGAGAGAGAGAGAGAGAGAGAGAGAGAGAGAGAGAGAGAGAGAGAGGGGGGGGGGGGGTTGTAACGAATAGGTAAGATATGTAATTTGTAGGGGGGAGGGGGGGGGGAGGGGGAGGGAGGGGGGAGGGAGGGGGGATCTGTAAACAGTTTTTGCTATATGACACACACACACACACACTCAGCTTAGCCATTAACTGGTTGCTGTGCAATTTTGCAAACTGACTGACGCAGCAAAAAGTAAATAAAGCAAGAGACCCGACATCATAGGCTATATTGATTGTTTTGTCTTCTAGTTTTTTTCTTCTTCTTTCCCTCTTTACATTTGGCATTATTCACACCGCAACAGTAGTCTCCTCATCGATCCAAACTCGCACTTACAAAACCGGTCGGTCTCTCTCTCTCCAAGCTTCAAAAGTAGGGCAGACAAAAATAGTGCGCGATTTGCTTTGCGTCTGCGCCATTTTTATCTGACCTCGTCATGAATATTCATAAAACTTTCTAGAATACTGGCGCACGGCCATCTATAATTCTCGCTTCGATTACTCTATGGCCTATTCTTTGATTTTTATAAGGAATCTTACCCCCAGGAACAAAACGACAATATGTGGATATTACTAACAACGAAAATGAAACAAAATATAAAGATAAGGAAAGGAAGCGAGAAAATCCGACGCTGGCAACCTAGTAAACTCGGCTAGCTGGCCCGTTGGCTTGCCCCCTGTTGTCATAGCTTATGACGCACGCAGCCATTCTTAAAATAGATTCTATCAACAGCCGTTAGCTAAAATGGCGCGGTTGCTCTACTTCGTCGCGGCCTCGGGAAAAGCTGTTCTGTTTTCACCGACTTCCCCGCTTTCTGCCCAACCGCTGGAATAAAAGCAAACTCTCGAAAGACACCTACCTGTGGTTGCAATGGGTGGGGGTTCAAGAGCGTCAGGCCCGAAAAAGTTGGTTTCAGAACCGGTCGTAACCGGAGTGTTGAGCGCATCTTCCAATAACAAACTCTCCGAGGCATGTCTGCCAATGCCGCTGAGCGTGAAAGCGGTGTCAAAACACAGGCTAGTAAAGTCCGTCACTTGGGGTAGTGTGTCCATTCCCACGTCCATAATCATCGCCGGGGTTTAATCCTTTAAGTCCCAAATAAAACCAGGCGTATATTGAGTCTGGGTGGATGCTATATCCTTCAGCATAGAAAGCTTCATCAGCTACTTCACAAAGTTTTTACGCACGATGTTCACTACTCAAGGCTGAATCTGTGAATGAACCTCGCTCTTTTATACCCAGTAGCTATGAATGAACGGCTCCGGTAGTCGGCATTCCATATACGGCAAAGAATAATTAGCTACCAAGGCAACCGCCAATCGGAGGACAGGTTGTTTTGACGTCATTGCAACGTCACAGTCACCTCGCTACCTGACCTCTACTACCGACTGGTGACCCCAGAGAAATGGGTCACAACTGCTGCTCACAAAACGTCTGATTTTGAAAAGACTTCATATGTTATGTTCAAAATATGAACACTCCCATATTCCTTGATGTCTAACTCAACCAACAATGTGTAAAAGACGGCATAAACCGTTGGCTTAATGCATATTTTTCTTCATAGTAACAGGGTTTTGAAGACTCCGTAAAAGCCTGACCTATCACACCGTGAGAGCCTCGGTTTCGCATGTAACCTTCGACGTCAGCTCAACTTCGGGGGGGGGAAATAATCTAACCATATATGGGCATGACGTTTCCGCCAACTTCGTGGGAACCCGCCACCGGAAACACCGTAGCTTGATTTAGAATAAATCGTGAAGTGTCGGTAAAGTTCGGAAAGTGGACGGTTCAGCGCGGCCGCAAAAGCTCGCTCGGCGAGGTTTCAGGGCAAAATGCCAGCTATTAAAATAGAACAATATAGTGTAGAACGAATACGCAGTTTACCTTTTGTTATTCTGAAAATTTGAAGGCGAATGTTTTGTGAAGTGATGACACACGCTGTTCCGCGCTGTTTCCCTTGTTAAAATAACACAAAAATAACGGACTCTATAAGATCGTGAAGGGAACGGCGGATAGCTCATTCCCATAATCCAATAAAATTCCTGGAAAGTGCGCGTGCGTGTCTCTTGGGTCACGTGCATGGAGAGAGAGAGAGAGAGAGAGAGAGAGAGAGAGAGAGAGAGAGAGAGAGAGAGAGAGAGAGAGAGAGAGAGGGAGGGTGTGTCTGTGCGTATGTTTTCCATTGGCTTTCTATTTATAATTTTGTTTGAGAAATAAATTTTATTGGACGTGCTTCTGAATCTATATGGGTCAAAAGGTGATTGAGCACTCCGTTTGATATTCTTTCGACTTATCATAGAGTTATCGAAAGAAAAGGACTCTATAAGATCGTGAAGGGAGACGGCGGATAGCTCATTCCCGTAATCCAATACATTTCCTGGAAAATGCGCGTGCGTGTCTCGTGGGTCACGTGCGTGGAGAGAGAGAGAGAGAGAGAGAGAGAGAGAGAGAGAGAGAGAGAGAGAGAGAGAGAGAGAGAGAGAGAGAGAGAGAGAGAGAGAGAGAGAGAGAGAGAGAGAGAGAGAGAGAGAGAGAGCCTATGTTTTCCATTGGCTTTCTATTGATAATTTTGTTTGACTTTTTTTTTTATTGGACATGCTTCTGAATGGGTCAAAATGTGAGATTCTTTCGACTTATCATAGAGTTATCTACTTTTGAGTTAGTTTAACAACGGACACATCGTCGAACAGCGTGTGTCATCCTCTAAAATAGATTATCTTGCAAAATGTTTGCCTCCAAATTTTTGTAAGATCGTACCAAAAGGGAAGTATGCTTATTCCTATTATATAGAAATTTGTATGATTCGCTCCTAACTAGCAGTAGAGAGAACTGTGCGAATCTCTCTCTCTCTCTCTCTCTCTCTCTCTCTCTCTCTCTCTCTCCTCTCTCTCTCTCTCTCTCTCTGTCTCTCTCTCTCTCTCCTCTCTCTCTCTCTCTCTCTCTCTCTCTGCTCTCCGTCCTGACTCTCTCTTCTCTCTGTCCATCTAGTCTCTATCTCTCGCCTGTGTTCAGTCTGTCTCTCTCTCTCTCTCTCTCTGTCTTTCTGTCTCTGACTCTCTCTCCTCTCTCTCTCTCTCTCTGTCTCTCTCTCTCTCTCTCTCTCTCTCTCTCTCTCTCTCTCTCTCTGCTGTCCGTCCCTGACTCTCTCTCACTTGTCTCTCACTATCTCTGTCTGTCTGTCTCTCTCTCTCTCTCTCTCTCTCTCTCTCTCTCTCTCTCTCTCTCTCTCTCTCTCTCTCTCTCTCTCTCTCTCTCTCTCTCTCTCTCTGCTGTCCGTCCCTGACTCTCTCTGTCCTGTCTCTCTCTCTGTCTCTGTCTGTCTGTCTGTCTGTCTGTCTGTCTCTCTCTCTCTCTCTCTCTCTCTCTCTCTCTCTCTCTCTCTCTCTCTCTCTGCTGTCCGTCCCTGACTCTCTCTTCCTTGTCCATCTCTCTCTGTGTCTGTCTGTCTGTCTGTCTGTCTGTCTCTCTCTCTCTCTCTCTGTCTCTCTCTCTCTCTCTCTCTCTCTCTCTCTCTCTCTCTCTCTCTCTCTCTCTCTCTCTCTCTCTCTCTCTCTCTCTCTCTCCTCTCTCTCTCTCTCTCTCTCTCTGCGTGTGCGCTGCAGGGCTATAGGCCTAGACTAGAGCTGTAGTATGGCGATGGGCGGCATAGGCCTATCGGTGATGAGTTCTTGCACTAGGCGTTCAAGACTGCACATGATCATCTCCAAACATGGAACACTCAATTTTTAGTAAAGTTTTATGTTTGTGTGTATTTGACGGGTTTAAGGTTTGGGTTAAGGTTAGGGATAGGATTAGAGTCAGTTGAAAAGATACAACTTCTAAACTTTCACTGAAAACCAAGTCGCGCGAATGACGTCACTTTTCCATATTTGGAGATGACCATGTGCAGCATTGAGCGTCTTGCAGTTTGAACTTTCACGTTGGCCTAGAATTTCTTTGATTTATTATCATATTATCTTTCTTCAGTCCCGGAACTTGTGCAAGAAAACTGTGTGTGTGTGTGTGTGTGTGTGTGTGTGTCCCCTTTGAGCTCTCTTAGAGGTAAGCCTAGGCTTTTGCGCTGGAATCAGGCTTTCAGACTGTCAAGTTCTTCCACACTTTATTTGTCTGTTTTTCTTTGGACAAGGATCGACCTGGGGTCTGAGGAAAGCTACAAACGGAGACTGAAAATGTGGGTCAAAGCACAGTGAAATTGCCAATATGGTGTCTGTATGTAGTAGCAGTTAGTTGCAGTAGTAGTAGTAGTAGTAGTAGTGGAAATAACTGTGTATGTGTGTGTCACATGCGCGCGCGCCTATGTGTGTGTGTGTGTGTGTGTTTGTGTGTGTGAGAGAGAGAGAGAGCGGAGAGAGAGAGAGAGAGTGTGTGTGTGTGCCAGTTTGACTGTGTGTGCACATCAGTGTATGTGTGTGTGTGTGTGTGTGTGTGCAAGCTTGTGTTTGTGTGTGTGTCTCTCTCTGTTTGCTCGCTGCCTGTTGGAAATATCTGAAATATACATATACTAGCAGTTACTACCCGCTTCTTTTCTCGTACCCTCAGAGTCATTTCCCCGTGCGCAAAAGTTCTTTATAAGCGTAGTCAACTGTATTAAGAATCCACTGTATTTGACTTAACCGTGACTGGTACACAACTATTTCTCAAATTTATGACGGATACAACGAACGACGATTATAATGAAGTAGTTTTGAATGTCCGGAGAAGTTCTTTATAAGCGTAGTCATCAATACTTTGTAGATCTGAAATGCTGGTCATCAGTACTTTATAGATCTGGTGCAGCTGGCGTTGTAACGCTCTTTTTTGTGAAAGTTTTTACATTGGGTTTTACGCCCTCTTCGGCCTTTCGGCCATGGGGCATTGGGGGTTTACTTTTGGATAGGGGGAAAGGGGGGGGGGGAGGGGGGAATAAAATTAACTTTCACTTTAGACGACTTCGAGCTCGCACGTAACAAAACTACCAGTTAATTCTAGGAGGCATTATATATATAAAAAACAACTGTTAGTTACAAAATATACTGTCAAGCGAAAGCCTCTCCCTGAGCTATGATGAAAACCCTCAGGACCACAATTTAAAATGCAATCTTTATTGTTAAAAACTTTAAAATATCGAATAAGGTAAAATTGAAGCAAAAAGCTATATATATAAAAAATATTTATTCTTTACTAATCTACGACATTGATGAAATATGATAAAATGTGAAGTTGTTTCGTAATAGTTGAAGTTAAATATAATAATGAAAAAAGTTTTGCCCCAGCCGGGTTCGAACCCGGGACATTAGAATTTGGCCTGTAGTGTGTTCTTAGATTTTACATTGATGATGATGAAAATGATGTTTTACGTCCTCTCGGTCATAGACACATATGGGACATTTGTAAATACAAAGATGGTGGGAACAATACTGACTGCAATGCCCGGAGGCAGTGCAACACCAGTAAAGTCCCGAGTTTTTAACAATATAGATAGGTGTAGCGGTAACCACGCCTCGGTTAAACCTCATCGGCTATGGTACCGCCACAAAGTTTGGCGGCGATAAAACCACGCTAAATATGGTTTTATCCCGAATACACACACACACACACACACACACACACACACACACACGCTTCTCGCATATATATTTAGATAAGTTTTATCAAAGCAAACTCTTTTTCTTTTCTTTTTTTTGAGAACACAGAACATTTAATAAAGTTAACGTTAACTGGTTTTGTTTCTGAGGTTCACAGATACAGACATTAGACACAGAAAAGTTTGATCAATTCGGCATTTCAAATGCACCAACTTTTCAGTCCTTCAGAGTTGTGGAGTTTGGCTGTGCAGCTGTTATCTTTTTCTCTCTATATATATATAGATATATGTTTGCTTTGATAAAACTTTTTTGTGCCCAATGTATGTATTTGTGAACCTCAGAAACAAACTCAGTTTACTTTAACTTTACGATTTGTTCTGTGTTCTGAAAAGAAGAAAAGAAGAAGAAAATAATGTGCTGATTTACTTTTTCTCCCAATGGGGAAGATGGACGATGCCTATGCAAAGACAGCTGCAATGACAATATATATATATAATCCAATGTTTTGAAACTCTCTCTCTCTCTCTCTTTCTCTCTCTCTCTCTTTCTCTCTCTCTCTCTCTCTCTCTCTCTCTCTCTCTCTCTCTCTCTCTCTCTCTCTCTCTCCCTCTCTCTCTCTCTCTCTCCCCCCCCTCTCTCTCTCTCTCTCTCTCTCTCTCTCTCTCTCTCTCTCTCTCTCTCTCTCTCTCTCTCTCTTCTAAGACGTACTCACACTATATTTTCCTTTTCCCACCCAATCTTTTCCACTATCTGTCCATTCTACCCATCACCACCATTAAATGGTATCTATACTATTATAGATTTTTTTTATATTATATAATAGAGAAAAGACTATGTGGGTGGGTTGACAAGACATAGGCCTACTTATGTCAACAGAGTATGCGACAGTGCATACAACATTATTCGGTTTGGCTGAACGTCTTACTTAACTTAGTCTCGGTGCAGCTATTCGTAATCGTGCAAACTTATGAGAGAGAGAGAGAGAGAGAGAGAGAGAGAGAGAGAGAGAGAGAGAGAGAGAGAGAGAGAGAGAGAGAGAGAGAGAGAGAGAGAGAGAGAGACAGAGAGAGAGAGAGAGATACAGAGACAGAGATACAGAGACAGAGAGACAGAGAGACAGAGAGAGACACAGAGAGAGGGAGAGACAGCGACAGAAACAGAGATCGACATAGACAGAGAAAGGGGGGAGAGAGAGAGAGAGAGAGAGAGAGAGAGAGAGAGAGAGAGAGAGAGAGAGAGAGAGAGAGAGAGAGAGAGAGAGGATTGGCAAGACAGACAGACAGAGAGACAGTAATAAAGACAGAGAGAGTGTTTGCGCATACAAAACATTAAAAATCCCAGCCACGACGCAATCGTCAGTGTATGCATACTTCAGTGCTAAGCCAGCGAGTTAGCTACAGAAGTTTCTCTTCCTCTTCGCTCACTTTCTCAGCTCTAAGCCTACTTCTGTGTTTTCTGCATCAATGCAAGGAAACCGTTGCACAGCCTAGTAACGATGTAAACCTTCAACTACAAGAAACTAACAAAACCCGCCTACCTCCAAAATCGATCAATGGCGCGTGTGACAGTGACCCGCTTTCTCTTGTCTGGCTTCCGTTTGGATTGACAATATTCCGAAATCTTATTCTTCTTTATTCGCCCTATGATATTTAGAATGATGATAACAGCAGCCCAACCCACCTATTAGCCCACAAATCGACTGCCCAGGAAAAATCGACTCGACCCAGCCCTTTGAATTAAAACAAGAAGAAGAATGAAAAGAAGCAGAAGTAGATTACAAGAAGAAGGATGATGTCATCATTGCAGCTTGTATTGGTCTTTTCTTGTCCTTTTTTCCTATGCTTGTTTTGTTTTCTTTATGTCTCCCTTTCTTCAAAAAGAATATGGGCCAAGTCAGAGAGAGAGAGAGAGAGAGAGAGAGAGAGAGAGAGAGAGAGAGAGAGAGAGAGAGAGAGAGAGAGAGAGAGAGAGAGAGAGAGAGAGAGAGAGAGAGAGAGAGAGAGAGAGAGAGTGAGAGAGAGAGAGAGAGAGAGTGAGACAGAGAGAGAGAGAGAGAGAGAGAGAGAGAGAGAGAGAGAGAGAGAGAGAGAGAGAGAGAGAGAGAGAGAGAGAGGAAGGATGATGCGTGTTGACTTTTTTGTCTTTTCGTCTTGGCAGTAAGTTAATTAATAAGGAGTGTCAATTGTGGTAGGCATTGGTTAGTGTGTTGATAATTTATCAATCTTGCCAGTTTGAAAAACAGGTCAATACAACGATGTCTCTCGATCGCGCTTTTTCTTTTGTTTTATTCTGTCGTTTCACTCTGAATAAATCATTTTGCGTTGAGTACTAAACAAGCCCATTGTGTGCTTATTATTTTCCCTCATTAAAAAAAGTTTCGTTCTCTCTCTCTCTCTCTCTCTTCTCTCTCTCTCTCTCTCTCTCTCTCTCTCTCTCTCTCTCTCTCTCTCTCTCTCTCTCTCTCTCTCTCTCTCTCTCTCTCTCTCTCTCTCTCTCTGTTCTGTTGTCTCACTCGTCCTTACAGTTGAGTTCCTTTTGTTTTGTTATTTTGTTTCGCTGTGGTAGGCGTTTGGATTGCGTGGTATGTTAGAATGCAATATCCATAGACAAAATTCTATTGTTACTTTTTGTTTTTCATATTCTTCTTGTACTTATTGTAATTTTATAAAAAATACTTATTAATATCTCCTCATCTTCTTCCTCATCCTTATCTCCCCTAATCGTAATGATTCTTCTAATAACTGTACTATCACCATCATCATCATAACCATCATCATCATCATCATCATCATCATCGTCGTCATCATCATCATCATCATCATCACCATCATCATCATCAAGGAAACGACGACAACAGCAGCAGCAGTGGCCGAAGCATTGGCGGACATGCATACATACATTACATACATACATACATACATACATACATACATACATACATACATACATACATGCATACATACATACATACATACATACATACATACATACATACATAGACAGACAGACAGACAGACAGACAGACAGACAGACAGGTAGACAGACAGACAGACAGAGAGGCAGACAGACAGACGGACAGACAGCTAATGTTAAACACAAAGAATGTTTACTCAACGTCTCTTCTGGTCAGTATTCAACATGCCTCAGGTTTTTGGTGAAATCTAAAATAACAGGGGTGGAGGAGAAGAGATAAAATACTGAAATACTTTGTTTTTGCAAGGCGACTCGTTAATGAACTGAAACACAATGTAATGTTAAACGCGCGCGCGCGCGCACACACACACACACACACACACATACACACACGCAGAGAGAGAGAGAGAGAGAGAGAGAGAGAGAGAGAGAGAGAGAGAGAGAGAGAGAGAGAGAGAGAGAGAGAGAGAGAGAGAGAGAGAGAGAGAGAGAGAGAAATAAAATAGCGAAGGAACCGTTTGTAGGTTACTAGACTAGACTAACAAATACCACACGATTGATCAGAAAGTATAAAAGATGGGTCGGAAGAAGAAGAAAAAGAAACTAGCATAAAGGAAACGTTGTGGAAAGGACAGTTCCAGGCATAAAGTGAAAATAAAGCCCACCCCAGGGAGAGGCCTGACGCGTGGGAAGGGGTGGGTCGAGTAAGATGGGCATGGGTGTGTACGTATGTGAAGAAGAGTAACAAGAAAAGTTAGGCAACAGGCATAGCAGGGTTTCTTGTATCGATTAGCAACACTTGAACTGGACTGAGCAACTGCAACGTCATTGATAGATAATGCATGGTTGCACACAAAAGTCATGTAAGTATGTATGCATGCCTCTATGTATGTATGTATGTATGTATGTATGTATGTATGTATGTATGTATGTATGTATGTATGTATGTATGTATGTATGTATGTATGTATGTATGTATGTATGTATGTATGTATGTATGTATGTATGTATGTATGCATGTATGTGTCTGTATGTGTCTGTATGTATATATGGCCATATGGATGTATGAATGTCTGTCTGTCTGTCTGTATGTATGTATGTATGTCTATATGTATGTATGCATGTCTGTCTGTATGTATGTCTATATGTATGTATGCATGTCTGTCTGTATGTATGTCTATATGTATGTATGCATGTCTGTATGTATGTATGTCTATATGTATGTATGCATGTCTGTCTGTCTGTATGTCTGTATGTTTATCTTTTCCGAGTGTGACTGTCAGATAGCAGAGGAGACAGCTGCTGTTCTTGCGGATTTGGCTAACGTTTGTTTACAGTGGAGATGCCTTGCTCATCGTGAATCCCCACTCTCTCGGACAAAGGGATTTGAGGACTGCTGGAGCTGGGGAAGGTCCCCCAAAGCCAACCAACCCCTTTGGCTGCATCCCTAGTGCAAATGCCACCTACTTTGAGAGTCACAGTCTTCCACAAAAGACTAAAAGGGTGGTCACACACATATGGATCGTATTTGAATGCGATGCGATTTTGACGATGTGAGTCCTGAATCACGTGAAATTCGTGTATTGGGTCTAAGTGAGCATAGTGAGCGAAAATAGCAGAAATATTTGTTAGACGGGAGTATTTCACGTGATATATAACTCACATCGTCAAAATCGCATCGCATTCAAATGTGTGTGGCTGGCCCTTAAGCTGTGCCATGGATATCCCGTCCTTAGTAGTGGATGCAGACTCACAAGCTGTGCCATGGATATTCCGTCCTTAGTAGTGGATGCAGACTCACAAGCTGTGCCATGGATATTCCGTCCTTAGTAGTGGATGCAGACTCACAAGCTGTGCCATGGATATCCCGTCCTTAGTAGTGGATGCAGACTCACAAGCTGTGCCATGGATATCCCGTCCTTAGTAGTGGATGCAGACTCACAAGCTGTGCCATGGATATTCCGTCCTTAGTAGTGGATGCAGACTCACAAGCTGTGCCATGGATATCCCGTCCTTAGTAGTGGATGCAGACTCACAAGCTGTGCCATGGATATTCCGTCCTTAGTAGTGGATGCAGACTCACAAGCTGTGCCATGGATATTCCGTCCTTAGTAGTGGATGCAGACTCACAAGCTGTGCCATGGATATCCCGTCCTTAGTAGTGGATGCAGACTCACAAGCTGTGCCATGGATATTCCGTCCTTAGTAGTGGATGCAGACTCACAAGCTGTGCCATGGATATTCCGTCCTTAGTAGTGGATGCAGACTCACAAGCTGTGCCATGGATATCCCGTCCTTAGTAGTGGATGCAGACTCACAAGCTGTGCCATGGATATCCCGTCCTTAGTAGTGGATGCAGACTCACAAGCTGTGCCATGGATATCCCGTCCTTAGTAGTGGATGCAGACTCACAAGCTGTGCCATGGATATCCCGTCCTTAGTAGTGGATGCAGACTCACAAGCTGTTGCTTTAGAGTTAGGCTAAGCCTGCAACAAGTGTACGCTGCTCCCGTGACCACACCCAATTGACATACATTCTGGAATCGTAGAAACGCACACACACACACACGCACGCGCGCGCGCACACGGACATACATGCACACATGCACGCACGCACCTGCGCGCGCGCACACGCACACACACACACTCTCTCTCTCTCATACACACATGTGAAACACACACACACACACACACACACACACACACACACACACACACACACACACACACACACACACACACACACACACACACACACACACCACGCACATAAGCGCGACGTACGCGCACGCACGAATGCACACAATACACCTACGCGCAATTATAATAGGAAAAAATCATTATACCCATCCTCAATTCTACTGTTTAAAAAAGACGTAACAATTACTAAAAGTAGGCATACTAGATCAGCAGGACATTCAGAAAATATATAGGTATCTGCGGTTTAACTACACACTTAGCTGGCAGAAGATGATCTATTGAATAATCGATAACTTACTTTTCTCAACCTTGACAGAATGTAGAAAACCGTCTTTAAAAAAAAAAGTTAAAAAAAAGAAGAATGCTTATCGTTTTGACTTTCCCAACTGACGTTCTCTGAATAGATTTGCTGTAAAGTCAATCCACGATTATAGGGCGGGCGAAACAGCTTGTTTTAATAGTCACTAGCGCAACGTCGAGTACTGGTAACGCCTAGTACCGGTAACGCCAAGTACCGGTAATGCTGAGTACCGGTTTGGCTGGGTCCGTGAAATATATTACTTTTGTCTCTCTCCCTCCTTCCATCTTCTTCTCTCATCCCGTTCCACCCCCCACCCCACCCCAACCATCCCCCGCCCCCCCGCCCCCCACCACCCCACCCCACCCATCCCCACCCCCGCACCCCTACTCCCCACCCCCACCTCATACACACACGCGCACGCGTTAACCTCATACTGAAAGTCAATGAGCTGGAAGACAATAGTGGTGAATAGCACGATATGGTACGTCGCTAAAGTAATCTCCGCTTTCCAACCCTTTTGTTGGCCGCGCACGCGTAGTAGCGAGTTGGTGTTTGTTGTGGATGGGGCTTGAAATTTTGTGAATGTTTGGTCCGCGCCAATATAAATTGGCTCATATCGCGCGCGTTTATGAATGGATGCTGTTGAAATTTTGCACCCAGATAGTCATTATCGCTGGGCATTCACGTTCGAAATTTCGGGTTAATGTCGGGTCTGGTTTCGCCGCGGTTTGTGAAAAGGTGAAGCGGCGCATATCGCGCGCGTTTATACATCGATTCACTTTCAATTTGGCACACAGATCGTGACCGTTCTCGGTCATCTACCTTCCCAATTTGAAGGCAATCCGTCCAGAAATACCGGAGATACGGGCGCCGAGAGGCCGGTGGATACGCGTTTCGCGCATCTGCCCAACCGCACAAATGACACGGCCGCCTTGGTTGCCGTTGCCATCGCCACGTTAGGGCTGATAGCAAATTTGAAGCGATACGGTGGAAAAACGGCGGAGTTATAAGGCCCGCTCTGTGTTCCACACACACACACACTGACACTCACACAGTTGGCGTTTATTAATATGATGGTGTGCTTGGCGTACTGGTGTACCACATCCTAGTGACAGAACGTCCCTTCTTCAATCATAGGAAAAGAACAAAATAACTTGCACATAAGGACACCATTAAAGAAAATAGAAGAATGAGGGAGATGTTCGGGGTCAAATGATAAAGATGATGTGTAAAAATACGCGCGCACTCACGCACAGGCTCAAGCACAAAGACACACAAATGCGCACATGATAGGCAGACACGCGCGCGCGCACGCACACACACACACACACACACACACACACACACACACACACACACACACACACTCACACACAGATGCAGACACCCCCACCTTGGACTCACACATACCTACTTTAAAGACACATACACAATAAACAAACACACACACACGCGCGCGCGCGCGCGCGCGTGCGAGAGCGGACTCACACACACACCTACTTAATGAAACACCTACAGAATAAACACACACACACACACACACACACACACACACACACACTCACACACACGCACGCACAGACACACGTGCACACACGTGCAAGGTTGTGCACATACACATACTACATAAGCACACACGCAGACACACACATACACACACGCACACAAGCGTGCGCGCACGCACACGCACGCGCGCACGCGCACGCACACACACACACACACACACGCACACACACACACACACACACACACACACACACACACTCACACACATTCGTACACACAACTACGCTTTATCGTGGAAACAATATCCGCATGCATTCTAACCTCTTGTGAGCTCCATAATAACTCTATTAAGAATTAGGTCAGAAAATATTAATATAATGCCAGAGGTCAAATCAAGTTATGTTTTAACTGGGTTGCATACTTTGCTGAAGATTTCCTATTAGAGTGCATTGAAGAAACTATTATCCCCCAGCCTTGACAATTTGCTCATTTAGGTTTACAAAGGGGGGGGGGGGGGGGGGGACAACACAAACAAAACAAAAGCAGAAGATAATAGAACAGCAATAATTTTAAAAAAGAGAAAGAAAAAAGAGAAAGAAAACAAGAACATGATAAATAAGATAAGGGGGGGGGGGGGGGGGGGGGGGGGGGGGGGGGGGGGGGGCACACTAATAAAATGGGAACAGAAGTTGAATTGTTTATAGGATTTGCAGAGATGGCGCGGTGTGTAGGTTTTGTTCTCTCCCATTTTAAGCAATCCTTTAAGTTTCTTCTGTCGTTTATCGTTGTTACTCTTTCATTTGGTTCATTTTCATTTGGTTGATCATGATTCCCTTATTCTTGTATTTGGGTCTCCTTATATTTGTTGTTTTTTACAATTTCATTTTCTCTTCTCTCTTTTGTTCTTTTTTTTCTCTTTTGGTCATGCTCTCTTTCTTTGATTCTTTTTCTTACGCTGACCAAGAGTCATTATATTATTGACGCCATGTATTTACTGATTCTTTCCTTCTTGTATCTTTGCCTTTGTTTGTTTGCTTTCGTTTTTCTTGTGTTTGTTTGTTCATTATAATTATTTACTTTGTTTCAACGTATTTTGTTTTTAAAATGTATCACATTTTATGTTATCGTATTGTTTGCCATTTTATAAATGTGTGTGTGTGTGTGTGTGTGTGTGTGTGTGTGTGTGTGTGTGTGTGTGTGTGTGTGTGTGTGTGCATGTGCGTGCGCGCGCGTGTGTGTGCGTAAAGTACAAAATGGCCAGATTTTGATTTTTTTTCCATTGCAATAATGACGGGGTCCAAGTTTACATAGCGTGCTAACTTTGTTTCCTGTCATATTATTATTCAACAATCTGTTAAGGCAGACACAATAGCCGATGAATGACAAAATAACTACAACATATTTTATATTCTAGCTTTAAAAAAAGGTTTATAGTGAAATCTGCTTCGATCTTAAGGGGCCGACTGACACGTGCGATTTCAGTCACGACGACTGAGGCATGGTTCTGATGAAATATTACTGGGTAGAAAACACACCAAACAACACCGATGCAGTCCTACTATTTGTCGTTTGCTGTGCTCATGTAGACCCCAGTATAGGAACGCCACAACATTAATGTCGGATGCACAAATA
>CM065686.1:26847117-26859617 GCA_017654935.2 Phymorhynchus buccinoides
TAAAGCCTCAATTGCAAATGTCCCTACATCAGAAATTGATAAACACACCATAAGAAACTATCGTACCAAATTTCATGCTTATTACATGAAAATACCCAACACTATAATTATTTTTAATTATAACTGCTCGCGATCAAAAAGTCCTTGGCACTGAAAGGGTTAAAGGCTGAATTGAAAATGTCCCTCCCTCAGAAATCAATAAACATGCCATAAGAACCTATCATGCCAAATTTCATGCTTGTTTTATGAAAATGCATACCACTAGAATTTATTTTTATTTTTTTGTCCACCCAAAAAATACACTTGGTACTGAAAGGGTTAAAGGCTAAATTCCAATTGTCCCTACGTCAGGAATTGATAAACACACCATAAGATACCATCATACCAAATTTCATGCTTGTTGCTTGAAAATGCACAATTCTGCCTTTATCTCTTCCACTATCTAAAAACACAAACACTGAAGGGATCCCAAATGACAGTCAACCAAAAGAAGAGTCAGACACTTCTACTAAACTAACTGTTAGCAACTCATCCTCCAGTCAAAACGAAAATGTTTCAGTACAAAAAACTGATCAGGAAATTAACTCTTCTGAAAACAAAAACCAAGGTCCATCTAAAGTACAATATGCTGTTCATATTACGAACAGATTTGAAGCGCTAGATAGTGTGAGTGAAAAATGTGATCTGTACCAAAACGTTGAAAAACTTACCCCATGTGATACAAAAGAAGAACTTAAATCAACAATTAATGATCACAACATCAGATCCAATCCATCACCGTTTGACACACTAAAAAGTAATTCAATTCCAACAACACAACACTACTTGTATTGAGAGATTCTACAATCAGATACATAAACCCACGTCGGTTTTCTCCCAGCGAATCATGTTGCAAGGTTTGTGTGCCGGGTGTGACAACAACTGATTTGTGCAGATGGCTGCAGTCCGCCCCTGTGTCAACAAATGTGAGGACTGTTGTAGTCCATGTTGGTGTGAACGACTGTCCATCAGGACAAGTCACCCCCGAGAACTGGATGGAAGTGTACAGATTGTGTCAGTATGTGTTTTCCAGTGCACTGATAGCGTTCAGCTCCATTCTGCCAGCTCAAGGAAGACACAATCTGAACAACTCCATTTCCCCGTCAAACCGTAACCTGAGAACGGTGTGTCAGCAGCTTGGCTTGCTGTTCATCAACAATCAACACATATTTACGACTGAGAGTGGAAAACCAAGAAAGGCCTTGTACAACAATCTAACCCACCCTAGTGTACAAGGCACAGCCAGACTGGCAGCAAACATGAAACGCACTCTCTTTCGCAGTACTGGGGACATACAAGAAAATTTGGGTCAGCATGTATTTGAAAGTCGTTCTTCAGGTGATAGGCACATACCAAGGTCTAGCCAAAGCAGAGGAGAGTTCCATGCTAGAGGCACTATCAATGAAGGATTGCAAAAATGTACTCAGGGATTCTGTCCTCACCCTTCATCCGTGGATCACTTTCCACCATTGTTCAGCAGATCTGAAAACAATGCACCTTCATCATCCCTCACAAAGCATACTCATCCCCAACTATACATGAGTAACCAGTCGTGCCAACTACCAACCAAACTCCCCCGACGCAAAATGGCCTTATTGGTCAACCCATGCGTCACAGATCAGATCAACAATCTAATCAATCAGTGGACCATAGTGTACACTACAAACCCGAAGTTCCTCACCTCCCGAATCCCTTCCCTATCCATCCTCAAAGCCTCCCAACACAATATCCCCCACAGCATATCCCCATTCCACCACCTTTCGTTCCTTATCCCACATCCTACCATTACCAGGCACCAAGACCACAGGTTGAAAGTTATCTGAAAGGGCCATTTCATCCAGCAGCAATGCAAATGATTAACTACCTTGCTCAAATGTTGCCTCAACAAAACGCTTAATATTATCATGTGTGCATAAAGCACACACGAGCGCGCATATGTCGAGTATATTTGCATTATGTGTTTGTGTGCATCATTGTATGTGCAGGAGAGAGAGAGAGGGGGGGGGAGAGAGAGAGATGGGGGGAGAGAGAGAGAGAGAGAGAGAGAGAGAGAGAGAGAGAGAGAGAGAGAGAGAGAGAGAGAGAGAGAGAGAGAGTGTGTGTGTGTGTGTGAGACAGAGAGCATGTATTGCAGCAGCATCAAACCAAGTGAAAGCCTACCGCATCTACGTAAAACGTTCTTTTTATGAATCTTGAAAACAAACATTATACGAAAAAGTACTGAATTAACTGAAGTGACAGTTCCATTCGATAAGTCACTAGACTTTGTCGAATTGTTTATAGTTGTTGTTAAATCGCATGCTATTTTTAGTTATTATTTGTTTATATACTAATTCTATCCAGGACTTGAAACAATTTCATTGGCAGCAAACATGAAACGCACTCTCTTTCGCAGTATTTGACCATTTTCAATTAGTGCTGTGCATGTATTGATATTATATGTTTATCATGTCTACTACTTTAGATAAATGGCCTTCACAGGAGGGACTCCGTATTGGATACCTCAATATAAATAGCGCCAGAAATAAGACAGATGAAATAGCAACAATATTACATAACAAAGGTAATCATTTTCATTTATTTTGTATAGCTGAATACTGGCTACTGATGTGATCCCCGACTCCCATATGTCTATGCCAAACTATGATATGATTCGCTTAGATCCCATGGCACCCCGTTTAACTGGTTTGCTTTTATATTGTACTCGTTCATTAACTCTCAAGAGAATACCTCATTTAGAAAATCATAACATAGAGAGCATTTGGGTTGAAATAAGTCTAAAGCATTATAAACCAATCATGGTGGGGTTCATTTACAGAAATCCTGCAGAAAAAGTTGACTGGTATGACAGATTTAATTCGTTGATGGACGCTGCAATCCTTGAATCGAAAGAAATAATACTATTTAGCGACTTTAATATTAATTTAACATTGTCAGGGACAAAATGGAAACAAATGTATGAACTTTAAGATTTGGAACAAATAATTGACGTTCCGACTCGTATCACAAATCATTCAAGAACTCTAATTGACCACATCTATGTCAACAACAAAGCTAATATAATAGAAGCGTCCTCTGTACAGACCTGTTGTAGTGATCATTCCTCTGTTTGCATAACTTGGAAGAAAAAAAGGTGTCAAAATTCCTAAGTCCGGTCACAAAGAAATATTTTATAGGTGCTTCAGGAACTTCGATCAAAATTCATTTCTGAATGACTTAATTAATTTAGATTATGTTTATCAAATTAGGGACCCGGACTTAGAGATAGAGTTTTGGGTACATGCATTTCAGGAAATATATGACCAACATGCTCCCTTAATTAAAAAGAGAGTTAACCACACCAGCAAACCCCCTTGGTTAACTAAAGATATAGACAAATGAGGGATATAAAAGAGATAGCTTACTTACTTCAAAAGACAGAAAGGAATTCAATAAACAGAGGAATAAAGTGAACTCAATGAAGAGAAGGGCAATGAAAACATACTTTCAAGATTTGGTAACTTCCTCCCAGAATCAGAAATCAATTTGGAAAGCTAGTAACCTTTTGACTAACATAAATTCTGACAATAAAGCGCATTGTCCAATATCAGAATTATCACCTGATGATTTAAACTCTCATTTCGCTAATGTTGCTGATAAGTTAATCACCAATGACAAAACACATGAAAATAATTGACAAGAACTGGGTTATTACTGTCGTTCAAAAAATATTTCAACACCCTTTACCATAATGCCCATTTCTGTGACTGAAACGTTGAATTACTTATTACATTTAAAACAGTCAGGATCAAGGGACTTAGATGGATTAGATAGCAAGATTTTAAAACTAGCTGCACCTGCCATTGCAGACACGCTTACTTATGTTTACAATCTTTGCATTCATAAAGGACAATTTCCTACCCAATTTAAGCAAGCAAAAGTAATACACTTTCATAAATCAGGTGATCGTACCAATCCCTCGAATTATCGCCCAATATCAGTACTTTCGCTCCTGTCAAAGCCACTGGAAAAACATATTCAATTGAATTTATGTAAGCATCTGAACCATTACGATCTACTTCATGAAAATCAATCAGGTTTTCGTGAAAACCACTCGTGTCACACATCTCTGACACATCTTACTGACAGATGTCTTTCAAATATTAATAATAACGAGTTTACTGGAATTCTTTTTAGTGACTTTGCTAAGGCATTTGATGTTATTAATCATGCCCTTTTGACAAGAAAACGTAAGTACTACAATTTGTCCAGTCATTTATTACATTTATTTCCTCTTTTCTTTGCGACCGTCAACAGCTCGTTGAAATCAGCTAAAAAAGATTAACATTATTACCAATTAAGTTTGGAGTTCCTCAGGACCCATTTTATTTTCTCTTTATGTAAATGACTTACCGCTATGTTTACAATGTACCACTGAAATGTTTGCTGATCTTTACAGTCTTGTAATAGTAACCCTAATGAATTGGTAAATGACCTCCAGAAAAATGTTGACAAATTAGCGAACTGGACTGAAGAAAATCATATGTCTCTAAATGCTACCAAAACAAAATGCATGTATGTTACCACGAGACAAAAAAGACAGACAATGAACTCCTCGTTCCCATCATTGTTCATTCAAGATCAAAGGATAGAAGAAGTATCTTCACATAAAGTCTTAGGTGTTGTTATAGACAATAATTTATCATGGTCCAATCATATATCTAATCTTGGCAAACGCATTTCAAAAAGAATATATCAACTTGCAAGAATAAAAAGATTTTTGAATCGTGACGCACGAAAAAGCTTTTTTCATGCACATATCTTATCCCTTATAAATTATGCATCAACTCTTTGGGACAATAGCAGCGAAACAAATCTGAAACAATTAAATCGTTTACACAAACGAGCAATAAAATTAATACAGTTGAAGTCCAGTTCACTCACTAAATGTGATTACAAATCTTTAAACATCCTGCCATTTAAGGAAAGACTGTTATATAACAAATGTGTATGCATGTACAGCGTTGTGAATGGAATAGCCCCTAAGAAAATCACCCAATATTTTGTTAGCAACGAAAGCAGACATACACACACACTTTCTTTTCCCAGACCCCGTAATAATCCTTATAAATCTAGTTTATTGTACTCCGGCTGTACAGCGTGGAACAATTTATCTTTTAATTTAAAATCGTGTACATCAAGACAGACATTTATGAAAGCACTTAAATTTCATATGTTAGAAACCCTATGAATTAGTCTCTAACTTTAGAAATTTAGCACCTATTCCGTCGGAACATGTCCTTTTAATTGATACTTTACAATTTTTATACTTTGATTGTTCTTTGCTTTGTTCCATTGTGTCCGGGACATTTGTTGATATGGGTGATGGGGAGAAAATGGGGAAGGGACAATCACTTTCACTTCAATCTCCCATTCATTTATTCTCTCTCTCTCTCTCTCTCTCTCTCTCTCTCTCTCTCTCTCTCTCTCTCTCTCTCTCTCTCTCTCTCTCTCTCTCTCTCTCTCTCTCTCTCTCTCTCAATAGAGTTATTTCAATGAGTTATATTATTAGGCTAATGTCTAGTAGTTTGGAATGTTTTGTTTTGCATGTTGAGTTATTTTTCGAGTTGCTTTCGTATTACTTTTCATTCTGAGGACAGGATGAAAAAAAGCTGTCAAGCTTACTCCTTTATCCTCAATAAAGATCATTTTGACTTGACTTGACTTGACTTGACATACACACACATACACACGCACGCACACGCACGCACACGCACGCGCACGCACACGCACGCACACGCACGCACACGCACACACACGCGCGCACACACGCGCACACACACACACACACACACACATGCGCGCGCACAAACATATAGACCAAACATAACAAGATTTTCCCCTCAAACAGCCGTTTGCAAGTTATTCAATATTACAAATCGGCCAACTTTGGCCATTTTCTTCACCAGTTCCGGTTGGCATTTCAGGTTATAACGAAAATGTTGCAATGTTACTCTTTAATAAATACTGAACATGTGAACGGATTCCATGCAGCCGTTTGTGAGTTATTCAAGATTAAAATGTTGCCAATTTCTGCCAATCGGTTTAATATTGGAAACGCAGCATAAGAATAGCGTCCTTCAATTTTCCTGTATATTTCAGCGAAATCGGATGAAAAATAAACAAATCCATCAATGGAAATAAGTGCAAGTGACACAGCCTAATTTACATAAATTTGAATAACTTCCAAACCATTTAACATATCATCACCAAACCCCTTTCTGACCTGGGCCAGAGTAAGGGCTACACTATCCAGTAGTTAGTTTTGTGATGTCACTTCCGATTTTGGCTATTCCGTGAGCCAAATGAAAGCTGCAGTTCCTAGCTGGAGTACTTCCGGTTCTGTTTTATAAGGGAAGTGTTGGAAATCGAATCATTAGTAAAATCTGAAAATATGAACGAATTCTGTTCAGCCGTTTTTTATCTTTTTAATTCAAGATTGAAATTTCGCCGAAGTAGAGATTTTTCGGTCGTATTTCGCTGAAAATTCGGCGAATTCATTCAATATAATATTTACAATAATTGTAAATTTCGCCATCCCTTGGTACCCCACAACTCTCCTGAAAGGTTCAGCCAAATCGGACAAAAATAAAAGGGGGGAGAAAAAGAAAAAGAAGAAGAAGAAGAGGAATTCTTACAAAAACAATAGTATTCTCCCTAACAAGAACAAGAACAAGAGCAAGAACAAGAACAAGAATGTCACATTGAAACGGTGGCGCATAACAACAGCTTGGAAAGATCAACAATAGTAAACCGCAATCCTACCCAACATCCTAATAATGGCAGGTGTTGGTTTTTATATGCCACACTCCTGTTTAGGCCTAAGATGTTTATTTTATTTAGCAGTTAATCTGCTCTTTCGGTGAATTAAGATACGATAAACAGACAAACAGGCTGACAATCGCAGCTCGTGGCTGTGCGTGAAGAGTGTTTATCCGGCTGTTTGTCCGCCAAAACCCTGCCTCCGGGAAATGGACTGCATACGATTTGACCCCAATACCATACGATTATAACGATGTCTGTGAATCACGTCTCATGGGCAAAATGTGACTGAAAGTTTCTTTATTTCATGAGATAATTGGCATGGGCTTCTTACCCGCCCATGGGCTTTTTACCCCGTCTTACCCTACTCAAGTAGACCGCAATATACACGAATCAAACAAAAATGTCTGATACAAAAAATCAGATTTGTTTAATATCAGATTCGTGTACGGGAGACTACAAAATATAGTGAACATAACTAGTAGGATTTCATCAGATTTATTTAGACAGTATAATTTCACGTCAATCATGCCTCACAAATGTCAAAATCGGATCGTAGTGAATCGAATCGTATGCAGTGTAGCCGGCCCTTTAGGTACATATATGATAATTAGCCCCTGACATCAGGTGGCGTTTCATTTGAAGGCAGTTTCTTAACAACACCAAGCTCGCTTCTTCTTTTTTTGTCTCGTTCTCTCTCGCGTTTTCGCCCGCACGCGGCAAAACATACATTTCGCCTTATCTTTGGATAAAGGAAAGTAGTATATGCCTGTAGAGTGATCTTCCGTGGGTTCCCAGAAGCGCTCATTGCCAATCTACGTCAACCAGTCAATATACTTCAAGATACCGGAAGCTAAATAAAGTCAACAGTGTCAGATTGTGTGCATGCGTCCGTGCGTGTGCGTGTGCGAGAGTGAGTGCGTGCGTGAGTGTGTGTATGTGTGGTTGTGTGCGGTTGTGTGGTTGTGTATGTGTGCGTGTGCGTGTGTGTGTGTGTGTGTGTGTGTGTGTGTGTGTGTGTGTGTGTGTGTGTGTGTGTGTGTGTGTGTGTGTGTGTGGTGTGGTGTGGTGTGTGTGTGTGTGTGTGTGTGTGTGTGTGTGTGTGTGGTGTGGTGTGGTGTGTGTGTGTGTGTGTGTGTGTGTGTGTGTGAAGGTTTATATGCTTAAGAGTCTGCGTGCTTGCATGTGTTTGTGTGTGGGCGCGCGCGCGTGTCTGGGCATGTGCAAATACATAAGCATTTGTTTGTATGAGGTAGGGGTGGGGATGGGGGTTAGATGTGTTTGTGTGTACATGTTACGCCCAATCCATGAAATTGCCCATTTCATGAAATGGGCAAAATGGTTTGCCCAGTTCGTGAAATAACCAATTTACTAACTTGCAATTGAGAAAAGCAATATGAATGAAAAATAGTTTTCGTTCATTAGCACACATAGACCAAGAATTGATTCAAATGAATGAGAAATCTCGTCTGTAAATGAGTTAAAATTATTTTATTCAGATTTAATTTGATTCGAAATTTCTTCTTGAGGCCATAATCTTTCACATCTTTGGACAATTTTAAAACTTGGCACAGGCAAGCATTGGCTAATGGTGATTTGGAATATTGGGTACCAATGAAGGTCAAGGTCAAGGACATAGATCTTGGATGTGTCAAATTGATGATTTGGCCATATCTTTCACATTTATTTCAGTTACCGTCTTCAAAGTTGGCAGGTAGACAGACCGCTTGACCGTCATGTGTGGTGCAAAGCATTGATCATCCTAATGACCTTGACCTTGACCTTGACCTTGACTTTTGAACTTATGTTTTTTACCTGTGGCTGTAGTTCGGACACCATTGGGTTTACACCCACAAAACCATATCTATTCTTGATCAGCATGACCTAAGGAATGCAGTTGGAAGCATTTAAAAGCCACTTGACTTTGACCTTTACATTTGACCTTGAAGCCGCTATTATTATGAAAACAGGCCGTAACCCCAAAACAAATAGCCATAGCTTGAAAACAGTTGGCTGTAGACCACATTAAGCCATAAATATTCACGATCAGCATCACTGGGCGGATACAGTGGGAGACATTTTAAAGTGCTATTCTGGTGACTGCCATTACGAAGACCCGGGCCATTTGCATAAAACAAACAAATGTAGTATGAAACATACTTGCAATCAGCATCACTGGAGTGGGAGACATTTTGAAGTGCTATGCTGGCGACTGCTATTCTGAAGACCTGACGCGAAGCGTAGCGAGCGCGGGTCGTAGCTGCTAGTATATACCTAATAAAGCCCAAACGGTCCACACAAACGACGAAGTCCAAAATAAATCCAGCACCGGCGGAGATTAACGACCTAATTGGTGTTTGGTGGAGGAGCAAAAGGAGATCGGGGTGTGTGTTGAGGGTGGGGTGAGGAGGGGGAGGGAGGGGCGTGGAAAGGGAGGGGTGTGTGGGGAGGGGGGGACAATAATTCATGGGTGGGCTCCGGGTGGGGATGGAGGTGGGGATGCTGTAGACGAGACTGTTCTTGGATGTTCTTGATTGTGTCTGGGTGTTTTTTTGTAACATATTCATAAATATTACGTCCCCCCAAAAATAATAAAACACCCCCAAAACCACCACCACCAACAACAACAACAACATGTTGACTCTCCTTTTCCTACATCTAATTTGTGTAACGATGTCAACTCTCTCTCTCTCTCTCTCTCTCTCTCTCTCTCTCTCTCTCTCTCTCTCTCTCTCTCTCTCTCTCTCTCTCTCTCTCTCTCCTCTCTCTCTCTCTCTCTCTCTCTCTCTCTCTCTCTCTCTCTCTCTCTCTGTGTTTGTGTGTCGGTTATGTTTCTTTCTGCCATGAGGAGAAAAACAAAGGGTTAAAAAAACTAAAACATTTTTGACGCAAGTCCATTATCATGACCATAATAGACCGAAAAAATAAAGTCACACGCAAGTACGCACACACACAGACGACTTAAAGTGTCTGACCGCCCATTGACCAGTAGCCCCTTGGACGTCATAGTGGCTATATGAAGACAAGACGAGACTGACCAAGGCGAAAAGTACAGCAATCTGATTATTAGGTGATGCGCTGGTCACGAGGAGAATTTAGTAGCCACTATATACTAGACTGACCACTGCGGCTCATCGATCATCAACAACTATTATTACACTCTTCTTGCTCACGTCAGCGTCTCGTTAGTAAGGCCATTCTATTTTAATTCGTGAGGATGTGGTGATGATGATGATGATGATGGTGGTGGTGGTGGTAGTGGTGTTGACGAGAGGGTGGGGGATGGGATGGGGAAATGTGACGGACAATGGGTTGGGGGTCAAGAAGTATTTATTTGAAACCAAAAGAAAATGTTTTTTTGTTCAATTTCGTTCTCTGGTTCTTCATTTTGTTAGAATATTAGCTCTATTAATATTGACAGAGAGTGGGTTGGGGTTTGGGGGTTGCCAAGTATTTATTTTTGAATTGTTTCATAAATCTTTCATCGTTCATTACTGACTTAATTATTTATGGATTTATTTCTTGTCCATGTGGATATAATGCCACAATGCGAAGTTTTCACCTCATTTCAAGATCAAGTTGTGTTTCGTCATTTAACCAAATTATAGTATCAAACACGGGACCTCGGTTTATCATCTCATCCGATAGACTCCACGCTCAGACCGTAAGGCCTAGTGCAGAGTGAGAGGGAAAATCCCCTGTACCCAGGTTCGAACCTGGACAGAGGGGTAATACTTTAGAGTACCGATGCCTTAGAGAGGGAGGGGGGGGGGGGGGGCGCATCGCCAGCTGGACAACAGAGGACCCACCCATTAATAAATAATCCAGTCAGTAATGAACGATGAAAGATTTATAAAACAATTCAAACTGCATCAATTGGGCAGAAGTGATACTGATAAAGTGACAAAAATATCGGGTGCGCCACACTTCGCCAAAACACACTTCGCCAAACCTTTGATGTTCACTCTCATCACCGACAACCCCTCCCCAAGGCCGCTAGTGCACGAAAAGCAACATCTCGCCCAAAACCACTCTGCTCAGTTCGCCAAGAAATGACTGGTTTGGGTGACAAAGTGTTCACAAGTAATCACTGTCTTGAATTTTTGTTTGACGGGAAAGGTCTCGGATTTCTTTAGGACGTGAAAAAACGAACGAAAATCACGATTTAGGAGGAAGTTCATCATTTAGCCCGTGTCTTTTTTGTGAAAAAAACCCGAACGAAAATCACGATTTAAGACGAATTTCATCATTTTGCCCGTGTCTTTTTGAATTTTTTTTACATTCCCTTCAAAGTGTTCACAAGTAAACACTGTCTTGAATTTTTGTTTGACGGGAACAGTCGCGGTTTTTTAGTCTTTGCTCAGTGACTATTTCGTCAACGTCTGGCTGGACGTCATCAGCAGCAAATTTCCCAGAATCATGTGGAACCACTACGAAAATATGGAGCAGGGTGCGATCCGTACCAATAACTCGCTTGAATCGTGGCACACAGTCAGCTGAAGAGAATTGTGGGCTGCGCACATCCGAACATAAAAAATTATTCAAAATTGTGCGTGAGCTGCGTGCTGAGCAGGAAAGAGTGGAGCATGAAATTCGCGCAGTGAGACAAGGACAGCTGACCAGGCCACCTCCAAGACGAATCATCAGGAGAAGGAATGCCCGTCTGGAAAGGATTCGCCTTTCTCTTGAGAAATCATGACCCTCATACAGTTCGTCCAGGCATGCGCCTACGCCGTGGGCTTTTGAATGACGTGTGCACCAGATATCATGTGTGAATGTGCGAATCATGAGACTATTTGTATCGTAAACCGAATTTTTACCCTTTTATGAAAGTGTTCATCAATGTTTACCCTTTTATGAAAGTGTTAATCAATTAAAGTTATCTTTGGCGTTGAGGTTTGTGGCGACGTGTGGTTTGGCGAAGTGTTATACCGGGCTAATGATTTGGCGAAGTGTGGTTTGGCGAAGTGTGGTTTGTGGTTTGGCGAAGTGTGGTTTGGCGAAGTGAGCATTGGCGAAGTGTGGTGCACCGAAAATATCAAGTACAACCTCTGGTTTTTTCCTTTAGTATGGAAAGCTTGTGACACTAGTACTTTAAAAACAAACTGATATCAGCTTACTACTGCCATCGCAATCACCATTGAAATGCATGTTGTGTTTACATAGCTGAAGTAATAGGCGATGGGGTGGTAGGCCTACACTCTAAAAATGAAAATACATAAATGAATAAAAACACAAAATATTATCTCAAAAGAGAAACTTGTGTAGCAAAAGCAATTTATTTTATTTTATAACAAATATTTAAAGAGATATTTGATTCTTATACACACACTAATAAAGACACACACAAGTGTGCATAGACACACACACACACACACACACACACACACACACACACACACACACACACACACACACACACGCACGCACGCACGCACGCACACACGCACGCACACACACACACGCGCGCAGAGACTTTAATCCATAGAGAACTATTTTATTCGATTGTAACATTTCATTTTCAATTGGCTTGTAATGTGATACCACTTCAACAAATATACACACTCAGAGAGAGAGAGAGAGAGAGAGAGAGAGAGAGAGAGAGAGAGAGAGAGAGAGAGAGAGAGAGAGAGAGAGAGAGAGAGAGAGAGAGAGAGAGA
>CM065686.1:26872117-26874617 GCA_017654935.2 Phymorhynchus buccinoides
TTCTTCTTAAAAGGTATTTGGCTTCCTATGTTTTTGTTGTAGCTGCAGTGTTTTGTTATGAAATCCACCAGGTGTATTCGCGTGGGTGAGAGAGAGAGAGAGAGAGAGAGAGAGAGAGAGAGAGAGAGAGAGAGAGAGAGAGAGAGAGAGAGAGAGAGAGAGAGAGAGAGAGAGAGAGAGAGAGAGAGAGAGAGAGAAAGAGACAGAGACAGAGACAGAGAGACACAGGGAGAGACAGAGACAGAAAGAGAGACAGAGAGATAGAGGGAGAGAGAGAGAAGGAGAAATAGAGACATGGTTATAGAGACAGAGACAGACAGAAAACAGTGATACAGATAGACAGACAGAAGCCAACTGACAGACAGACTGAAAGGACAAAGTGTTAAAAGAAGGGTAGGTTGTGAGAGTGACAGAAAGAAGAATGATTAACATTCATAATATTAATCAACATGTTCAGACGAACACAAACACACGTTAATTTTATGATGAGAGTCCTTTCCAAATACAATTGATGCACCTTGTCTTTTAAAAAACAACATTTGTTTGTAGTCATAATTATGTTTGTTTGTTTTCCATAATAACCAACGACCTTCTGTCAATAACTTGATTAAGGTCAAACCGCTTAAAGTGGTAGTTTAGACTCTCCTTGCATGTTTACGAGTCTCAGTCTCAAAATCTGGTTCTTTCAGTTTTATGAGTTTAACCAAAGACCAAGACCATAAGACAGACAAGCGGACATTTCCCCCTATATGAGTAGTGAGGACAGAAACCCTCATTATGCCACCCTTGAACCATGAACATCAGCAGCAATCTAACACTGGTTGTTACTGTTTCATAGATTTTCTGGCCGTATGTGCAGATTTCTTACCTTTCTTTGTCTTCAGGAAAACAGAAAAAAGGTTTGCCCAAGCACTCAAATTTGAATCTGGTATTTTTAAAAACAACGTCGATTCAAATTCCAGTCTTTGGATAGAGCCATCATTGTTAATGGGATCACGAACGATAACCCTATCAGCCCGGGTCGCCGTAACTCTCCAGTTGCCGGTCTTATTCCCATTACAGTGTCTTTGGTATAACCCTAGGCTGATCCTAGCTTTATTCCTTCTTGAGAACGGCAGAATGTTGCTTCTCAGTGAACATTTTGAATGCCAACATTTGAGAGGAGGGTGGTGAGAGGAGGGTGGTGAGAGGAGGGTGGTGAGAGGAGGGTGGTGAGAGGAGGGTGGTGAGAGGAGGGTGGTGAGAGGAGGGTGGTGAGAGGAGGGTGGTGAGAGGAGGGTGGTGAGAGGAGGGTGGTGAGAGGAGGGTGGTGAGAGGAGGCGTAAACTACAACATAGCTAGAATATCCTCGAAATAAAATAGACGATTTTCGGAGAAAAAAACTAGGGGAGAGCACTTCGTGAAAATTAGAGTTGTTTACCTCCATTACTCGACAACAATGCAACAATGGCGTCGAAGCTTGAAACCGCAGCAGCGACTTGTAAGCATTTTTTGTGTGGCCACAAACTGATAAAACTTACAAAATGTGACGTAAAAATATAAATGACATAAATTTTTAGAATGACGCACGGTGTTCTAAGTGCTGTCTTATGTATGCTCAAACACACGAGTCGATAGGCTACGAGAGCTGATGGTAGAGTGACTTCCCCTGTTTGACCGATTGAATTAGGCAAGATCACTCCCACACACCATAACATTACTCCCCTTAATTATTTCCGAACAATTCTTATTGGATGCACCCTTGTTTTAAAAACAAATCATAACTAGTAAGTAATCCCGGCTTGACTGGCCCATTTTCTTTCTTTCCATGTGAGGCGACCCGAAACCATCCCCACACAAAGAGTCAGAAAGTCACACACACTAATGCCCCCCCCCCACCCCTCCACACACACACACACACTAAATGCCCCCCCCCCTCCACACACACACACACACACACACTAATGCCCCCCCCCCTCCACACACACACACTAATGCCCCCCCCCCCCTCCACACACACACACTAATGCCCCCGCCTCACACACACACACCTAATGCCCCCCCCTCCTCCACACACACACACACACACACACACACACACACACACACACACACACACACACACACACACTACACACACCCCCCCCCCCCTCCACACACACACACACACACACACTAATGCCCCCCCCCCCTCCACACACACACACACTAATGCCCCCCCCCCTCCACACACACACACACACACACACACACACACACACTAATGACCCCCCCCCCCCCTCCACACACACACACACACACACACTAATGCCCCCCCCTTCCACACACACACACACACACACACACACTAATGCCCCCCCCCCTCCAACACACACACACACACACTAATGCCCCCCCCCCCCCCTCCACACACACACACACACACACACACTATTTGCCCCCCCTCCACACACACACACACACACACTAATGCCCCCCCCTCCACACACACACACACACACACACACTAATGCCCCCCCCC
>CM065686.1:26892117-26899617 GCA_017654935.2 Phymorhynchus buccinoides
AACCGGAGGAACACCAACAGGAACAGCAACAGCAGCAATAGAAACAACCGGAGGAACACCAACAGGAACAGCAACAGCAGCAATAGAAACAACCGGAGGAACACCAACAGGAACAGCAACAGCAACTACAGAAACAACCGGAGGAACACCAACAGGAACAGCAACAGCAGCAATAGAAACAACCGGAGGAACACCAACAGGAACAGCAACAGCAGCAATAGTAACAACCGGAGGAACACCAACAGGAACAGCAACAGCAGCAATAGAAACAACCGGAAGAACACCAACAGGAACAGCAACAGCAGCAATAGTAACAACCGGAGGAACACCAACAGGAACAGCAACAGCAGCAATAGAAACAACCGGAGGAACACCAACAGGAACAGCAACAGCAACTACAGAAACAACCGGAGGAACACCAACAGGAACAGCAACAGCAGCAATAGAAACAACCGGAGGAACACCAACAGGAACAGCAACAGCAGCAATAGCAACAACCGGAGGAACACCAACAGGAACAGCAACAGCAGCAATAGAAACAACCGGAGGAACAGCAACAGGAACAGCAACAGGAACAGCAACAGGAACAGCAACAGCAGCAATAGAAACAACCGGAGGAACAGCAACAGGAACAGCAACAGCAGCAATAGTAACAACCGGAGGAACACCAACAGGAACAGCAACAGCAGCAATAGAAACAACCGGAGGAACACCAACAGGAACAGCAACAGCAGCAATAGAAACAACCGGAGGAACACCAACAGGAACAGCAACAGCAGCAATAGAAACAACCGGAGGAACACCAACAGGAACAGCAACAGCAGCAATGGAAACAACCGGAGGAACACCAACAGGAACAGCAACAGCAGCAATAGAAACAACCGGAGGAACACCAACAGGAACAGCAACAGCAGCAATGGAAACAACCGGAGGAACACCAACAGGAACAGCAACAGCAGCAATAGAAACAACCGGAGGAACACCAACAGGAACAGCAACAGCAGCAATAGCAACAACCGGAAGAACACCAACAGGAACAGCAACAGCAGCAATAGAAACAACCGGAGGAACACCAACAGGAACAGCAACAGCAGAATTAGCAACAACCGGAGGAACACCAACAGGAACAGCAACAGCAGCAATAGTAACAACCGGAGGAACAGCAACAGGAACAGCAACAGGAGCAGTAGAAACAACCGGAGGAACACCAACAGCAGCAATAGAAACAAACAGGAACACCAACAGGAACAGCAACAGCAACTACAGAAACAACCGGAGGAACACCAACAGGAACAGCAACAGCAGCAATAGAAACAACCGGAGGAACAGCACACAGGAACAGCAACAGGAACACCAACAGGAACAGCAACAGCAACTACAGAAACAACCGGAGGAACACCAACAGGAGCAGCAACAGCAGCAATAGAAACAACCGGAGGAACACCAACAGGAACAGCAACAGCAGCAATAGTAACAACCGGAGGAACACCAACAGGAACAGCAACAGCAGCAATAGAAACAACCGGAAGGAACACCAACAGGAACAGCAACAGCAACTACAGAAACAACCGGAGGAACACCAACAGGAACAGCAACAGCAACTACAGAAACAACCGGAGGAACACCAACAGGAACACCAACAGGAACAGCAACAGCAGCAATAGAAACAACCGGAGGAACACCAACAGGAACAGCAACAGCAGCAATAGTAACAACCGGAGGAACACCAACAGGAACAGCAACAGCAGCAATAGCAACAACCGGAGGAACACCAACAGGAACAGCAACAGCAGCAATGGTAACAACCGGAGGAACACCAACAGGAACAGCAACAGCAGCAATAGTAACAACCGGAGGAACACCAACAGGAACAGCAACAGCAGCAATAGTAACAACCGGAGGAACACCAACAGGAACAGCAACAGCAGCAATAGAAACAACCGGAGGAACACCAACAGGAACAGCAACAGCAGCAATAGAAACAACCGGAGGAACACCAACAGGAACAGCAACAGCAGCAATGGCAACAACCGGAGGAACACCAACAGGAACAGCAACAGCAGCAATAGAAACAACCGGAGGAACACCAACAGGAACAGCAACAGCAGCAATAGAAACAACCGGAGGAACACCAACAGGAACAGCAACAGCAGCAATAGTAACAACCGGAGGAACACCAACAGGAACAGCAACAGCAGCAATGGAAACAACCGGAGGAACACCAACAGGAACAGCAACAGCAGCAATAGAAACAACCGGAGGAACACCAACAGGAGCAGCAACAGCAGCAATAGTAACAACCGGAGGAACACCAACAGGAACAGCAACAGCAGCAATAGAAACAACCGGAGGAACACCAACAGGAACAGCAACAGCAGCAATAGAAACAACCGGAGGAACACCAACAGGAACAGCAACAGCAGCAATAGAAACAACCGGAGGAACACCAACAGGAACAGCAACAGCAGCAATAGTAACAACCGGAGGAACACCAACAGGAACAGCAACAGCAGCAATAGAAACAACCGGAGGAACACCAACAGGAACAGCAACAGCAGCAATAGTAACAACCGGAGGAACACCAACTGCAGCAATAGTAACAACCGGAGGAACACCAACAGGAACAGCAACAGCAGCAATAGAAACAACCGGAGGAACACCAACAGGAACAGCAACAGCAGCAATAGTAACAACCGGAGGAACACCAACAGGAACACCAACAGGAACAGCAACAGCAGCAATAGAAACAACCGGAGGAACACCAACAGGAACACCAACAGGAACAGCAACAGCAGCAATAGAAACAACCGGAGGAACACCAACAGGAACAGCAACAGCAGCAATAGAAACAACCGGAGGAACACCAACAGGAACACCAACAGAAACAGCAACAGCAGCAATAGTAACAACCGGAGGAACACCAACAGGAACAGCAACAGCAGCAATAGCAACAACAGCCAAACACATCGGCAAGCATGTACTTTTAGTCCGTTACGGGCCCAATACCCCCCACCCCCCCCTGGGGATTTTCGCAGACAGTGTTTTCTGGATACCTTGGGTCCTAAGAAACTCAATGCAGGTTGTTTGCATCCTGGCAATTTGATCCGGTAGCAATGGTGAGCTTACAAATTTACGATGTACCGAACTGTGACGCGTCACTGCCGAGAGAAGGGTTACCTATACTGTTTGATTTGATAATGCTTAGAATGCATAGTTTTTGACATTCTGACAATTAGATATTGCAAACGTGCTATCAGGCTTCTGTACTTTGCTTTTTGGTGATGGTGCACGTAGATGAATCACTTATAATCACAGTTAAGTCAACCGCAACAGCAGTGGAGTACTGGAAAAGTATTCACTTACTGTGTGCCCACTCACAAAGAGTTTTGATACGTTTATCAATGGAGAAATTGATATCTCACATCAGTTGTCCCTGCTTTTCTTATTTTTTAGTCTGAGGGGGAGAGGGGGTATTGTGCGCATAATGTACTACCAGTCTTAATCAACCAAATACTCGTCAACATCATCAGAAGCAAATATTTGGCAGAAACTGAATAGAACTGTGATAAGGTCACTGTTCATCAACTTACAGTCAGTCTTCATCAAAGAAGTACTCATCAACGTCATCAAAGTCTGGTTCAAAAGACTGTTATTCTTCTGGCTCCTCTTCCTGTTGCTCTAATCCTTGTTGTGGCTGCTCCACAAGAATGTTCGCAAGTTCCTGCGGCACAAAGTAGCCGTTCGTCCACTTGATCTTCAGCCTGTCGCCTACAAGCTCCCAGCCATTTTCTGTTGGGTCTGAAACAGTGGACATTTGCTTGCTTGCTGACAGCCAGATGTGTGTTTGGTAGTTTATCCTCCTCAAGTGCATTTTCAGAGAGTCTCTGCATGGGGGAAGCAAGCTCATATCTATCCCCTGATAGCTGTTCAGTCCGCATGGTGTCACGCTGTCAAAGCGCTGAATGAACTTCTGGTGATGCAGCACATTGATGTCTTTCAGTGAAGAAGACCCATATAGTTGGCATGTGAAGTCCTCTAGCTTTTCAAAGAGAAATTCTGGCATGGTGTTAGATGTTCCATGCTGCAAGAACGCTTCCAGAAAACCTGGATTCTTTTGTAAAAGCTTGAGAGTAGCCACTTTCCCCTTACTCACAAATGCACTAGTACAATCACAGCCTGAGTATGCATGCAATGCAGGGAGATCCTTACACAGGTCCTCTCCAGTGTCAGCAACAATTTGACATCCAGAAGTCGTCTCTTATCTCCAGTGCCAGTGTCAAACAGAACTGTTTTGTTGATGTTCTGTGAAAACTTGAGAAGCAGCACAAACACATCTGTGTCTGGTGATGGAACAGATATTGTTGTATCTTCAGGAGAGCTGGCTGCAATTTGGTGACAGTGCAAGATGATCTTGGTGTCCGCCTCTTCTTGATTTGAACACAATTTTTCCACTTCTTCTGAGAATGTCATCCCATTGGCACTGCTCAGCCTGATGCACTTCTCCTCACAAACAAACAGGATCTGTCTTCCCTCAAGTTTGAGTGCATATTTGTTCTTTTTCCATTCCTCCTGGAGGAATCTGGTCAAACTGGTCTTGTTGTCATCATTGGATAGAAAGGCTTTCCAGTCTCTGGGTACTATGGTTGCTGGTTCTTTGATCAGATGTTTCTTTGATGTTCCTCTCCGCTTCCTCTCAATGCCTTTGATTGAATTTTGTCAGTATGTGTCCGTGACAAAGTCAACTCTGGACTCCTGCGGCTACTGGTCAAAGATCTTCTCAGCTAGTTCTTCAAACGTAGGAGGTAGTGCAACTTGCTGCTGGAACATTGCCATCTATGACGTACACATTGTTGCTGGCAGGCTTTTCTGCAATGTGGGATTCACTTTCCAAGAAGTGCAACAGTTTTGCCTTGTCAGTTTTTGCTGGTGTTCCATCAGACATGGCAAGGGACCAGGGAACAGGTCCCAGTGGAAACTGAAGTACACGTTCCAAGCTGATCTTGTGTTTGACAGCTAGAAGAACAAGTTGGGAAAAGACATTCCTTTCTGCTGTGATTTGTTAGATCTTCTTTGATTTTCCTGTCACTTTCACGGACTTTGCAAAAGTCTTCAAATTGGCCTTCTTGACAGGGTCGTTGAAACTGACTGTTCTCTCAATCAGTCTGTCATTAACAAACTGCCTGTATGCTTCCTCTCCAACTCTGTCAGCATTGAGAAGATCATTCTCAACTTCTCTTGGTGCTGGTGCCCCAGAAGACAGGCAGTACAGCTCGTCCTTGTTTTCGATCTGAAAGGGGTTCACAAAGTTCTGCACTGCCTGCATCACCTTCAGAGTATTGACCTCACTCTGAGCGATTTGAGATGGTCTGAGATCCTTGTGCGCAGAGCACTCTTGACTGTCCATGTCAGCTTGTTCCAGGGTTGCTTCATGGTACTGACTTCTGGAAACTCTTGTCGTGACCCACCTGTAGTATGCTGACTGGTTCTGACTAAATCCAACGAGGCCACTCTTGCTGTTTGCATGCTTGTTTATTGTTTGTTCATTTGTGATGTCAACTGCAGTTCTAGACCCAGGTACAGATGACCGGTTGACACTGAATCCTTTCTCTTGCAAAAGTTTTTCTGCAACAGGATGTGTTGAAGACAGATTGAGCATGCTTTGCAGGTACACTGCAACGTACCGTGCATAATTGGGATGATCATAGCAGAAGAACAGCTTCACCATGTTCTGGAGGCTTGCCAGATGGAGGGGAAGGTCATTAGTTTTGGTAGCTCGCTGCAACTCAAGCAAGTTCCGCACCCTTTCTGTATACGATGGTGCACTCACAAATTCATTTATAATCATAGCAAAATGGCCGGCAGTGGAGCACTATCGCCCAAAGCATAGTAGGGATGCCTGATAGCATGTTTGCAATATCTAAATGGTCAGACTGTCAAAAACTATGCTTTCTAAGCACTATCAAATCAAACAATATAGGTAACCCTCCTGTCAGCAGTGACGCGTCAAGGTTCGGTAAATCGCAACTTTGTCAGCGCACCATTGCCACCCGATCAATTTGACAGGATGCAAACAGCCTGCATTGAGTTTCTTAGGACCCAAGCTATCCAAAAAACACTGTCTGCAAAAATCCCCAGGGGGGGGGAGGGTTTCACTTCCTACGTGATGGACTATTTAGTCACCTCCTTCCTCCCTCATGTATACGAACTTCAATGTCAAAGTACCCATCTTCTAGTTCTATGAAACAGGCTGATCCTAACCCCACCCACTTCCCAAAAGAGCAAAATAGCAGCATCATTAACAAGACCAATAACACAAGAAAGAAATACACACAAAACACGTGGGTGCGTAGGTGTGCACGCTTGCGTCTGTGTTTGTCTTGTGTCTGTCTGCGCGCGCGCTCTTGTATCACACTAAAACAGCAACGTGTGTGTGTGTGTGTGTGTGTGTGTGTGTGTGTGTGTGTGTGTGTGTGTGTGTGTGTGTGTGTGTGTGTGTGTGTGTGTGTGTGTCTGTGTGTCTGTGTGTCTGTGTGTGTGTGTGTCTGTGTGTGTGTCTGTGTGTGTCTGTGTGTGTGTGTGTGCGTGTGCGTGCGTGCGTGCGTGCGTGTGCGTGTGGATGTGTGTGTGCGTGTGTGTGTGTGTGTGTGGTGGGGGGGGGTGTTTGCTCGCGCGCGCAGATAAAAACAACTATTGGTTCACCTTTAGGTAAGATTAGTTGCGTGTTTGTAGGAACATGATTTCAGTGTGATACACGTTTCGTCGTGATAACTGTCGTTCGAATCGAGACTCGGGGGACGGGAGGGGAGGGGGCGGGGAGGAAAATGGGAAGAATAGGCCTAGTTATTGTGATTCCGTTTCGTGTCGTTCCTTCTAATTTGTGTATACATTTTCGAGTTTTTAATTCCTTTGTGAAGCGCTTAGAGCCCCGTGAGGAGAATAAGCGCTATGCAAAATTACATTATTATTATTAAATATTTTGTTTTAAAAAAAAGCAAAATAGCGAAGACGAAAAACAGGGACCAAAGGCACAAAAGAATTGAAATCGCCTTGGTTGAAATATGGACTAGGTGTAACTTTAAGACGTGACACCGGTCCACGAAAGAAATAATAACAAGATAATGATGCCATCACAGTCACAAAAAGGCTATCATCGTAAAAGCGATAAGTTCACTTTTCAAGCAAAAACAAATGACCAGAAAAAATACGTTCGAAAATGTACTGCAATAAACGAAAAATACAGATATATGCTGACAGAAATAAATTTGTTTGAACATTATTTCTATTTTTGCAAGTGTGCTTCCCGAATCGAAAATCAGGACATCCTGAGACAAAAAAGGGAAGTGCCAAGACATTAATAATTATAGTTTTATCAATAAAGTTCTAAACAGCCAATGGGAGTGGTGGAATTAGTCACGCCGTCGGCAGCCATCTTTTATATATTGTTCATATATTTAGGGAACAAGAAAACACACACACACGCATACACACACACGTATGCAC
>CM065686.1:26907117-26909617 GCA_017654935.2 Phymorhynchus buccinoides
AGATCCACACAACCAATATTTCTCTTTTTCCCCCCTAGGTTTCACTTTCAGTGGTACGGCTATCCAGCATTGCTGACGTCTGTGAGGCATGAGTGTGGTGAAACACTGCTGTCTGAAATGAATCGGGTGAAACCCTACTAGTTCCGTTCACTGCACAATGGCAGATATTGGATCAGATTCGTGTGTATACAAAAATGGTGAATGAAATTAGTAGGATTTCATTAGATTCATTTAGACAGTATTTATTTATTTTTATTTTCCTTATTCTCTTTTTTTCTTCTTGAAAATTTGGAAAGCGGGTAGCTGCCGCTTTCCGTTTATGGATTCGATTATTTTCTTTCTTTCTTTTTTTCAGGAGATCAGAGGGGTTTTTTGTTTTGTTTTTCATGGGTTTAAAAAAAAAAATCATCATCTTTATTTTTATTTTTCCATCTTGCACACTCTTTTCTTTCTCTCTCTCTCTCTCTCTCTCTCTCTCTCTCTCTCTCTCTCTCTCTCTCTCTCTCTCTCTCTCTCACTCTCTCAATCTCCATCCGTTGTTGTTTGTGCCGCTGCCGTCGTTCCCGTCCTCCGTCGCCGCTGTTGTTCTCTCCTCCAGCTTCCTTTGTTTCTTCTTCATCTTCACCTTGTTTCTTTTTCCTTTTCCCTTCGTTCCTGGCTTTCCCTTCTCATTCTGTCTCTCCCTCTCTCCTCCTCTTTCCCCTTAACCCTTGCACCGCCAATGTCGCATGATTTAACACCCATGTCTTTCAAACCCTTGAAATCAAGGTCTGTTAATGATATTGTGTTCCTAAATTCGGGCAGAAAGCATTGACCCTATGTGTCACAGAGAAATCCCACAACAATGCAGACAAAATATTTTCTGTAGCCAAGTAAGTTACATGGACAGTTTTGGCTCAAAGATGGCTGGCGGTGAAAGGGTTAAAAGACATTTAGACAGTAGTATTTCATCACATTCATGCCTCACAAATGTTGCATTTGCATAGTCGTACGATTGTTGTTGAATGAATGTGTCTGGGCAGGTTGTACACAGAAAAGGCTTCAAAGGACAGTAGGGCGTGAGAGGCGGTGAAAAATAGACAGAAAGCATATATATATAAAAATACCTAATCTTGTTTTTGAATTAAAGCCTTTCTTTCTTTCGCTCTTTGCCCCTTTCTTATGGTCAACTAAAGTGTAGGTTAGTAAGTGAAATCTAAATAAAAGTCTACGCGTGAAATTGCGTATCAGAGAATTGTAAAAATGTAACGCATTTTGAATCTTTGATAGGCGAACTACAAACCTCGAAGTAGCGGGTGTGTTGATAATATGGTTAGGACATTAACATTAGGGAGATGCTTACTGTCGATAATAGATAGAATGCGAATACGATTATGAATACGAATGTTATTTTTAGGGTAATATGGAAAAGCTTCAAGAGCTTATTTGCACCATGCCCTCTCACACCCACATTCATACCACGCAACAAGCGAAAAAAATAATAAAACCAAGCAAAGATAGCTAGCTTGCTAGCTAGATAGATAGATAAATAAATAGATAGATAGATAGTATATTATTTTCTGGCCTCCTCATCTTTACCTGATGACTTCTTTAAGGCCTTATATTTTCGTAACGTTTGCCACAGTGAACGTCTATGGTCACGACACTCACCATCAAACCAGACATTTTGATTTGTATCACCAATTGTTATCTGTTTTTGCATAATGGAGCCAACTTTGTACAGAGCTTCATTACAAATAGCAAGGGCATAATCAATATTAGCATCTATAAGATTAAGAGCACTCTTTAGAAGAGATGTAACCAGAGCCAAACATACATACAAATTCAGGTCCTTTCTCAACGTTCCAAGAGTATTTCACTATTGTTTGTTTCGTAGGGTTGTTGTTAACTGCAGCTTGAACAGATGTTTAAAATTTTAATTCTAGAGGCATATGTTTCGATTCTACTCGAGGTGAAATATGAATGCTGATAACAAAATCCATAATACTTCTTGACAAAATAAAGTAGTCTATAATGCTTGCTCCATTGTGAGCTATGTACGTAAAATCACCTGATTCATCTCCAGGCAATAACCCATTTACAATCACGAGGTTGAACTGGTCACACACATTTAATAAATATCTTCCGAATTAATTGATAATAGTATCATTAGATGCACGGAAATTAGAAATATCATCAGCAGAATCATCGTTTTCATGGTCAAAGTCAAAATACTGGATATCTCTACCATTTTCCCACCAGTTCTTGAATTAAAGACACCGAAAAAAATAACAGGAAGATCACCAGTGCTTTCAAACATATCTAACAAGCAGTGTTCAAGCAATGAGACACCATTGTATATATCAGTTTCTTCATAATAGAGAGAGGGAAAAAGAGAGAGAGAGAGAGAGAGAGAGAGAGAGAGAGAGAGAGAGAGAGAGAGAGAGAGAGAGAGAGAGAGAGAGAGAGAGAGAGGGGGGGGGGGGGGGGGCAGGCAGCCAAACTGACAGAGACAGCGAGG
>CM065686.1:26914617-26930162 GCA_017654935.2 Phymorhynchus buccinoides
GTTTGGATTTTGATGATGGGCGTCAGCAAGTATGGAGACAACCTGGGGAGAGATTTGTGTCCCGTACTGTTGCTGAACATGACCGCTATCTGATCTGAGTGGCATTTTGACTGGAGAGTCTGATGGTCTGAGTGGCATTTTGACTGGAGGACATACTGACCTCAGGGTCTAGTGGAGGGACACTCTGAACGCTGTACGCTACTTGAATGACATCATCAGACCTCAAGTGATCCCCCTGATGAGAAGGCATGGAGCTAGTTTCGTTTTTGTGGACGACAACCCGCCATGTCACAGGGCACATGCCATTAGGAATTAGATGAACACCAACAGCATCTCCCATCTTGACTGGCCAACCCGATTCCCTGGCCTCAGCCTCAGCATGGGACATGCTTGAGCGAGCTGCTTACTACATGTCCGCCCATCCCCAGCAGCCCTGGAAAGCCATCCCACAGATCCAGCTGGATAGACTAGACTCATTTTCTCCATGCTACGCCGCATGCACTCTTGTATTCATGCCTACGGAGGTCACACTCACTATTAATGACGTTATGAACAGGCTACACACTGTTTTCTTTAAATTTGAAATTGACAGGTGACTTTCTTTCACACCTGTTTTTGACACCCATTTATTTTGTTGCTCTGTTTATTTACTCCGTTTTACTTAATGAAATGCTGAAGATGGGTTCACAACAGTTAACATTTACCTATGATTTATGCTTAATGTTCATTTGCAATGAGACGTTTTGCTGCTTGACTTTTTGTGAGGGGTTATAATGCAAAAGAATACAACAACAAAACATCCAGTGAAATTCCCTGCTATAGAGTGAACTTAATATTCGATTAGCCCTGCGAAGATGTCTTAGGGTACCTCAGTGCGTCCCTAATGTGAGAGTGAACTCCGTAGTGTGGGAGTTCCTTCGGGGACATGGGGCAGGGTGGGTATGACCTGGTCAAGGCGAACGCGGCACGGGCGCGCACAACCGGCGCAATGGCAAAACTAGTCTCGGCAACTCACTAGAGAGGGGTAACAGGCTAGACCGGCCAGGGTAGACGGAGCTCATAGCCTTGGCAGGCTTGGCAGTCTATGAGAGGGAAAATCTTTATTTCAAACCCACGACAACCACTGGGCAGACCAAGCTCTCCAGCCCTGACATGCAGTCGGTCTAGGGGAGGACCCCCGATCAACGTCCATGGCTGAAGTCGGCGATGCAGGACCCCCGGGTGCCTAAGCACTGCATCACGTATTTTCGCTACATGATGGAGACAGTCAATTTGTCAACACGTTGTGGCGCTCGTCTTTTGGAGATCCACCGGGGAGGAAGAGTGCCGGGCCCTCAGCCTCAAAGGGACCCACCATCAACTACCGGAGGTCAAGCTAGAAGATGGGGAGGGAAAGGGAAATATGCAGATCATGTTGAAATGGATGTGCCCAAGCATGTCAACGTCCTGCAATGGAATGCTGCAATGGAATGCAGAACGCGTGTACAACAAAAAGGTTGCGCTAGCAGAGAGACTCCATCAGGAGAACTTCAAAGTCGCTTACATCCAAGAAGCCACCCTGCCACCTACAAAGTCCAAAGTGGTCATCTTCACTTATTTTCTTATTTTCAGAGCACAGAACAAATCGTAAAGTTAAAGTAAACTGAGTTTGTTTCTGAGGTTCACAAATACAGACATTGGACACAAACAAGTTTTATTAAAGCAAACTATTCTGCATTTCAAATGCACCAACTTTTTAGTCCTTCCGAATAAGGGGAACGGCGCTCAGCTTATAACTGATATTTTATATTCATTCTATACGTACAAGAATTGAAGAAGAAAAACAACCACACCTCTTATATATATATAGTTTGCTTTAATAAAACTTTGTTTGTGTCCAATGTATAAGTTTGTGAACCTACGAAAGAAACTCAATAAATTTAATTTTAACTTTACGATTTGTTCTGTGTTCTGAAAATAAAATAAAATAATGTGCTGATTTACTTTTTCTCCCAATGGGAGAGATAGACAATGCCTATGCAAATTCTATATATATAGATATATAGATATTGCTGACGTAATTTAGAATATGACGATTCACCTTTGGTCATGTGTTCATAAGATTAAGGCAGACGCCGAAACGTTAGGCCATTAGAAAAACTCTCAAAAACAAAATTGCTTGTTGTCGAAACAGCTGTCCTCGGATGGGTTCTGCCAATGCCTCCCTAATATGAAGGAGAAACTAAGCTAAGCTTAGCGTCTCCCGCTGTCGAAGAGTGATAACCACCGTTAGAGATTTGGTAAATGCCAAGCAGTAGTTATTCCCCTTGAAAACATTTGGGTGTGATTGAAACCTTGCTTTTGAGATAATAATAATGTCAAAGGCTCTTCTTTTTCGGTGCTTTCTTTTGTATCTTTTTTTTGTATTGCGTATGGGGGCAAGAGGCAGAGTGTCGCGTTTCTATAAGTAACCTAGCAAAAAACACACCAAGAAAAACAAACAAACAGGCAGACAAATAAAAAACACCTTATCCAAACAAAACAAGGAAACAAACAAACAAACAAGACTTTGCCACAATTAACTTAAACAACTTAACTCAAATACTAGAAGACCCTACTAACATGCAATCAATAGGGGATAGGGTTTTCTTTGCATTTGACCAACTTTACAACTAAACGTTATGATTCCTGATTTGTTGTTTGTTCATAAATACGCTTCTTTCGATTGCACGACCCTTTAGATGATCGAACTTTAAAACAGTTAACAAAAATTATTGGAAATACTTCTTTAAAAAAGGTTTAAGAAAAACGAGATAGTAATTAAAGCCCTCGGTCTACTAGAATCACATTGAAGGACACATATGTTGTTGTTGTTTGATATAGAAACCAAGAAGATCATTATGTGATGATGTTTTATGATGTTATCAACTTTGAAACAAGAACCGAGCTTTTCACAGTGAACTTTGCAATTCACCTCATTCATCATCTTACATCTAGATTATTCAACTAGATTATTCTAATTCTTTACTATTACATTCAGACAAATTGACAAAAAATAATGGTGTTTCTACAATCTATTCCTTTTCATAGAACTGGATACCGCGATAGCTGAAGATGTCCGTTTGAACAAACCTGGCCTAGTAACGAACGACAACTCGTGCCTAAAGATTCAGATCACCTCTAAGCAGAAATTGTCTCCCTTTCTCCAGTTCATGGACCAAACATGAGCTACACCATCATCATCATCATCATCATCATCATCATCACGATCGTTGTAGTCATCGTGTCGTTCTCATATCATAACACACACACACACACACACACACACGCACACGCACACACACACACATGCACTCATCTCATACACACACACGCACGCGCTCAGACACATACACACATACACACGCATACACGCAGCACACATACACGTACACACACACACACACACGAACACACGCGCACACGCACACACACAAGCACACGCGCACACACACAAACGCACGCACACACACACACGCACACGCACGCTCGCACGTACACACGCGCGCGCACGCACACGCACACACACACACGCACGCACGCGCGCGCACGGGCACACACACACACACACACATTAGATCTTGCGACACTAGAATAGCCTAGAATCATTCTCTCTCTCTCTCTCTCTCTCTCTCTCTCTCTCTCTCTCTCTCTCTCTCTCTCTCTCTCTCTCTCTCTCTCTCTCTCTCTCTCTCTCTCTCTCTCTCTCTCTCTCTCTCTCTCTCTCTCTCTCTCTCTCTCTCTCTCTCTCTCTCTCTCTCTCTCTCTCTCTCTGTCTCTCGCTCTCTGCCTATTTCTGGAAATGTCGTTTTTCTTACAGGAAGGGACGAACCAATGCTTCTTCAAGAAGATCTATGGACAAACAAACCAAGCATTCCAATGATTCGCCCAACAGGGATCAGAATGGTTATCAAGAAACTCAGAGTCCTTCCCAAAATACTGCTTCGGAAAACAAAACAAGCTCACATGCAGTCGAGGAACTTCCCTGGACTGCAAGCTTGAATACCTTCCCTTCACTCCCAAGACGCCAGACCACAAGAAGTGTCAATGCTCAACCTGCTACAGAAACTAACCGGGATATACAACAGAGAAAGATGCAGCCCTGCCCCACCCCTTCTCAAAACGAATCAAAGTGTGCTGAAAGAGCGAATGACCAGCCAACGAACCCTCCCAAGCCTGAACGCACTTCTCGACCCAAGGAAAGGACCGTGATCAACAAGTGGGGTGCCAGGCTGTTGTCCCCTTCAAAGCAGGGGGGTGAGGAGTCTGCTTCAAGTTGTAGTGTTGAGCATGATACGGATCATCAACAAAAGACACCCGCTCTCCAACCTGTTAGTGAGCAAGACCCTTTGGAAGCTTCCTGTGCTGCAGGGGCTGCTATTGGTAGATGTGGTGGTGATACATCATCTGCAGTGCCTGCAGCTCCCTTTGGAAGCTTCCTGTGCTGCAGGGGCTGATAGTGGTAGATGTGGTGGTGATACATCATCTGCAGTGCCTGCAGCTCCCTTTGGAAGCTTCCTGTGCTGCAGTGGCTGCTATTGGTAGATGTGGTGGTGATACATCATCTGCAGTGCCTGCAGCTCCCTTTGGAAGCTTCATGTGCTGCAGGGGCTGCTATTGGTAGATGTGGTGGTGATACATCATCTGCAGTGCCTGCAGCTCCCTTTGGAAGCTTCCTGTGCTGCAGGATCTGCTATTGGTAGATGTGGTGGTGATACATCATCTGCAGTGCCCTTTGGAAGCTTCCTGTGCTGCAGGGGCTGCTAGTGGTAGATGTGGTGGTGATATATCATCTGCAGTGCCTGCAGCTCCCTTTGGAAGCTTCCTGTGCTGCAGGGGCTGCTATTGGTAGATGTGGTGGTGATACATCATCTGCAGTGCCTGCAGCTCCCTTTGGAAGCTTCCTGTGCTGCAGGGGCTGCTATTGGTAGATGTGGTGGTGATACATCATCTGCAGTGCCTGCAGCTCCCTTTGGAAGCTTCCTGTGCTGCAGGGGCTGCTATTGGTAGATGTGGTGGTGATACATCATCTGCATTGCCTGCAGCTCCCTTTGGAAGCTTCCTGTGCTGCAGGGGCTGCTAGTGGTAGATGTGGTGGTGATATATCATCTGCAGTGCCTGCAGCTCCCTTTGGAAGCTTCCTGTGCTGCAGGGGCTGCTATTGGTAGATGTGGTGGTGATACATCATCTGCAGTGCCTGCAGCTCCCTTTGGAAGCTTCCTGTGCTGCAGGGGCTGCTATTGGTAGATGTGGTGGTGATACATCATCTGCATTGCCTGCAGCTCCCTTTGGAAGCTTCCTGTGCTGCAGGGGCTGCTAGTGGTAGATGTGGTGGTGATATATCATCTGCAGTGCCTGCAGCTCCCTTTGGAAGCTTCCTGTGCTGCAGGGGCTGATATTGGTAGATGTGGTGGTGATACATCATCTGCAGTGCCTGCAGCTCCCTTTGGAAGCTTCCTGTGCTGCAGGGGCTGCTATTGGTAGATGTGGTGGTGATACATCATCTGCATTGCCTGCAGCTCCCTTTGGAAGCTTCCTGTGCTGCAGGGGCTGCTATTGGTAGATGTGGTGGTGATACATCATCTGCAGTGCCCTTTGGAAGCTTCCTGTGCTGCAGGGGCTGCTAGTGGTAGATGTGGTGGTGATATATCATCTGCAGTGCCTGCAGCTCCCTTTGGAAGCTTCCTGTGCTGCAGGGGCTGCTATTGGTAGATGTGGTGGTGATACATCATCTGCAGTGCCTGCAGCTCCCTTTGGAAGCTTCCTGTGCTGCAGAGGCTGCTAGTGGTAGATGTGGTGGTGATATATCATCTGCAGTGCCTGCAGCTCCCTTTGGAAGCTTCCTGTGCTGCAGGGGCTGCTATTGGTAGATGTGGTGGTGATACATCATCTGCAGTGCCTGCAGCTCCCTTTGGAAGCTTCCTGTGCTGCAGGGGCTGCTATTGGTAGATGTGGTGGTGATACATCATCTGCAGTGCCTGCAGCTCCCTTTGGAAGCTTCCTGTGCTGCAGGGGCTGCTAGTGGTAGATGTGGTGGTGATACATCATCTGCAGTGCCTGCAGCTCCCTTTGGAAGCTTCCTGTGCTGCAGGGGCTGCTAGTGGTTGATGTGGTGGTGATACATCATCTGCAGTGCCTGCAGCTCCCTTTGGAAGCTTCCTGTGCTGCAGGGGCTGCTATTGGTAGACAACCTGGTGGTGATACATCATCTGCAGTTTCTGGTAGTCTCGCTGTTTAGTCTTGCAAATTTTATTTCCAAAGCATTTGAACGTAGCAATTTACCTAATAATTGACTGTCCATCTTCACACACACACACACACACACACACACACACACACACACACACGCGCGCGCGCGCACGCACACACACACACACACACACACACATGCACTCATGCACACACACACTCACGCGCTCACACACATACACACGCATACACAATATATTCAATTTATTTAACGTAATACACGGTTATTCTTATTCACGAAGTTGTCCATTTCGCACATTTGTGTGTGTGTGTTGTTGTTGTATTTTAAGACTGTTGTTACTGCAATGGTATAATGTTGTTTCATGTTTGGTAATAATTATTATGATTTGATTACCGTTTTGATAACTTATGTGTATGCTATTTATTGCTTTTGATGTTTTGTATTCCCCTCCCCCTTTTCCCTATTTGAAATGGGCAGATGGCCTTGGTCATTAATTGTTCGTTGATCGTTGATCGTTGATCACTCTCTGTCTCTTTCTCCTCCTCTCTCTCTCTCTCTCTCTCTCTCTCTCTCTCTCTCTCTCTCTCTCTCTCTCTCTCTCTCTCTCTCTCTCTCTCTCTCTCTCTCACTCTCTCTCCTCTCCCCATATCTCTATCTGATGACAAGAAAAGAAAATAAGCACACTGTCCAAAGAAAACTCTTACATGAATGTGTTTGAACGTCTGAAGTGAGTGCTTTCTGGGGAAAAAGAAACTAATGAAACACAGTGGTTTGGAGAGAAAAGAAAAAGGCCGAAGACTCATTAAGAGCTATTCAACATTTCTATTCTCGCTTGAGACACCAAGAGTCTTTAAGGTTCGTTGAAAATGAATAAGTTGAAAGAGTCGCATTTTGTGTCTATTTTTGTGTCTTTGTGAAAGGACGCGTGCGTGTGTATGTATATATATATATCTCCTAACGCCTTAGAACCAGGATATTATACCTGCAAGGCAAAACGTTGCGACACGTGTCTACACGGGGTAGATACAAAGGGATTCAAGTCACCCTGGGATGGCAGGTATTGGCACATAAGAAAGCATTTGACTTGCACCACAAAGAACGTGATATACATGCTCAAATGTAAAATACACCCAGACAAACTTTATGTTGGATCTACCAAGAATCTTAAGTTCCGCTGGGCAAATCACAAGTCAGATACCAAACTACAAAAAATAACAAAATGATTGGTCTCCAGACACGTATGCATGTACACGGCCTTATCCCAAATCAGAAATTTTGGATTTTCTTCAGATTGTCGCTATTGATAGCGTTACAGATGAAGGGGAACTCTTAAAAAAGGAAACATACTGGATATGCAATATTGGAACAATAATCTGTGGCCTTAATGATAGGCAAGACATTCCCATGTTGCCGTAGTACTTGGGCACAATTCTCCTAGAATTGTCCTTCAGTCCGGTTTACCTAGGTAAACCAATCTCCCCCTATGACCTTTACACAAGCCTTTTGAATGGGATGTGTCCACCGCATTGGCACACAGAAAAACAAAGCCACGTACAGGGATTTACAAACACAACCTCTAGGGTCCAACTGCATTTCCACACTTGCACGTCGCTCGGGCGAATATGTATATAATTATGCACTCATGTCTCCACATGCACACATATGGGCACACACACACAAGTGCACACACACACACACACACACATGCACACACACACACATACACATACACACATACACACACACACACACACACACACTATATCTCTCGCTCCATTGGCTCTCTCCCCCCCCCCCCCTCCCCGTCTCTCTCTCCCCCACTGTCCCTCCTACTCAGTGTGTACTCATTTTTAAAAAAAGACACGCGGGGTGGGTGGGGTTGTTGGGAGGGGGGGGGGGGGGTGATGCATTAGATGGAGTGCAGGGAATAGTATAATCAATAAAGTTGTCAGGATGACAGTTATAAAGCCCCAGCCAAGTGTCAAATTCTTGCTTAAAGTATTATTGAAAGATTTTGTAAATTGTTATAATGGTGTGGTTTGAAAAAACATAATGGATATGGCTGTTACGTTGGATGGAGTGCTGTGGGTGATGTGGTCAACGGTGTTGTGAACATGAAACTTGTAAAATGTCAACCGAGTGTCATGTTTTTACTAATGAAAATGAGAAAATGTTCATGCTTGGAGTATTGTTGTTTGAAGATTTCGGATGTAGTGAAGACAAAAGAGAAATCAATACTAATGTAGAAAATGAATTAGACTTCAGTTTAGGACAGGTTTCAGTTTAGGACACTTTTAAATGTATACTACCATTCAATGACGACCATTGACAGAGACGATGACCTTTCTGGTGCTAACGTTGTATGCATGATCATGATTACCAGTGCATTTAGCTAATATAATGATGCATAAAGATGAACATACGAGGGGAATATGAAAGGTTTTTTGAAAATCAAGAAGAGAAGAAAACATATGTTACATTCATTTAAGGACAGGTTTAAAATTATGGACTAGCTTCGCACGGGATCATTTATTGACCTATTTCAGGCACGTTCAACTCGTGAATTTTACTCCTTGTTTTTATCCTATCTCAAGTAGCTTGCTGTTTATCACACGAGGTCGGAGACCGAGTGTGATAAACAGCAAGCCACGAAAGATAGGATAAAAGCAATATCACACTCGCAAATCCTAATAACGGATATATACCGATATTTTACCTCTTTCATATGATAATCAAACACGCAACGAAGAAGCGAGACGGCCATGCATGCAGAATGACATATTAGTTTTACACTGCAATCACAGGCCATATTTATTGTCATTTCGCCAATGACGAACTTTCAATGATGACGTAATTTCAGTGATTGCGTAAGTTCACTAAGATTACGTTTTTTGGTGTCCTGCTCAGAAGGCGCTATTTGCAGTGACACTAACTTGAGTATGTAGTTGTCAGCCGCTATTTTTATCATTTGCAATTTCACTAAAACTTACTCTTCACAATATGTTTTTCAATGTAAAATGTTCATCATAAGCAACCTTTTGCATGTATCGGGTTAAGGCATAAGGAGTATGTTTGGGCTTTTTGTTTTACTAATCATCACTTGATGCAAATAAAGAAAATATGGTTTGAGTACTGCAGATAGTCGCATGCGAGTGTACAAGCCGTGAGATATATAACTGTGACGTCAAGTTTCTAATAGCAACGGTGTATTCTTACACCTTTTCTCACGCGCGTTTACACTGAGCCTATGGGTTAATATATGCAAATGATATATCTGGATATTGTTTTATATCTCACGGCTGGCAGGCCTCTTTGCACTACTTGTACATCGGTATATTGATTTTTATCTTGAATTATTAACTCAGCTGTTGTTGGAGAGAAAGAGGTGATTGTTTTTCATTGTCAGTCAGTGCTCGTCAAAGCACAAGGCGATACAAGGCGAAAATTTGTACTTTATTGAATAATACATTTAATAAAATGAAATCTTGTGTTTTTGTGTATTTTAGTCTGATCATATAATATATGTACAGCAGTATACTGAGATTTCATTTCAAATCTCTCTCTCTCTCTCTCTCTCTCTCTCTCTCTCTCTCTATATATATATATATATATATATATATATATATATATATATATATATATATATATATATATATATATATATATATATATATATACACAACTCTGTAGGAATAAAAAGTTGTTGCATTTGAAATGCCGAATTGATGAAACTTTTTTGTATCTAATATATGAATTTGTGAACTTCAGAAGCAAGTTAACGTTATAAAATATTCTGTGTTACTTTTAAAAATAATAAAAATTAAAACAATTTAAAAAATTTAAAAAATTATTAATATAATTTATTAATAATAAAATGTGCTGATTTACTTTTTCTCCCAATGGGGGAGGGACAGTGCCCGATGCAAAGACAGCTGTTTCGTCTTGTGAAAGACTCTTCAGTCTGCATATCGGCCTGCAAAGAATGTCCACAGTGAACATTCAAACTGAGCTAGAAAACCTTCTCCAAGAGAAAGGTTGTCCTCTTTGCACCAGCACAAAGTTAAGCCAGAAAAAGTAAAAATCTTATGTAAAATGAACAAAATAATAATGTTCTGAAATTTTATTTTCAAAAAATCTAATAGACCTGAGGGCAAACTACTTAGGTGATATCCAAATTAAGGATAAAAATAGTAGTATGCTATGGTGGAGGCAAAACGTTGGAAGCCATCCTAGGGATCTGCCAGTCAGGATGTCCTCTAAGAGGAAGAATATAGTTAAGAAATAAATCCTATAGACCAACGATCACCATCAGATGGTGAGCTGTGCAGGACAGATGAATCAAATAATATAGAAAAAGATAAAAATGCAACAACTTGCATTTCAAATGCAACAACTTTTTAGTCCTACAGAGTTGTGTGGAGTGGGAAGTTTGGCTTGTGCGGCTGTTATCTTTTTCTATATTATTTGATTCATCTGTCCTGCACAGCGCACCATCTGATGGTGATCGTTGATCTATAGGATTTATTTCTTAACTATATATATATATATATATATATATATATATATATATATATATATATATATATATATATATATATATATATATATATATATATATATGTGTGTGTGTGTGTGTGTGTGTGTGTGTGTGTGTGTGTGTGTGTGTTCATTAGTTTCTTTTTTCCCCAGAAAGCACTCACTTCAGACGTTCAAACACATTCATGTAAGAGTTTTCTTTGGACAGTGTGCTTCTTTTCTTTTGTTTACATTGTCACTAAGTTTTGCCTGTCGCTGTTTTAAGCTAATCCTATATATCTTGATTTTGCGTGTAGTTGTCTGATATTTATTCTTAGTCTTCAGGAGATGAATTGTGTGGTGTTTATCATGCTCGTCTTGTTTCCCGGAATAAATATATTGAGATGTGTGTGTGTGTGTGTGTGTGTGTGTGTGTGTGTGTGTGTGTGTGTGTGTGTGTGTGTGTGTGTGTGTGTGTGTGTGTGTGTGTGTGCGTGCGTGTGCGTGCGTGTGTGCGTGTGCGCGCGCGTGCGTGCGTGCGTGTGCGTGCGTGCGCGTGCGCGCGCACGAAATATTCTCTGTCTGCCTGCCTACGTCTCTTGAGGGAGAGATAGAGAGAGATTCACAATTCACAATTTTACTGAAACAGGCCTTCTGCCCATGCAAAGAGGAAAGGGGGCTACAAAAGGAAAAATCCAACAATAACAACATATCAACTGCGTCAATGCCTACATGAGAGAGAGAGAGAGAGAGAGAGAGAGAGAGAGAGAGAGAGAGAGAGAGAGAGAGAGAGAGAGAGAGAGAGAGAGAGAGAGAGAGAGAGAGAGAGAGAGAGAGAGAGAGAGAGAGAGAGAGAGACAGAGACAGAAATAGACAGAGAGAGACAGAAACAGAAATAGACAGAGAGACAGAGAGGGGGTGGGGGGAGGCCGTGAATAGGCTAGGCAACAAACAAATTCAATTTCCTCCACGATACGGGCATTAGCATTTTCAGTGGCTATAGCCTACTGTTGAGCCAGGGGTACCCCGCCAAATCAATATCTCTGCGAGAGTACAGTAATAATGAAAACAGGAAAACACCAACCATCTCATTTTCAAACACTAAATGTCAGCTCCTGCTTTTGCTGCCAACTATATATAACTGTCTGAATCAGTGTGTGCGTGCGTGCGCGCGCGCGTGCGCGCGCGCGTGTGTGTGTGTACGTGTGTGTGTGCGTGCGTGCGTGCGCGGGCGTGTGTATGTGGTATGTGAAGTGTGTGCGTGCGCGCGTATGTGTATGTGTATTTGATTTTCAAGTTTGAAAAATATTTTGGTATTGCAAATTACAATAAAAATTAATACATAAACGAAGAAACATACTGCAAGATATTACACACACTTCAAGAAATGTCTAAAGAGAAACGCATGCATCTTGTAACTTCCTAGTTTCTTGGGGGGAAACAACAACAACCCGGCAATGGCAGCATTCTCATATTTTTGTTAGAAGTTTCCGGAAGTACTTGAAAGAATCTAACAGCAACAAAACGACCCCCACTTTGATGAGATGTAACGCTTTACGCCCATTGAAAAAACAAAAGGACGGTGGGAGTATCATAGCGATTTAGTGGTCTGCATCCTTGTGGACTCACTCTAGAAGACCAGTCGATCGGTTCTCCTGCGAGTCTAAAGCCGGCGCCACACTGTACACGATTTGACATCAATACGATGCGATTGTGACGATGTATGTGAGTCATGATTCACGTGAAATACTTCCGTCTAAAAAAGAACTCTACTTTTTTCGTTCACTCTACTCGTGTAGGCCGTTATACACAAATAAGATTTTTTTCAGATTCGTGTTCGAGAGACTACAAACAGAGTTAACATAGCAAGCAGGGTTTGATCAGATTTATTTAGACAGTAGAATTTCACGTGCATCATGCCTAGTAATGTCAAAATCGCATCGCATTCAGATCGGATCGCATGCAGTGTAGCTAGGCCTTAAGAAACTAAATCACATAACAGAATAATGCAGGGGGGGGGCAAGGTACAGGATAGACGACTTAAGTTTTGTTTCTTTAAATTAATGCACAATGTTTTTCCCCTCTTGTTTTGGAAGCCTGTGCAGAGTGGCACAGAGGTAACGCCCGGCGTTCGCCTTGTGTCAAGTAAACCCGAGCTCGACCCTGGGTACAGGGGATTTTTCCTCTGACGTGCCCTAGGCCTTACGGTCTGAACGTGGAGTCTTTCGGATGAGACGATAAACCGAGGGGCTCCATGCACTTAGCACACGTTAATCCCAGTGGCAACGAAAATGTTGTTATTTGGTCCAAATTTACCCCCCCCCCCCCCCCCCCCCCCCCTCTCCTTCTTCATCAGTCACACAAAAATCGCATGCATGCAAAAAAAATAAAATTGGGTGGCACGCCTCTGGCGGTGACGCGCTCTCCAGGTGGGAGCAACCCGAATTTCACAGAGACGCCTCTGTCACTATATAGTACCTAATATCTAATACCTTTTTTTGATCCCGCATTTGGCACGCATACACGTTACAGAGTAATGATGTCTTTGTGTCTTTTACCAGCCAGTTGTTTTGTCTTTTTTTCTCTTCATTTTCTGGAATCTTTCTGTTGTCTGTTTTTGTTTTGTTTCTATTTTTTCCTTTTTCCCTTCATTCATGTGTGGGTTTCAAAACCACACGAATGCTTCATCATCTTATTTTCTCTTGTCAAGGATGTTCAGTATCAACTGAACATCCTTGACAAGAGAAAATAAGATGATGAAGCATTCGTGTGGTTTGGATAAGATTATATTATTTCAGTAGAAACACACTTTTTATTTATTTCCTCTTCTTTTGTCTCTTCGTCTTCCGCTCATGTTCAGTTCTATTTTTATCTCGCAACTCCCCCCCCCCCCCCCTCCCCTTCTTTTTCCGCCTCCTTTGCCTTTCCCAAGTTTGTTATTCTATTTTGTTTCTGATGTGTTTTTATTTTTTATTTAACTAGATTGTGCGTTTTACAGCAATCTTGTATTTTAGTCACCCCCTCCTGTGTACGACCCTCAGTCTCAAAGTCTGCTTCTTTCAGTTTTATGAAAACAATCCTAGGCTGATTCTAACCCTTTCTCCCAAATGGCAAAAGGTTGCTTCTCATTAAACATTTTCAATGCTACAATTCGTGAAAGGGAGATGGGGTTGACTATAGTACAAGATAACCTGGTTTTCTTCTTTTTTTCTGCTCTTGTCTTCTACTTTCCTGTCTTCTTCATGTCGTTTTTTTCTCTTCCTTTCCTCCTGTGTTTATTGCTATTATATCTTGCTATCATATTCTTGCTGCTGAATGTTGTTATCTTTATTTGAAAGACGCTCATTGCTCATTGCTCTTAATACCTCCCTCTCTATCAGATGTGACAGCACCAAAGAATGTCGTGGAGAGGTCGCATAGCTTCAATGATGACTGGTTTCATTTATTTATTTATTTTATCCAACTACCCCTCCCCCCACCCCCACCCCTACGCTGCTTACCCTGTTGCCCTTTTTAGTTTAGTTTCGCGTGTCTAATTCTTTGTTGTCATTCACATTGAATTTGACAGGCTGACTTAACGTAATGGAATAATCGTGATCTATGAATAAAAACAGATAACGCCTTTTTTGTTTCCCTAATGTCATCCACTCGTCAAAAAGAGCCATCTCCCGAAGTGTCATCTAACTTATCCGTATAATATTATTACATTCAAACAACCCCTCTACTTTACAAGAAGCGACACAGGAAAGTGAATTTAAAAATAATATATTGTGTACTTGGGTGGCAACCCAGATTAATTCTAAAAATGTAACATGCTGTCTCTTGACTGATTCGTTCTAAAAAAACCTTCACACAGTGTTCCCCCTCGTTTTCAAAAATCAGTTCGTGTTTTTAGCAAAAATCGTTCATCGACTGAAAGACAGACCAATAAAAAGAAAATAACCTAGCCTTGACCACACAAAAAAGGTTAAAACCTGTATTGGTCAGTAAAATTGACCAAAGGTTGAAATAGTAAGGATAGGAGAAGAAATGAATCATAACAATGAACAAATGTAGGACACTCTGTTAATTAGCTCCCCTCCAAAGGAGGCTCCCCTAATAAGTCCCAGAATTTGATGATGGTCAACCTCTTCCATGATTTCACCATTCATATACAGGGATTGAGAACCTAGGGTCAGCTTTTGACGCTTTTGTCTGGTGGTGATAAGTAAGTATTTACATTTCTTAGGGTGTAGTTGCATGTGGTTAAATTCGGACCATTCTATTAGTTTGTTGACATTGTCTTGTAAAGTAATAAAAACGTTTTCCACTTTACTGTCACATGAGTGTACTGTAGTATGGTCTGCAAACATTTCACATGAAGTCGTTAGATACAATGGAAAGTCGTTAATATATATTGAGAATAATATAGGACCAAGGATGGAGCCTTGGGGAATACCATAGTTGACAGGCATAGTAGAAGATTCACATTCATTTAAAGAAACTCGCTGCTTTCGGTCTGATAAAAATGATGTTTGGAGTTCTAGGGTGTTGTTAGTAATGCCATATATCTTCAGTTTTTTTAGTAGAAGATTTCGATCGACAACATCAAAAGCTTTCATAAAGTCAACAGCAAGAACACCCGTGATTTCGTCATCGTTTATGCTAATACGCCATTGGTCTACTAGGTTAGTTAGGGCCGTATGACACGAATGGTTAGCTCTAAAGCCTGATTTAAAGCCTGATGAAACAGACCAAAATAATTAAAATGATTAAGAATATGTTTATTTATGTGGTGTTCCAACGGTCTAGACAGCACCGA
>CM065686.1:26930662-26946364 GCA_017654935.2 Phymorhynchus buccinoides
ACACACGCGGCGCGTGCGAGAGACGTTGCCAAAACAAGACCAGAACCCCTCTCTTTCTGCGTTCCCGGGCCATATGGCCATAATGGGTGAGGTACGTATGTGTCCGGTTTTTTCAGTTTCACCTGGTATCGACTCTCTGCGTACATGCAGACACATTCCGCATTTTGTGAAACAGACAGACAGACAAAACAAAACAAACAAAAAAAAGATGAGAGAGAGAGAGGAGAGAGAGAGAGATAGAGCACGAACAATGAACACTGAACAATTTTAATTGCAGATGGCCTTTGGGCAACCCTACACTATCAGGGAGTGGGAAGGAAGGAGCACAACGAACCAAATTTACATTACAGTTAAAATATATACACAAGCAGGTAGAAAAATACGCTCGCACATTCCAAAATACCTTCCATGACACCATAAGCCTCATCCCACAGAAATAACATTTAGAGTGAATCATGACAACATAAAAGAAAATAATAAGGATATCAAGGTCTTTGTGTAAGCAAACGTTCAGTAGGCCCATGTACTTAAAATGATAATATTAACGACACCGACATGAAAAAAAAGTATAAGTTACACAAAATATTATACCATCTTTGTTATCTTCTCCATTCCTTACTATTCGCAGCGAGGAATACATATCAAGACAAATTAGCAGTGCTTGTTATTACTGTGCTTATACTCAATGAACAAATAAAGGGCAGGCCTTATCAACATCACCTTCTAAGAAGATGATGTTAGCCATCGTTACTCCATTTATATCCTCACTGTGAAGCTATATAACAAAATCGTTGACTTTTCATAATTCCACAAAAGTTTCTATTGACAACATCTTTTACCATACTGTCCTTGTATTGCAAAGTCTGTTAGATCAACTTTCATAAACCACAGGCTAAAGATCTTGGGGATGAACAAAACTTAACAAACATCTCCAGCAGTAATACACTAATGAGGATAACAACTCTTTAGAAATTAAAATAATAACTCTATCATGATGATCCACCTGATGAAATATATGTAAAACTATATCAAAAATTTCTATCACATAGAATTTCAGTATTACAAAAATCAAACATACTGCATTAGTCAAACGCTGGTACCAAAAATAATTAGTCGTTTGCCCATCTTGTGAATTTTTGCAAATTCAATGGAGTCAAAATTAGTACAGAATAAGGATAATCAAAATCATCTACAAAATGATAATTATATACATGCCGTCCTTCATGAAGATCTCCGTTAGTAAAGTATGGAAGTCATCATAAGTACTTTGCAAATCTAGAATGGTTTGCTCTAAGACCTAAACACATATCCTTCTGGTGTTCTTTCAACGAACAGACTAATATGGTGCGACAGGTATAAAAAACAAAAAACAGATAAACATTACAGGGAGGTTAGTAGAAACAAAATCGTGTTGATTTTCAAAAACCATAAAAATGATCACTTTGATTTCCATTGGGTCAATAGAATAGCAAAGTTCTTTTAACCATAACAGCTATATCCACCAGAATATATCCCATGATGTGACAGGTTTCTTAGCTTTTTTTTAATATTGAAGATAATCTCTAAATAAGGAGGAATTAAAATCAGAAGAAGCCGAAAAAGTTTGGTAAGCAATGAAATCATGCGGACAAAAGAAAGTTGACAAAATAATGTCTCCAACTTATGAATTCAAAACCATTTACATTGTAACTAATGATAATCTCAGCTGAAATTAATTACATATTTACAAAATTACCATTTGGGCGTGGTAGTTCTCGTGCGTTATTTTTCTGCCCCAATGTGGGGAGGTGGATAAATTGTTTGTATCGTTACAAAATGTGGGCCCGGCATAACCCCTACTGTTTGTAGACGGATGCACTGACCTTTTTAGGAGGTTTCTGGATTGTCATTGACTTTACTCTTTAAGAGAGTCAAGAAACTGCTTTGACTGCCTTGTAATACGAGTGTCAGGATTCAGGTTCCTTGCCCGTGCACTTGAGGGAAACAGTGCGCTCCTGTGGCGCATGGTATGCAATGACTAAACCTTCCTGGAGCGGGACTCACCGAGTTGTGTTACTTTCTCTAGGTCAACATTTCAACGTGAGGCTGACAAGTGAACGTACATCAAATGTCTCTGACTGACTGTGATTGCGCATGCACTTTGATTGTTCGCTACGTTCGCCATTTTCCGTTCAGACCGACGGGAGACAGACATCGGGGTCAGATTGTGCAGGCAATTCGAGTGACTTTGTTGGTGTTTAAGTCAGTTTGTTGGATTGATTCTTCAACTGTCCGTTCTGTGTCCTTCGTTATTTTGCAAGTGACTTACACAACATCTCATGTCATCATCATTTTCATTTCATCATCAACACCTCATCATTGCCTTCAACCATCCATCATCATCATTCAAACATCTCATTACCTCAAACCATCATCATCAACAACACAACAGCAAGCAGTTGATTCTTCCATCAAAAACAAGTTTTTGGAACAGTTTCTTCATTTACATCAATCAAATGTCTGATTCTGATAAAACTGTTCAACCATTGGAACGGGTGCGCCTCACTTCGCATAATTACACTTCGCTTAATCTTTTTGATCTCGACCTTCCGTGCCTGCCCGGGTGTCGTATTGTCGCCGTGAAATACGGGTCGCGCGACAGCATTTCACGTAGATTCTATCGCTATCGACACGGATCTATGGTGACATCTGTCGGCGCCGGAATACAGGTCAGTGCAGCGACAGAATGTCACGTTGTTTTGGTTGATAATACCGCTAGCGACACGATTTATGGTGAAGTACGTATCGCGACAACTATTTCACCATAAAAAACAAGTCGTTTATTCCATAGCAAATGCACTATTTCAACAGCAAAACCGATTCGCTACGCGACACTATCTTACCATAAAAACATCGCTCTATCGACACTATTTCACGGCCAAATACGGTCGCTTCCGTGACAATATTCACAATAAAACGGTCGCTACTTGAGCGACATTTATCCACCAAATATACGTCGCTACTGGACAATATTTCACCGTAAATGCGGTCGCTTCCGCGACCTATTTCCACGGCAAATGCGGTCGCTTCCTGCCGGACATCTATTTCACGGCAAAAAACGGTCGCTACTGCGACAATATTCACTGAAAAACGGTTGCTCTGCGACATATTCACGGCAAAGACGGTCGCTAACGACATAGTTCACCAAACATATGGTCGCTATGGTTCGCTACTGCGACACTATTCACCGAAATTACGGTCGCAATGCGATTTTAGAGCTGTTTTGTTACATCCAACCTACCAGAATAGCAAGTATCTGACAGGGCTCTGCTACCGACAGATATAGTCAGAAACAAGTCAGGTGACTCACACACACAAACAGTATGAATGATGTATATGTATGTATGCATGCATGGATGTATGCGTGTGTGTATGCTGTATGTATGTATGTATGCATGTATTATGTATGCATGTATGTGTGTAGTATGTGTGTATGTTGGCTTGCATGAAGCATGGTGTATGTGTTGTATGTACGTATGTATGTAAGGTACAACATGCATGCATTGTATGTCCGTATGTATGTATGTATGTATAAGGTAGGTAGGTAGGCAGATAGGTATGTATGTATGTACGTATGTAGTACGTATGCCATGTATGTCTGTATGTTTAATGGGGTGGTAACGGGTGGGTTAAAGATGATAAGGATAGGGAAGAGTTGATGAGGGATAAGGATTGGAGGGTGAAGATAGGCACACTCCGCGCAGACCAGGAACATATTAGAGGAAACCAGACAGTTGTTAGCTTGTGTTATTGGGTACTGGAAAATACTAAGGAAAGACATAGGAAGACAGGCAGCATAAATACATCCTTTGCAACAATCTAAAATAACACAACATAAACTAAAACAAGAAATAACAATATTAAGTTATGACTGTTAGGCCTTGTGCCATAGCATCAATGCTAAAAAAACATTGAGGTAATAGACAGTCACAGCAGTAAAGGAGCTCCACTTTCTGACTTAAATGGGCATGATAAACTGACACAAGCTAGTTGGCGTTTGGAAACATAACATACGGTCGGTTTACCTGACCCTAGCTTGCTAACCCTATACAAAAACATTGAGTTCATGTGAGTTAACCCAAAACCAAGCATTGTAACAACGACATCATCACTGCGTGTTACTAAAAATAGATACACAATCACAGAAACTGAATGAGATCGTTTAGTGGGAAACTGAATAAAGGCAAAGTAGGCCCTATGAGAGTTTAGGTATTGAAGTAGCAAGAAACTCACCCAAAAGGAATGCCTTGTTAATAGTAAAATACATAGTATCGTATTTAACACAACACCATACCAGCTAGCACACCACACTAGGCATATGAATGGAAAACTATTGCAAGTAGCCGTACACCATAGCAGGTATAAGCATAGCTCACTAATACTAATACAAATGTAACATGGAAAAGAGCACGTTAGGCCTTGAAACAATATAATGTAGGCCGAAGTGCACCTCATTGCTTACACGCAGTAGACTGAACGTCACACACGAGTGGGCGTGCGATAGACAGAACGATCGGAATGGGTTTTTATTCTTTGAATTTCACGTCTCTCAACTAAAATTTGGGCCATAGTCGCCGTATATTTATGAAATGAACTGACGTCACGATGGTTCATGACGGAATAGCAGTGTACAACGGCAATGCCAAACACCCTTAGCAGTGTTGAATCACGGCAGTGTCTAAGCGCAGTGTTAACGGCAGTGTCTAAACAACCGTAAAAGCAGTGTGGAAACGGCAGTGTCTAAGCTGCAGTGTTAACGGCAGTGCCTAAAAAACCGGTAAACAGCAGTGTCTTTGTGTGTGATCTAGCATATCACATAGATCACGGCAAACTCGACGTCATGGTTCGGTAAAAAGGAACAAAGTTGACTGCCCTGCTGTTAAAAACATAAAAATACATCAAAGCAAGTTCAAACATCAGTACTCAGTAGTCACTGTAGATTCACATCACAGCAATGAATGAGAAGGCACAGGCCGAGAGCGAGCAGACGAAAAATCTATAAACCTAGTGCAAATTATTAATTTGTTGATTGGAAAAAGTGTGAACCAGATGGAGTTCAGTTTAAGACGCGTATCGGCTTTTCGCCATGATACGAACGGGCGCTGAACAAACCAACCAGGGTAATAAAACAAAAATTATATTCATGAATCACTTTCTAGCCCAAAACGCAAAGAAGCGAATCAGAATATTTTGAACCCAGATTTTGGGAACTTTTTATATAGCTCGAGAGCCGGACCGCAAGAGACAAGCAGCGTGGATGTAGCGAAAATGCTCTGTGGGTGGCGAGAGTGAACAGATTCTGGTTGTTGGTAAGTTTCTGTAAAACAAAGATATCTATGCCACTAATCACAAACGCCTGGCATGTTGTATATGAGAAAGAAAGAGGATGAACTAAGCTTCTTTTCTGACTCTATTATAATAAGGAGATCTAAAGATATATTTATAATATTATGAAAAATTGTATTTTAGACCTCACTGTGAAACAGGCTCAAGCTACTTAAATAATATTTATTAAACTCATACCACATGAAACCGATCTTTCATAATGGGAGTTGATACACTAAAGACTACCTGTCTATACTATACTATGTCACTATGTTAGAATGGAACATGTTAAAATATAATTAGCATTCAAATGCCAGTAGTAACAAAAATAAGCCTAGCCGAAAACCCGGTTTCGGACTGAGTCCACACGGTGGTCAAGACGGATTGTGACGTTGACAAGCGTCGGTGTAGCTTGCGTCAATTTTTGGTTTTGACGGTCAAAGAAAGTAGCTAATTTGTATGTAGGACATGAAAGAGTGTTATTAACAACATATGAAAGGATGGCTTGATAAATAGGTTTATAAGATAGAGGTGGACATAATTGGCAGGTTAGATTGCCAGTTTTTAGGATAAACAGCCATTCAATGTCTTTTATAATTATATGCACAAAACTAAGAAAGTGATTGGCAAACTACAATAGCGACCTAACTTATTATTGCGAAGACAATCAATAGAAGGAAAATGGCTAAATCCATAGTCCATTATTACTACTAGTTGGCCTGAGATTTGAGGGGAGCGTTGGAGATTGAAAGCGGGTCGCATGGATACGATTTGAATGTTGACATGTCTAAAAAAAATAGATTGATGTATATAGCGAGATCGCGCATGACTTGAAAGTGGTTAGACACTTGTCTGAGCTTGCTAAATAGTGTGGCGTGACAGGTAGGACTTATGGAGAATACGGCACACTGTTCACATATGTATGTTGTAATGTAGTGTGTATGTTGCTTGTATATATCGAATGTGTGTATGTATGTATGTGTGCCTCCCCCCTAACATTCTAGGTAATTGTATTTTTCGGTTTTGCCTTTCTACCAGTGACAGTGGTCAGTGTCACCGACCAGTGGCACTTTGGCCCTCTTTTTTTTATGTTGGTCGACCATTGGCAGTGTCATGACCAATGGTCAACCACATCAAACCTTGTTCATTTGAACTCCTACTACACTAATTTGCAGTCAAACAGTCAAAACAGGCCAAAATGACCACTGGTCAGTAACACTGACCACTGGTCAACCTCATCAACAATTGTTCATATGATCTCCTATTACACTAATTAGCATTCAAACGGTAAAGTTAGGCCAAAGTGACCAGTGTCAGTGGATCAGTTTGTTATTAATTTTATTTAACAAATTTTAAAAAAATAAAATGAGAACTTGTCAAGAATGAGTTTTTATTACTCCAATTTTCATTTTGACAAAACGGCGGTTCAAAATCGGGCGTTGTTAACCGCCGTTTGGTCCAAATTCGGCTGTTTTGTCTATAGAAAAAAAGGCTGAATTTGGACAAAAAGGCGGTTAACAGCGCCATCAAACCGTGTTGTCGACCCGGAAGAGTACGAGGTTGTTGTTACTATTACTATTAGTGTTACATTTTCTGGACAATGATGCATATTTGTAGTAAGGTAATTGATATGTAGTAAAAACATCAATGCTGTATGTATAGCTTAATGTATGTATGTATGTATGTATGTATGTATGTAGGTATGTATGTATGTATGTATGTCATGTATGTAATGTATGTATGTATGTAGCATGTATGCATGTATGGAGGTAGGTAGGTAGGTCAGTAGGTAGGTAAGGTCAGTAGGTAGGTAGGTAGGTAGGTAGTTTTGGGCGTGTGCATCCGCGTGTTTGCACCTTGCGTGCATATGTACCTGTATATGTATATATGCATAATATATGTATGAGCGAATGTGTGTATGTGTGTGTGCGTGGTTGAATGTGTGTCCCGCGTGGCGTTTTCGTACGACTCCCGGTATTTTCATGTGTATTGTATGCGAGACTACGCCTTTGCCCCCCCCACAGGCACTCGCCCCATTGACTATTGCCCCCTGGCCATTAGCCCACTGCCCTATTGCCCCCTTGGCCACTTCGCCCCCTGCCCTATTGCACCCCCCCTGGTCCATTTGCCCCCTTCGTCTGTTGCCCCCTAGGCCTTTTAACCCCCTAGGCTCCTCCTTATTTTTGCCTTCCGGCTATTTGCCCCTTTGGTCTTTTGCCCCTAGGCCTTTTGCCTTCCGGCTATTTGCCCCCTTGGTCTTTTGCCCCTAAGCCTTTTGCCCCCCGGCCATTTGCCTTTTGCTCCCCAGCCATTTGCCCCGGGGTATTTAGCTCCTGGCCATTTGTCCCCCATGCACACGTACGCACGCAAACACACACATAACTATATTATAAAATCTGTTTTGACATACAGACAGACAGACGTACACACACACACACACACGCGCGCCACACACACACACACATAATTTCATACATATATTATACATACATACTTCTCACATACATGTACAGGTACATATGCACGCACGCATACTCTGACACACACGCATCACACTACATACATACATACACATATACACACACACACACCACCTATACAATACCTAGCGAAACATAACATACATAACATAACATACATACATAACATACATACATAACATACATACATAACATACATACATGAATACATACATGCATGCATACATACAAACAAACAAACATGCATACATGCATACATACACACATGCATGCATGCATACATGCATACATGCATGCATGCATATTTACATACATACATACATACATACATACATTAATACATACATACATACATACATACATACATATATACATACCCCACAACACAAGAAGCATACATACATACGTACATACATACACACATACATACACAGCATGCATGCATATATACATACATAATACATACATCACAACGTACGTACGTACGTACGTACGTTACGCTACGTACGTACGTACAGTTACCATACATACATACAGACAACATACATACATACGTACATACATACATCCATACATAGATACATACATATGCCTTGCTATCAGGTACATGCACGCACGCACGCGTAACATACATACGTACACACATGCATGAATGCCATACATACATGCATGAATAAATACATACAATTTAGTAGCTGCACAAATAGTGTCGCAGTAGAGGACACATAGAGACCATATTTTTGGTTCGAAATAGTGTAGTAGTAGCACGAAACGTCCCCCCCACATTTGCAGTCGAAATCAGGATTGTAGCGGAAGCGAACGTTCTGGGCTACATACGTTGAGAAAATTTTTGGGAAAATTGTGGTCGCGGTTTTAGCCGACCGTTTTTTGGACGGAATGAAAATAGTGTAGCAGGGAAAAGCGAACCGCATTTGCCGTGAAATAGTATGTCGCAGTAACGCGACCGCAGTAGGCACGTGAAATCAGTCTGATAGAGGAAGAGACCGCATTTACGGTGAAATATTCTTCAGCAAGTAGCTGGACCGATTATTTGGCAGGTTACCAAACAAAAAGTAGTCGTTCAATGTAGCGACCGTTATTATTGCAGAAATAGTTGCTCACGCGAAGCAACCGTATTTGACCGTGAAATAGTGTCGCTAGAGCGGACTGTTTTTATTGCGTGAAATAGTTTCGCGTAAGCGCATCGTATTTGCTGGTAGAAATGTACTGACATTGCCGCTATGAAAACTAGAACGACTGTTTTATGTATGCAGGTGAAATAGTTGTCGCGACAGTATTTTCAACATAACTCAGTATTTGTGATCATAAAGTCGCACCTAGCAGGATAGTAAATCAAACCGATGCAAACTATCTCGTGCGCGACCGTATTTATCACGGACAGCGGACAGAATTAGTCAACCAATATTAAGGATCGTGTCGCTAGCAGATAAGCGATCTACGGATGAAATATGCTGTTTGCAGACGACACGTATTCCACGGCGACAGTATTCATATAAGACACCGGCATTAACTATCCCGATGTCACCGAAGAACCCAAGCGTAACATTACGCCTAAGATATGATTAGCACAACTCGCCATAATCTAACCTGAAGAGGTAAAACGTGAAACAGACGTTTTCAGCTGCGTTTAAAAATAAACCGAAATAGCGCTTGTTTTGACAATCGGATGATGCTGTTTTATTTATTCGAAGGTCTCACAAAAGACTTGTATTAGTCGGTATTATCTTTGTCTCCTTACCGCTCATTCCTCCCCCCCCCCCCCACCCCCAACCATCCTCTTCCCCCCTCTCATCTCTCTCTCATCTCTCTCTTCTCAGTCTATATCTCTCTCTCGAGATCGAATCTCACTAGAGATCAGAGAAAGAAGCTCCTAGCTACTCATAGCTCTCAGATCATCTCTCTCAGTGAGACTCTCATCTCTCTCTCGCCCTTCTCTCTCTCTGCTCATCTTTCTCTCTCTCTCTCTCTCTCGGTCTGTCTAGTCTGCAATTGACTTTTAGTTTATTATGAATATGCTGACATTTTTATAACTATGTATCATCGATTTTCATAAAGACGCTAAGACATTGTTGGAAATTTTAGGCGAAGTGTTACATATGATCGAAGTGTTACATATGATCGAGATACTATAATGCATTAGGCCAAGTGTAAATAGGCAGAAGAGGTAGATTAGGCGATATCGTTGTATAGGCCGAAGTTGCAGTGCGAAACAGATGTATGTTCCTTTGCTTGACTAGAAGCTTCACCACTTTTTTGCTGGTCTTCACACTGCCCATGGTCCTTTGTAGATTGCAGCTCACCTTCACCCGCTTTGTGCTGGTCTTCACACTGCCCATGGTCCTTTGTAGATTGCAGATCACCTTCACCGGCTTTGTGCTGGTCTTCACACTGCCCATGGTCCTTTGTAGATTGCAGATAATCTTCACCCGCTTTGTGCTGGTCTTCACACTGCCTATGGTCCTTTGTAGATTGCAGACCACCTTCACCCGCTTTGTGTTGGTCTTCACACTGCCCATGGTCCTCTGTAGATTGCAGATCACCTTCACCTGCTTTGTGCTGGTCTTCACACTGCCCATGGTCCTTTGTAGATTGCAGATCACCTTCACCGGCTTTGTGCTGGTCTTCACACTGCCCATGATCCTTTGTAGATTGCAGATCACCTTCACCCGCTTTGTGCTGGTCTTCACACTGCCAATGGTCCTTTGTAGATTGCAGATAATCTTCACCCGCTTTGTGCTGGTCTTCACACTGCCCATGGTCCTTTGTAGATTGCAGATAATCTTCACCCGCTTTGTGCTGGTCTTCACACTGCCCATGATCCTTTGTAGATTGCAGATCACCTTCACCGGCTTTGTGCTGGTCTTCACACTGCCCATGGTCCTTTGTAGATTGCAGATAATCTTCACCCGCTTTGTGCTGGTCTTCACACTGCCCATGGTCCTCTGTAGATTGCAGATCACCTTCACCTGCTTTGTGCTGGTCTTCACACTGCCCATGGTCCTTTGTAGATTGCAGATAATCTTCACCCGCTTTGTGCATGGTCTTCCAGATAATCTTCACCCGCTTTGTGCTGGTCTTCACACTGCCCATGATCCTTTGTAGATTGCAGATCACCTTCACCCGCTTTGTGCTGGTCTTCACACTGCCCATGGTCCTTTGTAGATTGCAGATAATCTTCACCCGCTTTGTGCTGGTCTTCACACTGCCCATGGTCCTTTGTAGATTGCAGATCACCTTCACCCGCTTTGTGCTGGTCTTCACACTGCCCATGGTCCTATGTAGATTGCAGATCACCTTCACCGGCTTTGTGCTGGTCTTCACTCTGCCCATGGTCCTATGTAGATTGCAGATCACCTTCACCGGCTTTGTGCACCACAGAGGATGCTTTCTGCCTGCCTTCACTGGCTGATGCTATGTTGTGGGATGTTTTATAAGATTGGTTGCGCTGTTCTCTGACACATGCTGTTCTGTTGTGTTCTTCCACCCGTGCGACACCATGTTTGACCGCCTCACGATACAGTTGATCTCCTGAGGCAACAGGTCACGGCAGATGATTGGCCGTTGAGGGACTAGCGTGACTTTGTTGGCTAACAGCTTTTTTTTTGAGTACTTGAAGGAAGAACCTTCTCTTGACCCGCCATTTCTGGAACTTTGATCGCGAGAAAATCGATAAGGTTGTTTCACCTGAACTCTTCTTGAGGTGTAGCTGTGTTGACGTGCCTTGTCTTCATACTCTGATTGTCTAGTCTGTCTGCTAGACTGATCTCGAAAACTTCGTCTCTAGCCTGGTCTGCTTGAAATTCTCTCCTGTTGTAGGCTGGTAATATCTGTAGTCTTCTACATCGTCTCTCCCATCTGGTCCATGTTACGATCTTCATCGTGAATCGTGTCCGTGTTGAATCCCTGTCTCTGACTTGCAAGCTTTCCGTTATAGACTATGCACCTTCCCCTGGCTGCGATGGAATCTTACCATGTCTTTTGACAGAGGTCAGATCGCAAGCTCTCTGATGCCACTTTGACGCAAGTTTTCTCTCAGCCTCTCTGTTACCGAGAATGCCATTTTGTGGCCAGCCTGCCTATTGGCATCACCAATATAGGCTGAGCGTTACTTCCTGAGGGCGAGGTTTCCCTAGCCTGAAATGCCCGCACATGGTCTCCATCATACCAGGTGTTGGCTTTGATCGTGGTCCATTTCGAAGTGTAAGACCTTTGTTTTCTCTTCTGGTTTCTTCCACGTTCATAAAGAAAAGGTTGCCTTCTTTGAGTCATGCTCATCGTATGCGAGCTTGAATTCAAGTCCTCTCAAGTCTATGCATCAAGTCCCTATTGTCCCTTTTAATCCTCCCTCGATGTCTTCCTATTTTCATAAATGGATTCTTTCACGTTTCAAGTCACTTAACACTGCTTGAAATTGTTTTTCAAGGTTGACGAATTTTTCATTCCATGATGGTCTTAATGTAAGTAGAATGCACTTGCATTTGTCAACATTTGTTTTAAATCTGCAATCATAAACATCAAATGGTCGGTTCTGACTCTGGAGAGACATACGAAAAAACCCGCCTAATGATCCAATGCAACCCAAAACGATTTTTTTCAGAGAGCGAGAGAGAGAGAAGAGAGAGAGAGAGAGAGAGAGAGAGAAGAGAGAGAGAGAGGAGAGAGAGATAGAGAGAGAGAGAGAGAGAGAGGAGAGAGAGAGACAGAAGAGAGACAGAGAGAGACAGAGAGAGACAAACAGACAGAAACAGACAGAAGACAAAGACAGAGAGAGATAGAACATAGCAAACAGAACAGAGGAAAACCAAGGACCAAGACAAACAGGGTGAAACCAGACAGAGATGGGCAGGGCAAGAAACAGTTAGTTTGGGTTAATACACGGCGGAGAGGTGAATTTTCAATGCGGTTTTGAAAATGATTCTGATCGATTTCACGAACATTTTAGGCAGGAGTTCACTGAGGCTGGAAGCAGAGAAGGAGAAAGCTCTTCTCAAAGAACTTTGTTCTGACTTTTTGGAATGTCATAATTGAAGTGGTCGGTTGAACTAACGAAGAGACGCAGGCGGGGAGTAAACAGACCGAAGGTTTGAAATGTAGCTGGGAGGTTCCTTAAGAAGAAATATGTGACAAAGTATTGACAGTTGATATTTGATACGAGCCTCAATAGGAAGCCGTGTAGGGATTGCGCAGAATTGAGTGATATTATTCTTTCTTAGCCCTAACCACAAGCCCGCAGCCGAGTTTTGGACTCTTTGAAGTTTGTCTACACATCGTGTTGGACCATCCAGCAGGTAAGATGGCTATTGCTGTAGTCCCTAGACAGACACAAGGAACAGATTAAGGTTTTTGTTGCTGCCAATGTGAGTTGTGACGAGATGGAAACTTATCTGACGGAGAGCAAGCGATGCAAGATTTACCGACATAAGAAGTACGACAGATTTACTCGACATACAGAGATATACATCATAGACTGGTGCAGAGGAGGAGAACTCAATGTCTAGTTTCCTACACGCAGAGACCTTGCTTGGGACAGTTAGAGAAAGGATCTCTCCGTGTGCATGAGAAGGGCCTCGGTTTTGTTTGTCATAATTTTATTTTAGTTTGTGCTGAGTCATCCAAGACTTATCTGACTGGTGCAGTTTGCATCTTCTGTAGGCGAGTCTTCATGTCCTCATGGCGACAAGAGTTATAAAGCTGAGTGCTTCTCAGCGAATTACTGGTCTGAAATGGAATGTTTTTTTCATGACGAGTGTAGGGGCTTTGTGTAGATGATTAATAGAACAGGGCCCAATACAGGGCCCTGAGGCACACGAATGACAAAGGTTTTGCATCAGATTGAGAACTCGCCAGGGGATGACAAACTGTGAGCGGGAAGATACGTACTCTGGAACCAAGCAAGGCTGTGCCAGATATGCCGTAATGGTGGCGGAGAGTGTGAATGAGCAAGAGTGTCTATCGTGTCAAACCGCGCTTAGTCTAGCAGAAGTCAAGATTGATGCTTCAACCCACGATCAAGAGCAAGGAGGACATCATTTGTGACCTTAGAAGCCAAGTGCTGTCTCTGTACTATGTGAAGTCGTACGCAGATTGATTGGGGTGAAAGGCAATAAGTGCGGTCAGATATCCAAGACTTGATCAAGGACAACCTTTTAAATTATTTGACAAAACGGTAGTTAGACCACTGGTGGTAGCTTTTAGGTTCGTTTTTGATTTAGAGAGGCTTTTTTCAAAGGGGGTTGATCACCGCTGTTTTGAACAACGTGGAAAATGACCAGACAACAACTTTCTTCACTATGTGGTAGGGAGTAGCTCATCAAGACAGTCAATCCACAAGGGGGTCGGGATGGGTAAAAGAGGGCAGGTAGTTGCTTAGCTTTTTACACCGTCTTTCTAAGGTCTTCGGTGAAACTGGCCGCAACCATCAAATTTAAAGTCAGGAAAATCACATCACAGCCATCTCTTCAAGAGGTGTGCTGATCTGATCAGTTGAACAACGAATGTTTCGAAATTTTGTTGTAACATAGCACTTGCATATTCTTGGACTTTACATTAACCGCATAAGTCTACCACACACACTGTACAAATGCCTGGCTGATTTGCCTTTCAGCCAATTTGGGAGTACTGTAGTAGACTGTTTTCGCCTTTCAACAATGTCCTGTGACCCTCGGTTTGGGCAATGTTTCAAGATCTGTGATTATCAGTCGTATGTACAAAAAAAGCAATTAAATAATATTATTAAAATCATGTTCACTTACCTATGAAGACTGCAAACACTGGATATGCTACTTTTGAAGAAGACAAGGCAATCTGCATGCCTAATATTGTCAACGGAATGCTTCCCAAAAACACACATTTAAGACAAACACAGCATACACACCTGGATCGCTATCATCCCCATTCCCTCGACAAAATCTATTAAAATAATAGTCTCCGCTATGCGGTGGAGATTTATGGAAAAAACTGCCCTCCAGTTAACAAAACCACGAAAACAAACCTACTGCAAATAAAAACAAAATCTTTAACAGGACATAATCGATCACTTTAATTCCTTTTATTTGAAATAATGGAAATGTACAAAAATATTTTGGTAGTGTAAATGTGTGCTTTAAAATGTGTCGTTGTTGATGTTGATGCATATATTGTACAGAGTATCCTATTTCACCCAGTCTCACATCCTCCTTCCTGTTTTTGAAATATTTGTTTTTTCTTTAATTAATTTTTACTTGTTTTATTTTTCCTTTTCTATAATCGCTACTTTGGAATGTTTAGTTCTTTATTTTTGAGGACCTGGTCATTTTTTTTTAATGAATGGCTTGTTGAAAACCCCCATGTCATTTGCTTATACAATGTTCCCATCTGAAAATAAAATGTTGACTTGACTTGACGCGAGCATCAAGCCACGTTTGACACATACCAAGTTTCACTGAGCAAAATAAACCAAAGATTTCCCTATGGGAGTGAGCCTACTACTGAGTATTGATAGCTCTGAACAGTCATAGGGGTAAAATGTTCTTCCAGGGCGGTTTAGATTTACCTTGAAAGAACATAAACCTTATACCAAAGGGAGATATTGAAACAGATGATAAGCTGGGTGTGTGTCATCAATATTGATGGATCTAGCTTTGCGTCTATTAGCACACTATAGTGCTATCTAGGGGTGGCACTTTGTGACCTATGTTTTTAGACTGTCCACGACGACCTTGGTGGAGTTCCCGTTTTATCGTTAGCTGAAGCTGTCCATACCAGAACAGATACTGAAAATTATGCTTCAATGACAGATCGATAGTCAAAAAAAAAAAAAAAATCTGAAACCAAAAAAAAAACAGATGGTGAAAAAGAC
>CM065686.1:26946864-26966864 GCA_017654935.2 Phymorhynchus buccinoides
CCATGGGCAGTGTGAAGACCAGCACAAAGCGGGTGAAGGTGATCTGCAATCTACAAAGGACCATGGGCAGTGTGAAGACCAGCACAAAGCGGGTGAAGATTATCTGCAATCTACAAAGGACCATGGGCAGTGTGAAGACCAGCACAAAGCGGGTGAAGGTGATCTGCAATCTACAAAGGATCATGGGCAGTGTGAAGACCAGCACAAAGCGGGTGAAGATTATCTGCAATCTACAAAGGACCATGGGCAGTGTGAAGACCAGCACAAAGCGGGTGAAGGTGATTATCTGCAATCTACAAAGGACCATGGGCAGTGTGAAGACCAGCACAAAGCGGGTGAAGGTGATCTGCAATCTACAAAGGACCATGGGCAGTGTGAAGACCAGCACAAAGCGGGTGAAGGTGATCTGCAATCTACAAAGGACCATGGGCAGTGTGAAGACCAGCACAAAGCGGGTGAAGATTATCTGCAATCTACAAAGGACCATTGGCAGTGGTGAAGGTGAAGGTGATCTGCAATCTACAAAGGACCATGGGCAGTGTGAAGACCAGCACAAAGCGGGTGAAGATTATCTGCAATCTACAAAGGACCATGGGCAGTGTGAAGACCAGCACAAAGCGGGTGAAGATTATCTGCAATCTACAAAGGACCATGGGCAGTGTGAAGACCAGCACAAAGCGGGTGAAGGTGATCTGCAATCTACAAAGGACCATGGGCAGTGTGAAGACCAGCACAAAGCGGGTGAAGGTGATCTGCAATCTACAAAGGACCATGGGCAGTGTGAAGACCAGCACAAAAGTGGTGAAGCTTCTAGTCAAACAAAGGAACATGCATCTGTTTCATGCAACTTCGCCTAACAACATATCGCCTAATCACATCTCGCCTAATTACACTTGGCCTAATCATTATCGAGTGTTTATCATATGCAACACTTCGCCTAAGATTTGTAACAAGGTCTTAGCGCTTTATGAAAATCGATGAAAGTATAAAAATGTCAGCATATTCATAAAAACTAAAATCAATTGCAGACGGACAGACGAGAGAGAGAGAGAGAGAGAGAGAGAGAGAGAGAGAGAGAGAGAGAGAGAGAGAGAGAGAGAGAGAGAGAGAGAGAGAGAGAGAGAGAGAGAGAGAGAGAGAGAGAGAGAGAGAGAGAGAGAGAGAGAGAGAGAGAGAGAGAGAGAGAGAGGGGGGGGAAGAGATGGTGGGGGTGGGGGGGGGGGGGGGAGAGCGTAAGGAGACAAAGAGAATACAACTAATAAAAGTCTTTTGAGACCAGAATAAATAAAACAGCATCACCGTTGTCAAAACAAGCGATATTTCGGTTTATTTGAAACCAGCTAAAACGTCTGTTTCACGATGACCTATTTAGGCTGATTATGCGAGTTGTACTAATCATTTTTAGGCGGAATTTTACGCTTGGGTTTTTCGTGACATCCAGAAGTTACTGCCGGTGTCGTATAGAATAATGTCGCCGTGAAATACTGTCGCTGCAACAGCATTTCACCGTAGATCCTATCGCTAGCGACACGATCTATGGTGACATTCTGTCGCTGCCGTGAAATACGGTCGCCGCGACAGAATTTCACCGTTGATACTACCGCTAGCGACACGATTTATGGTGAAATACGGTCGCGACACTATTTCACCATAAAAAACAGTCGTTCTATTTCATAGCAAATGCATCATTTCACAGCAAATACGATCGCTACGCGACACTATTTCACCATAAAAACAGTCGCTCTATCGACACTATTTCACGGCAAATACGGTCGCTTCCGTGACACTATTTCACAATAAAAACGGTCGCTACATTGAACGACACTTTTTTTTACCAAATATACGGTCGCTACTGCGAAAATATTTCACCGTAAATGCGGTCGCTTCCGCGATACTATTTCACGGCAAATGCGGTCGCTTCCGCGACACTATTTCACGACAAATGCGGTCGCTTCCGCGACACTATTTCACGGCAAAAACGGCCGCTACTGCGACACTATTTCACGGCAAAAACGGTTGCTACTGCGACACTATGTCACGGCAAAGACGGTCGCTACTACGACACTATTTCACCAAAAATATGGTCGCTATGGTCGCTACTGCGACACTATTTCACCGAAATTGTATGTATGTATGCATGCATGTATGTAAGCATGCATGCATGTGTGTACGTATGTATGTACGCGTGCGTGCGTGCATGTACCTGTATATGCAGGCATATGTATGTATATATGTATGGATGTATGTATGTACGTATGTATGTATGTATGTATGTATGTATGTATGTGTATGTACGTACGTATGTACGTATACGTACGTGTATGTATGTATGTATGTATGTATGTGCATGCATGTATGTATGTGTGTATGTATGTATGTATGTATGTATGTATGTATGTATGTATGTATGTATGTATGTATGTATGTATGTATGTATGTATGTATGTATGTATGTATGTATGTATGTATGCATGTATGTATGTATGTATGCATGCATGCATGTGTGTATGTATGCATGTATGCATGTTTGTTTGTTTGTATGTATGCATGTATGTATGTACGTATGTATGTATGTTTGCATGTATGTATGTATGTATGTTTGCATGTATGTATGTATGTATGTATGTAGGTAGGTAGGTAGGTAGGTAGGTAGGTAGGTAGGTAGTTAAGTATGTATGTATGTATGTATGCGTGTGTGTCAGCGTGCGTGCGTGCATATGTACCTGTACATGTATGTATGTATGTATAATATATGTATGAATGTATGTGTGTGTGTGTGCGCGCGTGTGTGTGTGTGTGTACGTCTGTCTGTCTGTATGTCAAAACAGATTTTATAATATAGTTATGTGTGTGTTTGCGTGCGTACGTGTGCATGGGGGACAAATGGCCAGGAGCTAAATACCCCGGGGCAAATGGCTGGGGAGCAAAAGGCAAATGGCCGGGGGGCAAAAGGCTTAGGGGCAAAAGGCCTAGGGGCAAATGGCCGGGGGGCAAAAGGCTTTGGGGCAAAAGACCAAGGGGGCAAATAGCCGGAAGGCAAAAGGCCTAGGGGGTAAAAGGCCTAGGGGCAAAAGACCAAGGGGGCAAATAGCCAGGGGGCAATAGGCAGGGGGCGAATGGCCAGGGGGCAATAGGCAGGGGGCGAATGGCCTGGGGCAAAGGCGTAGTCTCACATACATACACATAAATACCTCGCACGAACGCACGCGGACACACGTGCACACGCACACACACATACACACATACGCTCATATACTATGCATACATACATATACAGGTACATATGCACGCACGTGCACACACGCGGACGCACACGCATACCTACCTACCTACCTACCTACCTACCTACTGACCTACCTACCTACCTCCATACATGCATACATGCATACATACATACATACATACATACATACATACATACATACATACATACATACATGCATGCATGCTTACATATCAATTACCTTACTACAAATATGCATCATTGTCCAGAAAATGTAACACTAATAGCAATACTAACAACAACCTCGTACTTTTCGGTCGACAACACGGTGGATGGCGCTGTTAACCGCCGTTTTGTCCAAATTCCGCCGTTTTGTCTATAGACAAAACGGCGGTTTGGACAAAACGGCGCCCGATTTTGAACCGCCATTTTGTCCAAATGAAAATTGGAGTTATAAAAACTCATTCTTGACAAGTTCTCATTTTAAAAATAATATTTGTTAAATAAAATGAATAACAAGCTGACCACTGACACTGGTCACTTTGGCCTAACTTTACCGTTTGAATGCTAATTAGTGTATTAGGAGATCATATGAACAATTGTTGATGTGGTTGACCAGTGGTCAGTGTCACTGACCAGTGGTCACTTTGGCCTATTTTCACTGTTTGACTGCAAATTAGTGTATTAGGAGTTCAAATGAACAAGGTTTGATGTGGTTGACCAGTGGTCAGTGACACTGACCAATGGTCAACCACATAAAAAAAAGAGGCCAAAGTGACCACTGGTCGGTGACACTGACCACTGGTCAACTGGTAAGAAAGGCAAAACCGGAAAAATACAATTAACCTAGAAATGTAGGGGGGGAGGCACACATACATACATACACACATGCATACATACAAGCAAACATACACACATACATACACACATACATATGTGACAGTGTGCCGTATTCCATAAGGCCTACCTGTCACGCAACACTATTTAGCAGACGACAAGTGTGCCTAACCACTTTTCCAAGTCATGCGCGCCTCGCTATATGACATCAAATCTATTTTTAGACATGTCAAAATTCAAATCGTATCATGCGACCCGGCTTTTCAAATCTCCAACGGCCTCCCCTCAAATCTCAGGCCAACTAGTAGTAATAATAAACTTATAATTTAGCCATTTTCTTCTATTTGATTGTCATTCCAATAATAATATCCTATTGTAGTTATGCCAATCACTTTATTAGTTTGATAATTAAGACATTGAATGGCTGATTTATCCTAAAAACTGGCAATCTAACCGGCCAAGTTATGTCACCTCTTATCTTTATAAAACCTATTTTATCAAAGCCATCCTTTCATAATGTTGTTACTAAACAACTCTTTCAATGTCCTACATACAAAGTAGCTACTTTATTTGACGTCAAAAACAGAACATTTGACGAAAGCTACACCGACGCTGTGTCAACGTCACAATCCGTCTGACCACCGGTGTGGACTCAGTCCGAAAACCGGGTTTTCGGCTAGCTTATTTTTGTTACTGGACATTGAATGCTAATTATATTTTAACTGTGTCATCTAACATAGTGACATAGTATATGTATAGAAAGGTAGTACTTTAGTGTATAAATCCATTATGAAAGATCGGTGTAATGTGGTATGAGTTTAGATAAATTAATTATTTAGTAGCTTGAACCTGTTTCAGTGGGGTCTAAAATACAAGGTTTTTCATAATTATTATAAATATATAGTTAGATCTCCTTATTATAATAGTAGTCAGAATAGAGCTTAGTTCATCCTCTTTCTTCTCATATACAACATGCCAGGGTTTAGTGATTAGTGGCATAGATATCTGTGTTGTACAAAACCAAACAAACACAGATCTGGTCACTCTCGCCACCCACAGAGCCATTTTCGCTACATCCAGCGACTGCTGTCCTTGCGGTCCGGCTCTCGAGCATATATATAAAAAGTGCCCAAAAAATATTCTGATCGCTTCTTTGCGTTTTGGCTAAGACAGTGATTCAGGAATATAAATTTTTGTTTATACCCTGGTTGGTTTGTTCAGCCCGTCGTACATGGCGAAAGCCGATACGCGACGTTAAACTGAACTTCCAATCTGGGTTCACACTTTTTCAATAAATTAATAATTTAGCACTAGGTTTATAGATTTTCGTCTGCTCGATCTCGGCCTGCCTTCTCATTCATGCTGTTGATGTGAATCTACAGTGACTACTGTAAGTACTGATGTTTGAACTATGCTTTGATGTATTTTTATGTTTGTTAACAGCAGGAAGTCCAACTTTGTTTACTTTTTACCGAACCAATGACGTTCGAGTTTGCCGTGAATCTATGTGATGATCTAGATCAACACACAAAAGACACTGCTGTTAACGGTTGTTTAGGCACTGCCGTTAAACACTGCAGCTTAGACACTGCCGTTTCAACACTGCTGTTAACGGTTGTTTAGACACTGCCGTTAAACACTGCAGCTTAGACACTGCCGTTTCAACACTGCTAACGGTTGTTTAGGCATTGCCGTTGTACACTGCTATTCCCGTCACTGAACCATCGTGACGTCAGTTCATTCATAAATATAACGGCACTAGGCCAAAGTTTATGTTGAGAGACTGAAAATTAGAACATTCCGATCGTTCTGGTCTATCCTCACACCCACTCGTGTGTGACGTCAGTCTACTGCGTGTAAGCAATGAAGGGGCACTTCGCCTACATTATATTGTTTAAAGGCCTAACTTGCTCTTTTCCATGTTACATTGTATTAATATTATTGATCTAGGCTTATACCATGCTATGGTGTAGGCCTACTTGGCAATAGTTTCATTCATAGGCCTAGGTGTGTGTGCTAGGCCTAGTATGGTGTTGTGTTAATACTGATACTATAGTATTATACTATTAACAAGGCATTCCTTTTTGGTTGAGTTTCTTGCTACTTCAATGCTAAACTCTCAATAGGCCTACATTTGCCTTTAGTCAGTTTCCCACTACAAACTGATCTCATTCAGTTTACTGTGATGTGTAGTCTATTTTTAGTAACACAGCAGATGATGATGTCAGTGTTACAATACTTGGTTTGGGTTAACTCACATGAACTCAAATGTTTGTGTATGGGTTAAGCAAGCATAGGGTCAGGTAAAACCGACCTATGTTATGTTTCCAAACCCCAACTAGGCTTGTGTCAGTTTAATCATGCCATTTAAGTCATAAAGTGAGCTCCTTTCACTGCTGTGACTGTCTATTACCTCATGTTATTTTAGCATTGAGTGCTATGGCACAAGGCCTACAATCATACTTAATCATTGTTATTTCTTGTTTATATTTATGTGTGTATATTTTATATTGTTGCAGGATGTATTTTGCTGCACTGTCTTCCTATGTCTTCCTTAGTATTTCCTAGTACCCAAATAAACAAAAGCTAAACAACTGTCTGGTTTCCTCTATATGTTCCTGGTCTGCGCGGAGTGTGCCTATCTTCACCCTCCAATCCTTATCCCTCATCAACTCTTCCCTATCCTTATCCCTTTACCCCCTTACCACCCCATTACACATACATACATACATGCATACATACATACATACGTACATACATACATACCTATCTGCCTACCTACCTACCTGTATACATACATACATACATACGTACATACATGCATGCATGTTTACTTACATACATACGTACATACACACATACACACATGCATTCATGCAAGCAAACATACACACATACATACACACATACATGCATACATACATACATGCATACATACATACATACAAGCATACACACACGCATACATCCATGCATGCATACATACATATACATACATACATACATGTTTGTGTGTGTGAGTCAACTGACTTGTTTCTGACTATATCTGTCAGGTAGCAGCCCTGTGCAGATACTTGCTATTCTGGTAGGTTGGATGGTAACAAAACAAAACAAAATCGCATTAGCGACCGTAATTTCGGTGAAATAGTGTCGCAGTAGCGACCATAGCGACCATATGTTTGGTGAAATAGTGTCGTAGTAGCGACCGTCTTTGCCGTGAAATAATGTCGCAGTAGCAACCGTTTTTCAGTGAAATAGTGTCGCAGTAGCGACCGTTTTTGCCGTGAAATAGTGTCGCGGAAGCGACCGCATTTGCCGTGAAATAGTGTCGCGGAAGCGACCGCATTTACGGTGAAATATTGTCCCAGTAGCGACCGTATATTTGGTGATAAAATGTCGCTCAAAGTAGCGACCGTTTTTATTGTGAAATAGTGTCACGGAAGCGACCGTATTTGCCGTGAAATAGTGTCGATAGAGCGACTGTTTTTATGGTGAAATAGTGTCGCGTAGCGATCGTATTTGCTGTGAAATAGTGCATTTGCTATGAAATAGAACGACTGTTTTTATGGTGAAATAGTGTCGCGACCGTACTTCACCATAAATCGTGTCGCTAGCGGTAGTATCAACGGTGACATTCTGTCGCGGCGACCGTATTTCACGGCAGCGACAGAATGTCACCATAGATCGTGTCGCTAGCGATAGAATCTACGGTGAAATGCTGTCGCAGCGACCGTATTTCACGGCGACAATACGACACCGGCACGGAAGGTCGAGATCAAAGGATTAAGCGAAGTGTAATTAGGCGAAGTGAGGCGCACCCGTTCCAATGGTTGAACAGGTTGATCAGAATCATGACACTTTGATTGATGTAAATGAAGAAACTGTTCCCAAAACTGTTTTGATGGAAGATGAAACTGCATGTGTTGTTGATGATGATGGTGTTGAAGGTAATGATGATGTTGATGATGATGATGGTGTTGAAGGCAATGATGATGATGTTGATGATGATGAAAATGATGATGACAATGAAGATGTTGTGTACAGTCACTTGCAAAATAACAAGGACACAGAACTGACAGTTGACAAGAAAACAATGCACAAAACTGACTTAAACACCAACAAAGTCACTCGAATTGCTGCACAATCTGACCCCATGTCTGTCTCTCGTCTGTCTGACAAAAATGGCAACGTAGCGAAACAAATCAAAGTGCATGCGCCAATCACAGTCAGTCAGAGACATTTGATGTCAGTCACATGTCAGCCTCACGTGAGAATGTTGACCTAGAGAAAAGTAACAAAACTCAGGGTGAGTCACGCTCCAGAAGGTTATCATTGCATACCATGCCCACAGAGCGCACTGTTTCCCTCAGGCAAACGAGGCAAAGGAACCTGAATCCGAACCCTCGTAGGACAAGCAGTCAAAGCAGTATTCTTGACTCTCTTAACAGAGTACAGTCAAATGACAAATCCAAGACCCTCCTAAAAAGTCCAGTGCATGCACGTCCAACAAACAGTAGGGGTTAGGCCGGGCCACATTTGTAAACGATACAAACAAATTTAATCCACCTCCCTCAATTGGGGGCAAAATAACTCACAAAGAACTACCACGCCCAAATGGTAATTTTGTAAATAATGTAAATTAATGTCAGCTGAAATTCATTAATTACAATGTAAATGGTTTGATTCATAAGTTGGAGAACAGTGATTTTGTCAACTTTCTTTTGTCGCATGATTTCATTTGCTTAACCAAAACTTTTTCGGCTTCTGATTTTAATTCCTCCTTATTTAGAGATTATCTTCAATAATTAAAAAAAAAAGCTAAGAAACTGTCACATCATGGGATATATTCTGGTGGAATAGCTGTTATGGTTAAAAAGAACTTTGCTATGTACATTGACCAAATGGAAATCAAAAGTGATCATGTTATTGTTTTGAAAATCAACAAGGATTTGTTTTCTACTAACCTCCCTGTAATGTTTATCTGTTCTTACATTCCACCATATTATTCTGTTCGTTGGAAAGAACACCAAGAAGGATATGGTGTTGAGGTCTTAGAGCAAACCATTCTAGATTTGCAAAGTACTTATGATGACTTCCATACTTTACTAACAGGAGATCTTAATGCAAGGACTGCATGTAATAATTATTCATTTGTTGTAGATGATTTTGATTATCCTTATTCTGTACATAATTTTGACTCCATTGAATTTGCAAAAAATTCACAAGATGGGCAAACTAATAATTATGTTTGGTAACCAACTGGTTGAACTATGCAGTATGTTTGATTTTGTAATACTGAATGGTCTATGTGAATAGAATTTTGATAATAGTTTTACATATATTTCATCAGGTGGATCAAGCATGATAGATTATTATTTAATTTCTAAAGAGTTGTTATCCTCATTGTGTATTACTGCTGTAGATGTTGTAAGTTTTGTTCAGTCAGATCATTTGCCTGTGGTTATGAAAGTTGATCTAAAAGACTTTGGCAATACAAGGACAGGTATGGATGAAAATGTTGTAATAGAAAAACTTTTGTGGAATGATGAAAAAGTAAACGATTTTGTTAATATGCTTAACAGTGAGGATATAAAGAGTAAAATGGCAACATCACTCAATTCTTTAGAAAATGATGTTGATAATGCGCTGACTTTATTTGTTCATTGAGTATAAGCACAAGTAATAACAAGCACATGCATAATTTGTCTTGATATGTATTCCTCGCTGCGAATAGAAGGAAGAAAATAACGAAGATGGTATAATATGTGTGTAACTTACTTTTTTCATTGTCAGGTGTCGTTAATATTATCATTTTAGTCATGGGGCTACTGAAACCGTTTGCTTACACAAAGACCTTTGATAATCCTTATTAATTTTCTTTTATGTTTTGTCATGATTCACTCTAATGTTATTTCTGTGGGATGATGGATTATGGTGTCATAGAAGTTATTTTGGAATGTGCAAGCGTATTTTATCTACCTGCTTGTATAATATTTGTACCTGTAATGTAAATTTGTTCATTGTGCTCCTTCCTTCCCCACTCCCTGATATTGTATTGTTGCCCAAGGCCAATGTGCAATTAAAATTTGTTCAGTGTTCAGTGCTCTCTCTCTCTCTCTGTCTCGCTCTCTCTCTCTCTCTCTCTCTCTCTCTCTCTCTCTCTCTTTTTTGTGTGTTTTGTTTTGTTTTTGTCTGTCTGTCTGTTTCAACAAGAAATGCGGAATGTGTCTGCTGTACGCAGAGAGGAGACCAGTGAAAACTGAAAACCGGACACATACGTACCTCACCCATTATGGCCATATGGCCCGGGAACGCAGAAGAAGAAGTTCTGGTACTTGTTTGGCAACGTCTCTCGCACGCGCCGCGTGTGTAGTACTTGCTTAGAAGGAGAAGAATGATAGTACCTTCTGGCTTTTACAAGAGAAGAATATGATAGTACCTTCTGGCTTTCACCTGAGAAGAATGATAATACCTTCTGGCTTTTACAAGAGAAGAATGATAGTACCTTCTGGCTTTTACAAGAGAAGAATATGATAGTACCTTCTGGCTTTTACAAGAGAAGAATGCTAGTACATTCTGGCTTTCACCTAAGAAGAATGCTAGTACATTCTGGCTTTTACTTAAAAAGAATGATAGTACCTTCTGGCTTTTACCTAAGAAGAATGATAGTACCTTCTGGCTTTTGCCTAAGAAGAATGGTAGTACCTTCTGGCTTTTACCTAAGAAGAATAGTAGTACATCCTGACTTTTACCAGAGAAGAATGATAGTACCTTCTGGCTTTTACCTGAGAATAATAGTAGTACCTCCTGATTTTCACCCGAGAAGGATAGTACCTTCTGGCTTTTACCTGAGAAGAATAGTAGTACATCCTGACTTTTACCAGAGAAGAATGATAGTACCTTATGGCTTTTACCAGAGAAGAATGATAGTACCTACTGGCTTCTACCTAAGAAGAATGATAGTACCTTCTGGCTTTTACCTAAGAATACTAATAGAAACTTCTGGCACTTAGTACATCGCGGTGTTAAGAATCACCACTACTAGGAGACCTATCAGCTATAACGCAGTAATTCTTTGTAGTGTCGACACATTCAACACAACACGAAAAGTCCACAAGTTGAAGCATTCACACAAATACACCTAAAAGCAGTGCGTGGGCGGTAGCCAGTTTTAACCACTCTAATGGACACTTCCTCCTATCCTCTTAACACACACACACACCCTTTCCCTCAGTGTTGTATGCTTAATTCCCATGGTCAATAGTAAAATCATCAAAACCCTTCAAACACTGTCTTACCGCGTAACTTTCAAGGGTATGTGCAAATGTATGAAATCGCCGTCAAATTTATTATTGATCTTTTATTGTCCAGTCTCCGCAGTCTTGTGTACACCTACATGTCAATTGAATGTTTACATCTCAGTTTTATGCTTTGTTTATTTGTTTGCCTTTAAACTGCTTGTTTGGATTGATGTTGCTTTCACCTCCTACTTGTCATCAATTATTTGTTTCACTATGTGTTTGTTTTTTTAAACATTTTTTTAATATGTATGTATAAACAATGTATGTGTGTGTATGAGAGAGAGAGAGAGAGAGAGAGAGAGAGAGAGAGAGAGAGAGAGAGAGAGAGAGAGAAATTTGTTTTTCTTTTATCCAAGGACAGATTGTAAGAATAGGCATCGCCTAAAATCTTTATCCTTGTGAAATAAAGTTTTCCAGTGTCCAGTGTCTCTCTCTCTCTCCCCCTCTCTCTCTCTCTCCCTCTCTCTATCTCTCCCTCTCTCTCTCTCTCGCTCCCTCTCTCTCTCCCTCTCCCTCTCTCTCTCTCTCTCCCTCTCTCTCTCTTTCACTGTGCCTTTTCCCTTTGCTTACAGTCATCTGCTGTCTTTCTGCCTTACTAGTCCATTCTCATGCCTTTGTTCTAGAACCTCGTACAGAGATAACTCTAACTTACTTAGGTGCATAACGGCAGAATGACGCATCGGCGCTCATATGACAGGAAGCTGTCTGAGCGATCGACGACGAAGAAGAAGATGAGGTATATTCCCATCACTATCATTCGGGAAATGTACACAGAGGTATGGAAATAATTTTTGACAATGTGCATTTACTTGTGTCGTGACCATGTTTTCACGTGTGTTTCTATAGTACATCGGGGAAGCGAATGGCTTCGACATGTTTCTTGATTGCATGTCCATCAGTATGCAATCCCCAGCTCCTCTCCCTAATGCTTCTTCCTTACAAGTCTTTTTCACACTACAGCACTTAAATTAAAGCGTTCTCTCTCTCTCTCTCTCTCTCTCTCTCTCTCTCTCTCTCTCTCTCTCTCTCTCTCTCTCTCTCTCTCTCTCTCTCTCTCTCTCTCTCTCTCTGTGTATGTGTTTCGCTTTTTGTCACTGTCATTTGTTTGTATATTTTGCTCTCTCTCTCTCTCTCTCTCTTCTCTCTCTCTCTCAGGGTCTCTCTCTCTCTGACCCCCCCCCCTCTCTCTCTCTCACCCTCTCTCTCAGAACTCTCTCTCTGACTCTCTCTCTTCTTCAGCTCTCTCTCTCTCTCTCTCTCTCTATCTATCTATCTCTCTTTCTCCCCAAGCAAACACCATCGTCTGCTAGAAATCCAGGACTAACATTATCGATTTGGTTTCAAGTTTGCAAAAAGCTTTTAAGTCAGAATTTGATACAAAACGAGACATAGGGTACAGTCACAACATACGCACAAACATACCCTACAGACTTTATCAATACTCACGCTTGCACGCATACACGTATGCGCGCATTCACACACCTACACATAGACGCTCGCCCGAACACCCACAGACACTAACATTGACACAAACACGCACACTATCGCACACAAACGCGTGCGCACACACATACATGTACACAAACGCGCGCGCACGCACACATGCACACCCACACACACTCTCTCTGTCTCTCTCTCTCTCACACACACACACACACACACACACACACACACACACACACACACACACACACACACACACTGTACTGGAACCAGTTTATTGTCAGATTAACAATACAAGTTGTACTGACATTGCAAATTGTATAACAAAACAAAGAAATTCAATAAATAACAAAGAAATTGAACAAGAATGAAGTTGCAAACGAAACCTCAAAGAATGAAATTGCAAACGAAACCGAAATATCGGGAAAACATTTCTTTCTTGTTAGTTTTTATTCTTTTTTTGTTTTGATATATAGATATATACGGGCAGATCCCTAGGATGGCTTCCAACGTTTTGCCTCCACCATAGCATACTACTATTTTTATCCTTAATTTGGATATCACCTCAGTAGTTTGCCCTCTTTAGTCAGGTCTATTAGGTTTTTGAAATTAAAATTTCAGAACATTATTATTTTGTTCATTTTACATAAGATTTTTTACTTTTTCTGGTTTAACTTTGTGCTGGTTTGCTTTTATTGTGGATTTTTGATTTGGTGCAAAGAGGACACCATTCTCTTGTAGAATGTCTTTTTTGCTCAGGTTGGCATCCACTGGACAGTCAAATAGCAGGCCGATCATGCAAACTGATGAGACCTTCTCTTAGGTCGAAACAGCTGTCTTTGCATAGGGCACTGTCCCTCCCCCATTGGGAGAAAAAGTATAACACAGGATATTTTATAACGTTTACTTGTTTCTGAAGTTCAGAAAAGTGTCATCAATTCGGCATTTCAAATGCAACAACTATTTAGTCCTACAGACTATATATATATATGTATGAAACAATTTCAGTATACTGCTGGCACCATTCCCCCAGCCTACGGGACTCAGAAAATAGAGCATTTGAAATGCAATAATAATAGAATTCTAGAAAACGTGTTTGTCCCTAAGTCTTTGATTTGAACATTTAAAATCAAAACCAGTTAAAATAACTTGGTGTTTGATTATGTGTTTTTTTTCTTCTGTTTTTTAAAGGAAGAAGAATAAAGAGTGCTAGATTAGTTTTTCCTCCTTATTAGGGAGGCAATGGCAGAACCCAGCCGAGGACAGCTGTTTCGACTCTAGTGAGTCTCATCAGCTCGGCACTGGATGGGGTCTTAACCTACCAAGGAGAACAAGAAGATTGTTCCATAAATGGAATGTTTCTTCCTGTATATTGGTGAACAGCTCCAAAAAACCAAACCAGCGCTCAATCTTCTTGTTGAACCTTGGTAGTTTAAGACCCCATCCAGTGCCGAGCTGAAGAAGACTCCCTAGAGTCAGCCTAGGTTCTGCCTGATGGTTAACCTCTCCCCGTCCTGTCACTGGAAAACCCTGTGGTTTCCATCAGATGAAGACGGCAGGCGGCGCACGTTTTGGAACATCTATGGCAGCCAGGATTCATCTCACAGGGCAGGGCAGGAGGAGCTGAAGGCATCAGCAAATCTCTCAGGGATCTGCTGTTCCATTCTCCCAGGATGGGGGGTTCAAGAGCCACTTTCCTCATCCTGGCGCTCTGGTGGAGGGTAGGCAGACTGTCCCTGAGATATTTGCTGAGTGGAGGATTGCGGGGATTGTGGGTCACCACCATGGGAACTCTCCCGGCTTTCTTTTGTGGCTGGTACTCGAGTGTACTCCCTCGTGATGTTTCTGTGGCCTTGTCCCTTCCCTTTTTGATAGCCCACTCTGGATAAGACCTCTTTTTGAAGTTGTTGGCCATTGTGTTGCACTGGCGTTCAAAATCCTCATCGTTGCTGCAGAGGCGTCGAAGTTGTAAAAACTGGCTTGACGCAGTGCCTTGGATGACTTGAATTGTATGGAAGGTAGGCTTTGGTGTCTGTGGACTTGACAAAGAGGCTTCATGTTATGTAGCCGTCTTCAATCTTAATGAGAATGTCAAGGAAGGGAAGACTGATCTTGGAGTTGCTGATGGTGAACTTGATGGTTGGGTGGATGGAATTGATGTAGGTGGTGAATTGGTCCAGGTCTTGTTGGGACCGAGTCCACAAGATGAGGATGTCGTCGATGAATCGTTTCCATACATCCTCCTCAATCCGCACAGGGCTGTTCTCCAACAGTTTGGCTTCAAGCCAGCCCATGAAGATGTTGGCCACAGTAGGTGCCATCGGTGTTCCCATGGCTGTCCCTGACTTCTGCCTGTATATCTGGCCCTCAAAATTTAAGAAATTGTTCGTGAGAACATGGTTAACCACATTGAGAGCTTTGTTCATTGGTGGGCCGTCAGGGAGAGGGTGGCATCCCATCAGATCTTTGATGGCCTCCACCATGTCCTGTTGAGGGATGTTGGTGTAGAGGCTGACGACATCCATAGTGACCAACTGGGCGTCGACAGGAAGGGGCCCGTACTTGGTGTTCCACTCGTTGATCACTTTCAGCATGTGGGTGGAGTCTTTGATGTACGAGGGCAAGCTGACAACCAGGGGGCGGAGCCAGTGGTCAGCTAGTTTCGACAAGGTCTCTGTAGGGCCTCCAATTCCTGAAACAATCGGAAGTCCAGGTGGATTTTGTAGGTTTTTGTGGATCTTTGGGAGGTGGTGGAAGAGATGAGGCCTAACATTGTTGGGTTCCAGCCTGGCTCATATATATATATATATATATATATATATATATATATATATATATCGACGACATCTCTCTCTCTCTCTCTCTCTCTCTCTCTCTCTCTCTCTATATATATATATATATATATATATATATATATATATATATATATATCGAAGAGAGTAGAAGCACATTAATCAGCACATTATTTTCTTTTATTCTTTTCAGAACACAGAATAAATTGTAAAGTTAAAATTAAAGTTATTCAGTTTCTTTCTTAGGTTCACAAACTTAAATATTGGACACAAAAAAAGTTGGATTCAAGCAAACTATATATATAAGAGGAAAGTTTAATGGTGTGGTTGTTTTTTCTTCTTCAATTCTTGTACGTTTATATTATACTTGGAAGAAGGAAAGCGCATCAGTCTACCTGATCCAGGCACACCTCTCTACATTCCTCCTCACCGGGAGTATGTTGGTGTTTACTACGATTTCTATGACCTCCCTTATTGAATCCTTCACTGGATCCACCAACATGGCATCCCATCTCTTCTACTCTCTTCGAGGGATTGTAACTTTAGAACATTATTATTTTTGTTATTTTACACAAGATTTTTACCATTTCTTTTGAATTAAGTGCTGGTTTGCTTTTATTGTGGACTTTCAATCTGGTGCAAAGAGGACAACCTTTCTCTTGTAGAAAGTCTTCTAGCTCAGTTTGAATGTTCACTGTGGACATTCTTTGCAGGCCGATATGCAGACTGAAGAGTCTTTCTCAAAGACGAAACAGCTGTCTTTGCATAGGCATTGTCTATCTCCCCCATTGGGAGAAAAATTAAATCAGCACATTATTTTCTTTTATTCTTTTCAGAACACAGAATAAATTGTAAAGTTAAAATTAAAGTTATTCAGTTTCTTTCTTAGGCTCACAAACTTAAATATTGGACACAAAACAAGTTTTTTTCAAGCAAACTATATATATAAGAGGAAAGTTTAATGGTGTGGTTGTTTTTTTCTTCTTCAATTCTTGTTCTTGTATATATATATATATATATATATATATATATATATATATATATATGAAGAAAGAAACACAACAAATCCTTTTGTAAGTTCTAATTTTGGTCAGCTAGTTTCGACAAGTTCTCTGTAGGGCCTCCAATTCCTGAAACAATCGGAAGTCCAGGTGGAAAAAAACACAACAAATCCTTTGTAAGTTCTAATTTTTTATCCAAGCTTTCGAGGGGGTAACCCCTCTTTTTCAAGGTACAGAACTGACAAAGGTAGAAACACCACGTAAAAAAGACTTATGACGTAGAACGATGACATTCCATAGAAACTAAGCCAACTAAAATGACGTATCCTTAAACTTTATCATTGCCTTGTCAACACTCCCCCCCCCCCCACACACCCACCCCCACACGCCCCCCCCCCACACATATCACCCTCTCCCTACCCTCTCTCCTCTCACTATAAAAAGTGAAAATGTAGGATAAGTCAATACAATTATGAAAAATGAAGTGACAATTAAACCCTATTTAATGAAGAAATGTTTCTTCTAAATTAAAACCAATAATTATGCTAAAACTAAAGACACGATTTGTTTATCAACAAAAGGTATTATTAGGACTGAGCAAAAAGTCTATGACTCTAGTGAATGGAGTGACGTAGAAAAGCAATGAATGGATGACGCAAGTTTTGAATGACGTGATGGTATGACGAAATAGGCGGCACACTTGTTCTGAATGAAACGACGTACATGATCTATCTTTTTATCTCTTCACCATCTTCTTCCCTATCCCCTACTCCTCAAATATCCTCCCCCACTACCATCCTCACTCCCACCCTCACCCCCACCCTCCAACCTTCTCTCAACCCTCCCCTCCCCCTATCCTGCCCCCCCCCCCCCCCCCACCACCACCACCACACACACACACACACAACCCCCTTATGTTTCCGTGTTCGCCTTTTTTGGCCATCACTTTTTCTTTTTCTTTTGACTTTGTTGTTGATTTCACTTTGTCTTGTCGTTCAGTCCAGTTGGATGTTCTGATCTTAGTTTATGCATCCAGAACTTCTCCCGCTCCTCCCTACGCTTCCTGTCATCCAGGAACTGCATATATATATATATAGAAAAAGATAACAGCCGCACAAGCCAAACTTCCCACTCCACACAACTCTGTAGGTCTAAAAAGTTGCATTTGAAATGCCGAATTGATGAAACTTTTCTGTATCTAATGTATGAATTTGTGAACTTCAGAAACAGTTAACGTTATAAAATATTCTGTGTTCCTTAAAAAAAAATATATATATATATATATACATTTCTTGTTAGTTTTCATTTTTGGGGGGTTCTTTTTTTGTTATGCTATATATATATTTTTTTTTTTTTAATTAATAACACAAAATAATAAAAAACGTTAAATGTGCTGATTGACTTTCACAAATTCATACATTAGATACAGAAAAGTTTCATCAATTCGGCATTTCAAATGCAACTTTTTAGACCTACAGAGTTGTGTGGAGTGGGAAGTTTGGCTTGTGCGGCTGTTATCTTTTTCTGTATTATTTGATTCATCTGTCCTGCACAGCTCACCATCTGATGGTGATCGTTGGTCTATAGGATTTATTTCTTAACTATATTTTTCCTCTTAGAGGACATCCTGACTGGCAGATCCCTAGGATGGCTTCCAACGTTTTGCCTCCACCATAGCATACTACTATTTTTATCCTTAATTTGGATATCACCTCAGTAGTTTGCCCTCTTTAGTCAGGTTTTTTTAAATTAAAATTTCAGAACATTATTATTTTGTTCATTTTACATAAGATTTTTACTTTTTCTAGTTTAACTTTGTGCTGGTTTGCTTTTATTGTGGACTTTCGATCTGGTGCAAAGAGGACAACCTTTCTCTTGGGGAAGGTCTTCTAGCTCAGTTTGAATTTCACTGTGGACATTCTTTGCAGGCCGATATGCAGACTGAAGAGTCTTTCTCAAAGACGAAACAGCTGTCTTTGCATCAGGCACTGTCCCTCCCCCATTGGGAGAAAAAGTAAATCAGCACAATTTTTTTATTTTTATTATTAATAAAAAAATATAAAAATAAAAAATATATATATAGGCAAAAAAGCAGAACAAAAAAAAGAACCCCAAAAAAAAAACTAACAAGAAATATATATATATATATATATATATATATATATATATATATATATATATATATATATAAAATAAGTCATTAAAACACACTTTGTAGTTTCATTCTTTTCACTGTGAGGATGCAATCTGGAGTGTAGCTGAGTCACACACTAAAAATAATAAAATCAGGAAAGAATGCATCTGTTAAAACTACTAGGAATCTTTTATTTCCAAACGTTTCGGTCTCCAGTGACCTTCATCAGAGAAACACCCTTAAATTCGAACTTAAAACATTACCGTATTAAAATGACATTGTCTTGTACATCTTCAAATATATATATATATTTTTTTATTTTTTTTAAAGGAACACAGAATATTTTATAACGTTAACTGTTTCTGAAGTTCACAAATTCATACATTAGATACAGAAAAGTTTCATCAATTCGGCATTTCAAATGTAACTTTTTAGACCTACAGAGTTGTGTGGAGTGGGAAGTTTGGCTTGTGCGGCTGTTATCTTTTTCTGTATTATTTGATTCATCTGTCCTGCACAGCTCACCATCTGATGGTGATCGTTGGTCTATAGGATTTATTTCTTAACTATATATATATATATATACTCGATCATTGGAGTCCCCCGAGGAAAGTTTGAATAAAACTGAAATATTGGGAATATTGAAGGTGTTTTGTTTATCTTTCTTCGCTTTTTGTGCGTCTATATATATATATATATATATATATATATATATATTTTATATATATATATATATATATATATATAGCATATCTCAGTGAATCTCCGACCCCTACTCTGAAGGACTGAAAAGTTAGTGCATTTGAAATGCAAAAGTTTGCTTTGATAAAGCTTTTCTGTGTCCAATGTCTTTATTTGTGAACCTCAGAAACAAAACCAGTTATATGTTCGTGTTCAAAAAAATAAAATTATTAATTTTTAATTTTTTGAACACGAACATTACTCAAAGTTAACATTAACTGGTTTTGTTTCTGAGGTTCACAAATAAAGAAAAGTAAGCCTATATATATATATATATATATACATCTGAAGAAAAAAAAAAAAAAAATCCTGGGTAAGTTCTAATTTTACTCCAAGCTTTCGAGGGGGTAACCCCTCTTTTTCAAGGTACAGAACTGACAAAGGTAGAAACACCACGTAAAAAAGACTTATGACGTAGAACGATGACATTCCATAGAAACTAAGCCAACTAAAATGACGTATCCTTAAACTTTATCATTGCCTTGTCACCACCCCCCCCCCCCCCCCCCCCACACCCCACCCCACACA
>CM065686.1:26971864-26976864 GCA_017654935.2 Phymorhynchus buccinoides
AAAGCAAGCCGTGGTGGTGGAAGTGCTCAGTTTGGCTACGTGGAAGTGAATTCTGGTGTGCCCCAGGGAACAGTCTTAGGACCTTGCTTTTTTATTTCTTCCGTGCGCGGCTGGGTGTTCTCGGACTAGCCAGGGGTGCCCAGCTGTGCCTGCTCTCTTATCTATTTTGTTTCTGTTTTTACCGCGAAGCATACATTTTTTGAGCCCCTGTACATGTCAATAATTGCTGGTTACGGCGGGTGGACATTACCGAATAATAATAATAAAGCACCCCCCAAAACACAAGACAACCGAAACAACAACAACAACAAAACAAAAACATCCATCAACAAAAACAGCAACGGGTCAAAATATAACAAACAAAGCAAAAACAAAACAAAAAGAAAAACAACAAACAAACAGACAATGGGCCCATTTTCTACACAACTAGAGCTTACCTCTCCTCATTGTACCTTATTTCAACATCTCCCCTGCCCTTCCGATTCACCCCCTTGAGCCTCTTATTTTTATGTTTTCTTGAAGTCTAAAGCCCTGCATGCAATCTCGTGGTCTGATAATTAAATTGTATGAATACAAAAGTTTGCCCCTTTTCAGCTTCATGCAGGAATGTGTGGATCTGAGAAGGGTGTATGTTTTATATTGCTTCTACAGAGAGCCGTGAGAGATGAGAGAGAGAGAGAGAGAGAGAGAGAGCAGAGAGAGAGAGCAGAGAGAGAGAGAAGAGAGAGAGAGACAGAGAGAGAGAGAGACAGAGACAGAGAGGAGACAGACACAGAGACAGAGAGACACACACACACAGACTCTCAGAGAGAGAAAGAGAGAGAGAGATCTCAGACAGACAGACTCTCAGACAGACAGACAGAGAGAGAGAGAGAGAGAGAGAGAGAGAGAGAGAGAGAGAGAGAGAGAGAGACAAAGAGAGAGTGTATGTGCAGGATGTTCTATCTACTGTAAGAGGATTACATCACCATTGTCCCGTGATGAGTGTGCACACATCTTGCCATTATCGATGCTTACACGTACAACGCCAACGCCCTCTCTCCCGCTCCCCCTTCTGTGCTACTTTAAGAGCAAAGATAAAGTGCAGGACTTATTAGGCGGGTCACACCATGTTGAGTAACATATTCTGCTGCCAGCACACACGGTCAGCCCTCATACATGTTCAATAAATCCTCTTAGACTGGGTGCACTGTACAATCATTTCAATTCGTAAGTTGCCCCCATAAAACTGCCATTTTACAGTTTTCACTGAATACTGGTGAGGTACCTGTGGTTTGATATTGAGGCAGCTGGTTACCCCTATCTTCAAAAAGGGAGTTTGTATGTACTAAGGCTTCAGTACTGTTAGGGAAACATGTTTGTCACCATCTGTATGCCAAAGTCTTGGAACACATCCTAACAAGCAGTATGATGCAGCACCTTGAGTGGAATTCCATATTGTCCAGTCAACAACACGGCTTCTGCAAGGTGCTGCCCCTGCGAGGTTTGGTAATAGGATATTGGCACTTTTAAATAAAGTAGCCCATTTTCACTCAATTAATGGTGTGGTCTTGATTTGTTGCAAAAAAGGTTTTGTGTGGATGCAAGAAACACAAAAAGTGCAGGAATAGTGAAGGGTGGGGTAGACACTGCATGTATAATGGTTGAAAACGAAACAAGTTTGCAGAACCATACAAACTGTAAGTCGTTACCTAATCATATAATTTTTATATCAAGTGCTGGTTTAAGATTTTAAAGATGGATATATCTACACTTCCAAGATGTGCTGATATTATATTCACGAACAGAGATAATAAAGGGAAAACATTATGGGCTAGCTTAGTGAAAAATAATTCGTTTGGTATGCATGGTTAAATCAGGATGTAGGATGTGAAGTAGCATTCTTTTAGCAGCGACTAAAAGATCACTATATTCAAGAATGGGATAGTTCTGAAATGTACAAAGCTATGCATATCACAATCATAACGTCGTTTAAAACGAACTTTGGCATGAACCGTGTTTCCAGTTTCTTGATTTAAGATGTTTTCGTGATGGAATTGTTACGCTTAGAATTAGTATTGCCTATCGTCTTTTAGAACAACTTTCAGTAAAGATATTAATGTTCTCTGTCCTGTTTGTAAGGCGAATGAAGATGAAAACCACGTTATGCCTGCTATATGATATCAGACGATATCATATAGGATCGTCGATCCTATACTGATATTTAGTATAATGGATCTGCGTTTCAAATTCGTAAGTTTGCATATTTTGCATAAATTTGCATATTTTATATTCCCTTCGAAAACGAAAACGTATGGATGAATACTTGAGAAAAAAAAGAAGAAGAAAAAAAGAAAGAAAACACCACAGGGACTCTTATTCAAAAAACACAAAGTTCAAAACGGTAAGTTTGTGTCCCTTTTATTTGAAAAAATGCACAGACGTTTCGGAGACTAACTCCGTTTTCAATGTGAAGATAATGAGAGCCAAAGTGTTGGCGAGAGATTTAAATACATATTTATATACGTATTTAAATACGAGAGATTTAGATTTTCTTCTTTCTCTTAGTGTTGAGAGAGTTAAGGCGAAAATCAATCTAACCTCTCATTACAAAACAAACAAAAAGTGGTACATTTTTCTTTTTTAAACGCCTCACTGACTTGAACTGGCAGAAGATGTCGGCGTTTCAGTTGTCTTTTTCATGGCATACTTTGCCCAATTTTTTTTGTTTTGTATTTAAATCTCTCGCCAACACTTTGGCTCTCATTATCTTCACATTGAAAACGGAGTTAGTCTCCGAAGCTTTTTTTCAAATAAAAGGGACAGAAACCTACCGTTTTGAACTTTGTGTTGTATGGATGAATATTTGGAAAGTTAACCATGTTGTTTCTAGCTTAATGTTATTTTGACTGTATTTTTGAACATTGACCATATTCCTAAGGGCTAATGGCCTAACGGAATAAACCATTGTTTAATTGCTCAACTCTCTCTCTCTCTCTCTCTCTCTCTCTCTCTCTCTCTCTCTCTCTCTCTCTCTCTCTCTCTCTCTCTCTCTCAAGAGAGGACAGATTGGAAGAATAGGCGTTGCCTAAAATCTATATCCTTGGAAAATAAAGTTTACGTTTTCAAGTTTTCTCTGGATCATAAAGCCGCAGCCAAACATCAAAGCCAGCTTTTCGAAAACGCGATCGCTGTTGCAATCCAAGGAGCCATGGAACATTCTAAGAATGAATTTGACAGGATCAGGGAAATGCGCAGGGAAGTTCTACGAAGTGAAAGAATGGGGACATAAAAATTATTATGAAAGGAAAGACTTGTCGGAGATGTGCCGTGATAGCGTTCGATGATAGTTTCGTTCAGAAAACTGTATGCCTTGAAAGACGTGATTATAATGGGGTACATAATAGTCACACTAGTTAAGCACGTTAATTGATTCCAATAATATGTGGATTCCTTTCATCATGATGGTGTGCTGTTTCTTGTTTTGAGTTTCTGTTTTCTGTGGTGTTTATTTTGTTTTATGTACCCTATATCACAAGAGCTTGTGAAGCTAATGGCATTAAAAGTCTTTCTCTCTCTCTCTCTCTCTCTCTCTCTCTCTCTCTCTCTCTCTCTCTCTCTCTCTCTCTCTTCTCTCTCTCTCTCTCTCTCTCTCTCTCTCTCTCTCTCTCTCTCTCTCTCTCTCTCTCCTCTCTCTCTCTCTCTCTCTCTCTCTCTCTCTCTCTCTCTCTCTCTCTCTCTCTCTCTCTCTCTCTCTCTCTCTCTCTCTCTCTCTCTCTCTCTCTCTCTCTCTCTCTCTCTCTCTCTCTCTCTCTCTCTCTCTCTCTCTCTCTCTCTCTCTCTCTCTCATTCTAAATTCTTGGTAGTCACGGAAATGTCAGTCGTCTGTAGGCCTTAGGTCATCTCATGTGCAACATCATTCTGGACAGTAATAAAGAAAGAGGATGATGAAAGTGTACACTAGAGTGAGAGAGAAAAATAGGAGAAAATGAGGAAGAAAAGAGGAAGCAAAAGTGGTGGTGTGTGTGTGCAAATGGTGTGTGTGTGTGTGTGTGTGTGTGTGTGTGTGTGTGTGTGTGTGTGTGTGTGTGTGTGGGTGCGCGCGCGCGCGCGCGTGTGTGTATCTGTTTGTGAGTTGTTTTTCTTTTTTCTTTTTTTTCATGTTGCATTTTATCTGATCCTTTAAATCGTTTTCTTTATTATGTCTTATTCCCCTATTTCTCTTTACATTGCCTTTATTGTTCTATTATAGTCTGCTTTTAAACAATAATTCTGATACTTATCTGCTCTAATATTCCTGTAACATTATTTCTGTATACTATGCTACGAATGTTTGCTATATACGTGTGGGGGGGGAGGGGTGAAGTGTAAATTTACAATACCTACAAAACAATAATTATGCTTACTTATAACCAAAAGAGCGCAAATACAAAAATAATAATAGCAAATAAAAACAACAACAATGCAGATCAAAACATCGGCTAACTGAGGATGATAAAATGCATACATTGCAACATAGCTTATATCAATATTGAAACAATTGCCATGTGGTTTTTTACTTGACTAATGGATTAATGGATTGAACGAAAGCAAGAAATAGTGATTGAATGGTAGAGAGATTCCGAACAATGTTCAGCATGAATGAGCTGAAAGCCAGATAATGCTCTGAAGGGTCAGGGACTCATTAAGCTAGATATTCAAAAGACGGTTACAAGAGTTGAACAGCATTAATGGACAAGGAAAGAATGGGCGAGTATGCATGTGTGGGTTGGCATGTGTGTGTGTGCGCGCGCGCAAGCGTGCGTAGGTGTGTGTGTGTGTGTGTGTGTGTGTGTGTGTGTGTGTGTGTGTGTGTGTGTGTGTGTGTGTGTGTGTATGTGAATCAATCAATCAATTGTCAATTGTCCATTTTACAGGAAATTCTTTTTTGCAGCAATAAAACAATCAACAAAACAACACAATAAAAACAGAGACATAGTATATAGAAAAGACCAAAACAAAATGAAATATACGACTAATTT
>CM065686.1:26984364-26986864 GCA_017654935.2 Phymorhynchus buccinoides
TACAAGACTGAAACAAGTAATACAAGACTGAAACAACTAATACAAGACTGAAACAACTAATACAAGACTGAAACAACTAATACAAGACTAAAACAACCAATACAAGACTGAAACAACTAATACAAGACTGAAACAACTAATACAAGACTGAAACAACTAATACCAGACTGAAACAAGTAATACCAGACTGAAACAACTAATACAAGACTGAAACAAGTAATACCAGACGACACTGGGGACGACAAACTTGCGTTTTTGGTGCCGTGTCCTACAATCTAGAGTTCAATGTAACGTAGGCACTTCAATGACAGTAACAGTCATCTGCACTGAGAGAGAGAGAGAGAGAGAGAGAGAGAGAGAGAGAGAGAGAGAGAGAGAGAGAGAGAGAGAGAGAGAGAGAGAGAGAGAGAGAGAGAGGAGAGGGGGGGGGGGGGGCATTCGCGGTTTTGTCCTCGCTGTTTTGGGATGCGCTGTTTCGGGACTGCTATTGTGGGATCCACCCACATACTAAGAGTCAACAAGAAGTGATTTCCGTTTTAGCATGGTAGAGCAAATTGTTGAATGACCCAATAGTTGTAAAGCGCAAAGACCTTGCTCTAAGATTAAGTTCATGATGCAGTACAAACAATATGGTTATACCACAAGGAAATATACACTCTGACAGGAATGTATTGCTGAGTAGACCTACTCTAAAATCGTGACAACATATGAGTAATGACGTACTGTTATTAGTATGTTTCTTTTATTGTTGTTGTTGCTGATTGTCTAACCACGAAGTGAAACACGTTTATTCTTTATCTAATTTTGTATCAAGGATGCTTAAATCGATACAGATATTAATATGTATCTAATTACAAGAGTCACACTATATACTCCTATTGGACATTTGCTGTAGAAGTTTGATTTTGGTGGATGCTGTGCTACAGTTGTAATGAATAATTTTATCTCGCTTTTTCTCCTGTCTAATATCACAAATAATGTGGAAAGACATTACATTAAAGATTCATTAATTCATTATTAGCATGCAAGTCGATTGGCGAAAAATCAATGTATCTTTGATTCACAAGATATAGGACAAGTAGCAACAGCATGGGAGAGAATGTATTCACTGCACGCTGAAAGGCCGAAATTACGTGTAGTAACCACATGTACTATATTGTGTCCCCGTCTCTATGTGCCCGATTGTGTTACGGATAGGGTTTGGGTTTCTTGTTAAGGGCCAGCCACACGTCCACTAAAATCGCACGATTCGATCAGGTGGTCTCGAAGAGCGCATCACATTTGTTCTTGGAGACCACGTGATCGTGATCGAATCGTATCGTACAGTCGTGCGAGTTTAGTGGACGTGTGGCTGACCTTTTAGGATTAGGGATAGGGGTAGGATTTTGTATTAGTTTTAGGGATTGGATTAGTTAGGGATTTGTTTTTGTGTCACATACAGACGGGTAGATACACGACGGGGACATAATTATAGAGATGGGAACACATACAGACAAGACTGGGGTTAGGTTGTGTGTGTCACATACAGACGGGTAGATACACGACGGGGACATAATTATAGAGATGGGAACACATACAGACAAGACTGGGGTTAGGTTGTGTGTGTCACATACAGACGAGTAGATACACGACGGGGACATAATTATAGAGATGGGAACACATACAGACAAGACTGGGGTTAGGTTGTGTGTGTCACATACAGACGGGTAGATACACGACGGGGACATAATTATATAGATGGGAACACATACAGACAAGACTGGGGTTAGGTTGTGTGTGTCACATACAGACAGGTAGATATATGACAGGGGACATATAGATGGGAACACATACAGACATATATATGGATAGATACACGACGGGGACATAATTATAGAGATGGGAACACATACAGACAGATATATGGATAGATACACGACGGGGACATAATTATAGAGATGGGAACACATACAGACATACACGACGGGGACATAATTATAGAGATGGGAACACATACAGACATATATATGGATAGATACACGGGGACATAATTATAGAGATGGGAACACATACAGACAGATATATGGATAGATACACGACGGGGACATAATTATAGAGATGGGAACACATACAGACAGATATATGGATAGATACACGACGGGGACATAATTATAGAGATGGGAACACATACAGACAGATATATGGATAGATACACGACGGGGACATAATTATAGAGATGGGAACACATACAGACAGATATATGGATAGATACACGACGGGGACATAATTATAGAGATGGGAACACATACAGACAGATATATGGATAGATACACGACGGGGACATAATTATAGAGATGGGAACACATACAGACAGATATATGGATAGATACACGACGGGGACATAATTATAGAGATGGGAACACATACAGACAGATATATGGATAGATACACGACGGGGACATAATTATAGAGATGGGAACACATACAGACATATATATGGATAGATACACGACGGGGACAT
>CM065686.1:26991864-27004364 GCA_017654935.2 Phymorhynchus buccinoides
TATATATATATATATATATATATATATAATCTAGCACTCTTTATGTTTTTTAGAACATAGACAAAAATACCAAGTTATAGATATAACTGGTTTTGGTTTTAATGTTCGTTTCAAAGACATAGAGACAAAAAAGTTTCAAACATTTTATATATATACAGAAAAAGATAGCCGCACAGCAAGACTTCCCACTCCACACAACTCTGAAGGACTGAAAAGTTGGTGCATTTGAAATGCCGAATTGATAAAACTTGTCCCTGTCTAATGTCTGAATTTGTGAACCTCAGAAACAAAACCAGTTAACGTTAACTTTATGAAAGAAAAAATAAAGAAAAAGAAAAATTATTAATAAAATGTGCTGATTTACTCTTTCTCCCAATGGGGGAGGGACAGTGCCTTACGCAAAGACAGCTGTTTCGATCTTGTGAAGATCTCATCAGTTTGCATGATTGGCCTGCAATTTGACTGAATGAAAAATGGTGTTTTACGTCCTCTCGGTCTGGAACAGACACATATGGGACATTTGTAGATAGTGGGAACAATACTGGAGTCAATGCCCGGAGGCAGTGCAACACCAGTAAAGTCCCGATTTTTTAACAATACAGATAGGTGTAGCAGTAACCACGCCTCGGTTAAACCTCATCGGCTATGGTACCGCCACCGCCTGCAATTTGACTGTCCAGTGGATGTCAACTTGAGCAAGAAGACATTCTACAAGAGAATGGTGTATTCTTTGCACCAAATTGAAAATCCACAATAAAAGCAAACCAGCACAAAGTTAAACCAGAAATAGTAAAAATCTTATGAAAATCTTATGTAAAATGAACAAAATAATAATGTTCTGAACTTTTAATTTCAGAACCTAATAGACATGACTAGAGAGGACCAACTTACTGAGCTGATATCCAAATTAAGGATAAAAATAGTATGAAAGAAAATCTCAGTGAATAGCTGAGCTCCGTACTCCGTACTCTGAAGGACTGAAAAGTTAGTGCATTTGAAATGCAGAAAAATTTGCTTTCATAAAACTTTTCTGTGTCCAATGTCTGTATTTGTGAACCTCAGAAACAAAACGAGTTAATGTTAACTTTATGTAATGTTCCGTGTTCAATTTTTAAAAAAAAATATATATAAATCGTGCTGATTTACTTTTTTTGGGGGGACAGTGCCTTATGCAAAGACAGCTGTTTCGATCTGTGAAGATCTCATCAGTTTGCATGATCGGCCTGCAATTTGACTGTCCAGTGGATGTCAACTTGAGCAAGAAGACATTCTACAAGAGAATGGTATCTTCTTTGCACCAAATCGAAACTCCACAATAAAAACAAACCAGCACAAAATTAAACCAGAAATAGTAAAAATCTTATGAAAATCTTAAACATAAATAAAACAAGTGTATACAGGAAACACTGTCACAAAAAACACACCTTAGCATAAGAAAAAGAAAGCTTAATTTATGTACAAAGTTCGCTCAAGAAGAATACAGAACGCAAGGAAATGGACGTGAGAATGCAATTCCTTCCTATAGCCTAACCCCTTTTCTTAAAGACAACCTTTAGTACTGAACAACCACTGGCAGACGCTGCACTTGTTTCTGTTGTCTTACCATATTGTCATTTCCATAATGTCGTGCATTCCCCCCCCCCCCCCCCCCCCCCCCATATCCTATTGTCTGCTGCGGACTTTGTCCAAGAACAGGTCTATTTTTCCCCCACGTCGTATCAGACCTTTTCAGCTGAGGGAGACGGACAGAGAGACACAGACAAAAATAGACCTTTTATTACACTTGTAATTTCAAAGTTTTCTTCTGGTATATAGAGAAAGCACACACAAAACAGACCTTTTCCATTTTACAGCATTCTATTTTCTGTTATAATCGTCTTCATCCTCTTATGCTTCCACTTCCTTTCCCACATCCCCATACCCATCTTTACCTCCTTCCTTTGCAAACAAGCCTACTTCCGAACTTCTCCATCAATAATTCAGTGAGAAACCTGCTTCTCTAATAGCTCCTAATTGTCCTTTGCCGATCGCAAAGGAGTCTAAATTCGTCGCGGTTTGTCTGTTGTTTTTTGTTTTTGTTTTTGTTTTGGTATCTCCAAAGGATATCTCCCGAACCGCTTGACAGAATCGCTTCAAATGTTGTGTGGTGGTGTGTCACCAAGAGAGGAAGGCATCCGCGCATAAATTATCGCCGTCGTGACCTTGACTTTGGCATATGACCTTGAAAACATATTTAATGGGCCATAACTTCTACACCGTTGAATTTAGAGTCTTCAAACTTGGCATGTAGGTGCATTGGCTTATGACAATTCTGATGATGGCATACTGATCAAGATCAAGGTCAATGTCAGGGAGATCGCTAGGCCTTGTGTTGTTTTATTGGTATATGTTTGGTGTGTTTCTGTGTGTGCTTTTTCTGTATGTCCAAAGGATATCTCCCGAACCGCTTGACAAAATCGCTTCAACTTTTGTGTGCTGGTGTGTCACCATGAGAGGAAGGCATTCGCGCATAAATGAACGCAATCGTGGCCTTGACCTTGAAAACCCAAAATATGTAAAGGGCCACAACTTCTACTCCAATGGACCTAGAGTCTTCAAAGTTGGCATGTAGGTGCATTGGCGTATGGTGAATCAGAAAATGGTAAAACGATCAAGGTCAAGGTCACGGTCAAGAAGATCGGTAGGCCTAGAAAGTGGTTGGGGACTTGGTGAACACTTGGGGTTTAAGCCATATTTTCCACATTTGTGCTTGACAGAAGCGCTTCAGATTGTGGATAGAGTAGAAGACATCTGAGCATACAGTATTGGCGTGCTGACCTTGACCTTGAAGTTTGACCTTGAAAAGTGAAATTTCCTTCTTTGCGCTATATATTTCTTGTCTGAGCTGTATCTTGTGAACTAGAAGATAGAACCCCTAATTTTGTGTGAAGGTGTGAGACTAAGAGTACAACACATTGGTACATAACTTATGCCTCGGGAATAAAATGTCGCCGAGCGGCAGACATGCTTCCGTTTTTCTTCACCCTCTTATATCTCGTGAAATACTGCGTGGAATCACTCACAATTTTGTGTGGGGGTGTAAAAATAAGAGTAAAAGACATGCAGTACAAATTATGCCACATAGGATTTAAATGTCCTCCAGCGGCAGACATGTCTCCGAGTTAAGGGTATACACCCCATTTATTAAGGGTGTATTTCCCAGTAAAGGACAGAGTGTAATATTCAGAGTAGAAACATTGTAGCACAAAATGTGCCATGTATGGTTTACTTGTCACCGAGCGGCAGACATATCTCAGTGTTAAGGGTATACATCCCACCGCTTGAAGGCACGGCTGGACTATAAAAACGGGGAGGCGCTGAGCGCGCACCGCAGTTGAATCACAGCTGACGAGAGAGACGGTTCACCATTCTTTGTTCCCTGTTGTGCGAGCCACCGCGAGGCAGAGCTTTTCTGGCGAGAAAGACCCAATCCCTGGGATCTGTTGTTTTCCCTTTAAGGGTGTGCATCCCAGTAAAGGATGTGTACTCCAGTTTGTTTTTCTGTCTGTCCCAAGTCTGTCCCATGGATATCTCCCAAACCGCTTGACAAAATCGCTTCACATGTTGTGTGGTGGTGTGTCACCAAGAGCGGAAGGCATCGGCGCATAAAGTATCGCCGTCGTGATCTTGACCTTGGCGTATGACCTTGAAAACCGAAAACATTTTAGGGGCCATAACTTCTACACCGTTGGACTTAGAGTCTTCAAACTTTGCACGTATGTGCATTGGCTTATGGCGATTATAGGTCAAGGTCAGGGAGATCGGTAAGTCTTGAAAGTGGTAGGGGTATAAAAATTGGATGATAAGCCATATTTTCCACATTTGTACTTGTCAGAAGCGCTTCAGATTGTGTGTGGTTGTGCATCCCCTAGAGTAGAAGACACCTGAGCATGATACATCATTGGTGTGCTGACCTTGACCTTGAAGTGTGACCGTGAAAACCGAAATTTTCTTCTTTGCGCTATATATTTCTTGTCTGAGCTGTATCTCGTGAACAATAAGAGTCCCTTCAAATTTTATGCGAAGGTGTAATACTTAGAGTACAATACATTGGTACATAAATTATGCCCCGGGAACAAAATGTCGCCGAGCGGCAGACATGTTTCTGTTTTTCTTCACCCTCTTATATCTCGTGCAATACTGCATTGAATCGCTCCACATTTTGTGTGTGGGTGTGATAGTAAACGTAGAAGACATTGCAGCACAAATTATTTCACATGTTGTTTAAATGTCGCCGAGCGGCAGACATGTCTGTGTTACGGGTGAACACCCCACTGATTAAGGGTGTGCACCCTGGTAAAGGAGGGTGTGTAATACTAGGAGAAGAATACATTGCAGCACAAAATATGCCACATGTTGCTTAAATGTCGCCGAGCGGCAGTCATGTCTGTGTTAAGGGTGAACACCCCACTGATTAATTGTGTGCACCCTGGTAAAGGAGGGGGCGTAATACTAAGAGAAGAAAACATTGCAGCACAAAATATGCCACATGTTGTTTAAATGTCGCCGAGCGGCAGACATGTCTGTGTTAAGGGTGAACACCCCACTGATTAAGGGTGTGCACCCCGGTAAAGGAGGGGGTGTAATACTAATAGAAGAAAACATTGCAGCACAAAATATGCCACGTGGCGTTTTACTGTCGCCGAACGGCAGACATGTCTCTGTGCTAAGTGTGTGCAGCCCACTGATTAAGACTGTGCACCCTGGTAAAGGAGGGGGTGTAATACTAAGAGTGAAAGACATCGCAGCACAAAATGTGCCACGTGGGGTTTAAATGTTGCCGAGAGGGTGTGCACCCCACTGTTTACGGGTGTACACCCCAGTAAAGGATGTGCACTCAGGTAAAGGGTGAGTATCATTCAAAGGACCAAACGACGACACGGGGCTATGCACGTGGGATTTAAATGTCGCCGAGCGGCAGACATGTCTCAGTGTTAAAGGTGTGCACCCCAGCGATTAAGGATGTGCACCCCAGTAAAGGATGTGCACTCCAGTCAAGGTTATATAGGTGTATCACCCAAAGATTGCAAGGAGGTATAGGGCGGGCAGGTACAGGGTGTAACGGGCAAAGGACATATCTGCCGCTCGGAGATGCCCTTGTTTTGGTATGAAATCCACGCTATTTTCTCCTCTAGACAGAGAAGGTATGTAACACAAAAGTTCCTTCAATACACAAAACCCCTCAAATGTAGGCATTGTTGTATGCTTTCTACCCGAGTACAAACGGATTTGTGTATCCCCAAATGGCAGATTCCTTTATATACATTGCTTAGAAGCGGACATTATTCTGTTTGACAGGCACGAGATGAATAGAAAAACAGACAGACAGACGGGTAGTATACCCACGCACACAGGTATTAGTGCGAACGCACTAATGTATCTCAACTCGAGCACACATTTTGAACTTCGCACATCCACAGATAAAATATGTTCATGAAGCGCGCGCACACACACACCCCACACACACCCACACACACACATGCGCTCGCGCGTGCACACACACACACACACACACACCCCCTAGCCCTAACCCTAACCCTATAAGACGGAAACACGCAACGAACCACAACTGTGACAAATCGCGGTGTACTGCAGTACATAGTGGGGGGTAGGGTTAGGTTTAGGGCTAGGGTTAAGGATAGGGTTAGTATTCCAAAAAGGTTATTAGCTAAAAATATTCCTAAAATACAGCTTTATGTATGGTAAGAAAGGCAAAAAAGGAAAAAATACAATTAACCGAGAAATGCAGGGAGGGTGGCACATCTTTACCTTTACCTAAAAAGAACATAGTCAAACACCAAGTTATTTTAACTGGTTTTGATTTTAAATGTTCGCATCAAAGACATAGGGACAAACAAGTTTTCTAGAATTCTATTATCATTGCATTTCAAATGCTCTAACTTTTGAGTCCCGTAGGCTGGGGGAACCCAGCAGTATATTGAAATTTTTTCATACCTATGTATACCTATAATTAAAAAATAAATCCAATAGACCGGCGATGAATCAAATAATACAGAAAAAGATAACAGCCGCACAAGCCAAACTTCCCACTCCACACAACTCTGTAGGACTAAAAAGTTGGTGCATTTGAAATGCCGAATTGATGAAACTTTTCTGTGTCTAAGGTCTGAATTTGTGAACCTCAGAAAAAAGTAAATCAGCACATTATTACTTTTTTTCCTTTTTTTTCTTTTTTTTTTAAAAGAACACAGAACATTTCATAAAGTTAACGCTAACGGGTTTTGCTATATATATATATATATATATATATATATATAATATAACAAGAGGCAAAGCCTTCAAGGCTCACGTCTGATTTTTATTACTATAGCAGGCATGGTAATTCCCATGACAATGCCCATGCCTGTATAGAGAGAATACTGTTATGTAGACACGTGTGCATCTGAAAACAGAATTAATTTTTATTTTACTGTGTAAATTAAATTATTTCTGTGCATTAAATTACCCCTACCCCTTTCTTTAAAATTTAATTATATGTATGTTTATATATGCGCATGTAACATAGTGGAGCCCTATTTTTATTTTTGGCAAACAAGTAAAATTGAAAAGCATATTGACCAAGCTTTCAGAAAAACATAGTGACCAATCCCCCCCCCCCACCCCCCCGCCGGGGTAAGGGGGGTCTACGGACACCTGTAGTAGGCCTACAGTGTTTGCCTGTATGTCTAAGCCTCTTACTCTTAGAACATTAATAATTGAAGTTGCGTAATTCGTAAGGCCATACTCCTGATCTGTTACTGTTTTAAACTGATTGTTCATGCGATGAAAACTTGTTCCACATCATCTACATTTCTGTAAGATATTTTATATTAGTCCTAATATTTTATTTTCGTTTCGTTAATCCCCCCCCCTCTGCCACAAAGCAAAGGTCAAGGTCACAGCCAGCAAGCTCATCCATGTTTATCTTCCCCTGTACAGTCTTTGCACATGGTGATCAATCGTCTAGGCCTAACAAAGGATTCGTACGTCGAAAGCAGTGAAATCGACGAACACTGGATTTTCCGTATATTTTTTTTCAAGACTGAAATGAATGTGGGATAAATGTTAGGTACGTCGTCTTGATTATGAGGTAAGGCGTGATCTCTTATTCTCTAGGCCTAGGCCTTGTTGCCGGAAGTGCGATAGGTTATGTATTGCATGCGCAGAGATGATGTGCGAATGAACACGAACAACCGTTGTAAAACTCAAAGGCGCAAATAAAACGAAACAACCGGGTCGTCAACGCACACACTCGGTACATCCATTTGTTACAGAAAATATAAGTTAACGACGTTAAAATGTACCTATTTGTACACACCTGAAGTCTTGTGTTTCTTTTTAAAGAGCGTTTTTGTATATCTAATGGAGAGTCTTCTTTCCAGTATCTACTGGGTAGAATACAACACAACAGTAATCTCTTCAACAAATGATTTTTTTCTTATGTTTTTTTGAGAAAACGACAACGTTAAAGTTTCAGTGGAGAGTGAGTCTTCTTTAGTTTGAAGAGTGTGACTGAGTCAAGGTTAAAGGTTGCACAACAGTAATCTCTGCAACAAATGATTATCTTTATTTTGTTCTTTATCAATGTATCTGACTGCTTTGATCGTCGTGACTTGAAGGCTCACGTCAAAATCAAGTATCCTGCTAACTTTAATCCTCTAACGCCTTATATGTTTAGAGAAAATGACAACGTTAAGGTTTGAGTCAAGGTTAAAGGTCGGGGCCACGGACGCAACACACACACACACACACACACACACACACACACAACCAAACATGTACGATACAATAGACTCACTTTGTTTTAAAAAACGACGTGAGCCAAAAACTATAAAATATACTATAAAATGTATATATGGCTTGTACCCACGTGTCGTCATATCCGGCCACAATGAGCGTGCCATATTATGGGAGACCGCCATCTTAGTCAGTAACTTTGTTTGAAAAATGCCAGATCGATGCTGTTTACACACAAATCTGACTAAGATGGCGACACTTCCGTTGGAAGGGTCGAGATGCGCACGCAGGTGGGGGGGGAGCCATATAAACCAAATAAATGGCGAAACTTACCAGGAAACTACAAATTTGTTTCAAGATTACGAGTAACCTCTCGTTCAGGTTTCTGAATTTAGTTTGTCTTTACGTCAGCGTGTGACGCATACTATTTATTTTTATGACGTCACCACATTGAGGTAGGTGTACTAATATCGCCACAGTATTTATAGTTGGTTCAGTTTGAGGTGTATTCAGTTCTAAGCACCGTTCAGTTTGTTCAGTGGCAAGAATTTAGTTCACTTTTGTGCTATATTCATTACTGAGCACTGTTCAGTTTGTTTTGGTTCACTGACAAAAAATTGCTTTTGTGCCTACAGTTGTGCCTACATAAGGTCGACTCTGGTATTTAGAGTGGCCGTGCTCGGATTAAAAATAAATAAACAAGACTAGTTTGGAGTTGTTTTCCGACTTTGCATTTTTAGTTAAAATAAGTTATATATATATAACTGTCAGTCAGTCAGTCCAAGTGATATATATATACATCTGAAGAAAAAACCACAACAAATCCTTTGTAAGTTCTAATTTTTTTATCCAAGCTTTCGAGGGGGTAACCTGTATATGTATTATATGTAGTATATGTATATGTATTTATATATAGTATAACAGAAAAATCTCAGTGAATAGCCAGCTCCGTACCTCTACTCTGAAGGACTGAAAAGTTAGTGCATTTGAAATGCAGAATAGTTTGCTTTGATAAAACGTTTCTGTGTCCAATGTCTGTATTTGTGAACCTCAGAAACAAAACCAGTTAACGTTAACTTTGAGTAATGTTCCGTGTTCAAAAAAAAAAAAAAAAAAAAAGAGAGAGAGAGACAGACAGACAGAGAGAGAGAGAAGAGGGAGGCGCATGAAATGTTGAGAACGGGAAGGGACCCAACATATGTGAATTGGAGAGGGTGGGGGTGTGGGGGTCAATAAATGAATGCGAGGATAGAAATGGTGGGAAAGTGGGCAGTTCTTAATGTTTTGATAGTCGCTTGTATCGACCCTATGTCCAACTTCTTGCGAAGCATGATTTGTTGTCCATTTTTCCTTAGTTTTGTTTCCATTTTTAATGCTTGCAAATGTGTATTGTGCTTGTACTGCTGTGTATTGCTCGTATTGTGCTTGTACGAGGCCACACTGTAATTTCACCTAACGTGATAATAAATTATTTTTGACTTTGACTTTAACTTTTCTGGATGGAATTTCATTCTCCACTTTTCCTCCCAATCGGCTATGTGGTCCAAATCTTGCTGGAGAAGTCTGTGGTCCTGTGACTCCACGGCTTTGTGGCAGAGGGTGTCGTCGGCAAACAGCCTGGATCAATCTTTCGGGCAAATCATTAATGTAGAGCAGGAAGAGCGAAGGTCCCACCACTGATCCCTGTGGGACCCCTGACTCTACAGGGACTGTCTCCGACGTGGCACCATCAGCAAACACCGCTTGTTGTCTGTCTGAGAGGAAGTTCCGGATCAAGGCGTTGATCCGGCCGGTGATGCTATAGTGGCGGAGCTTGTAGACGAGGAGGGAGTGGTTAAAGTTGTTGAATGCCTTGGAGACATCCATCACCAAGACGTAGGTATGTTTGCCCTTCTCCGTGTTGTACGTAATCAGTAGTAGTTTTCAAAACACAACATCCACGACAATCAACAGTCACAAGTCACAAGTCACAATAAGAATTTCAATAACCTCAACAATAACAACAACAATAATAGTAATAAAACAAAATAATTATAATGTTGACACTACCAATATAATACTAGTAATTACGACAAATTTATAATAACAGTATCATCATCATCATCAATCGTTGTCGTCATCAACGTCACCACCACATGAAGTAAACTCGTCTACGAAACCACACCCTGCTTTTAGTTGTAACGTGTTTCAAAAGCTGCAAATAGGATGCTGGGGATAGGGAGCTGGGGGAAAAGAGATGTAGAGTGTGGAAGAAGGGAGGAGGGAGTAGCCATACCAAGACACGATTTGGTTCCATGTTCTGCTTTTATGGCTTCATAGGAAGCTACCAGACGGCTCACTTCAGGTCCAGCCACCATCCACCTGCGAAGTGCCCCTGGGTCCTCTGTCAGTCCAATCGCTCCTCCATCACCCTTGATGACTGCATTATTTTGTTCATGGGCTTGGTCGATGGCCATGGCAGAGAAGTCTCTTCTGGACTTGTGGACAACAAAGTTTCCTTTGTGAAACTCCCTGGCTATGTCTGGATGCTGCTGCTCAAGAGACATCATGTCTCTTAAGTGAAATGGAAGCCACCGGGCATAGTTGACATTGTTGTTCACGAAGAAGTAGGGGATGAGTTCTGAGAGTGCTTCCCGGTACAGGTCAAAGTTTCCTTCTCTGAAAGAACGTATCAGCAGGAACATGACCAGCTCCATGTCTAACACCAGATGCTAGAACTGGAACTGTGGGCTCTCAAGTCTACACTGATCACACCACGCTTCAAAGGACAGAGTGGATGTACCAGACTCCTCAGAGTAGACTTGGTAGGCTTCTTTCTTCAGTTTGTACAAGCTGCATGCTGTGATCTGGTGGGCCAATCTTGTCCTGGTGATACTTGATGCGGTCAGGAATGACTCTGCAGTACCTGATGAGGCCACCCCTGCTTCAGCAATAGCACTGGTCCAGCCGCTGTCTTCCAGTAGTGTTCCAAGGGAGCTGAGGCCAGCCTTCTCTATGTGAAGTCCCCCGAACATGATGACAAACTTGTCCTCCCCATACTCAGGCCACTGCCATTGTATTTGCTTTGCCAGTGCATACAGTGGTTGGTCAGCAGCTACGACTGGGGTCTGTCCAGGATTGAGGAAAGCCACTGTATCTCGAATCTTCTCCATGGCATGCTTGATGGTTGCAACTGAGTGAGCCTGGTCTCGTATCAAAGGCAGCAGGGATGCTATGCTCACTTCAAAAGGCTGGCTTCTCTTCTGCGTAGCATGGTGGGCTGCCCATGTGATATTGAGAGCATCGCCCACAGTCTGGGTAAAATACACTTCCTCCAGCCATCTGTACTCTTCACGCAGGTGTGACTGGATTGGCTTGTACAATTGGCTTGGCACAGATGGAGGATTGGGCTTCTTCGTAATGTATGCTGGTTTGACATTGGTGAATGCTTCAGGAATCTCAGGAACTCTCTTCACCCTGCTATCTCCACTGAGCTTGACTGGCTCTCGTTCCTTGCCAGGATTTTCAGAGCTTGGGTGTTGGAAGAGGGACACACTGGTGCCATGGAGGGAAGTTTTAGCTGTAGTCGCTGTTGGATTATGATCGATGTTGTCTATGGCAGACGTGGTGAACACCTGTTCTCTCATCACTGGTGGACAGACGACTCCATCTTCCGCGTACTGGGCTAAAACAGCCTCTCCCAGCTGGGCTGATATTTCTAAGACTCTGTCATAGGAGATGCTGAGTCCATTCTCATGCAACATGTCAATGAGTTGTCTCTTCCTTGTCTTGGCAAACACAGACATGCCAATGTATACAGCAAATGGTGTCTCCCGGTCCTTGGAGTGTCTGTGGACTTGTGACTCAGCTTTGTACTTGGCAAAACAGTTGTACTGTAGGAGCTGTGCCATGGCAAGGTCATACTTTGAGGCACCATGTTGTAGCTGTGACTGCTTCATGTTCAATCATACAAACAAATTGAAGCAGTGATGGTGGAACTGCATCTTCTGGGCATCCGCCCTGGATTGTGTTTTGCCATTTTGATTTGTGTTGAAGCATTTCACGTCTTATTATTCCAGCTGCCTTTGCTAGATGGGTTGCTTCTCCATATTTGCTTACTTGAGCTAGGATTGACCCTACATCCTTCTCAAAAGCCAGTCCTTCATGCTGAGCTTGTAGCTTAGGGATGTGTAGAAGCAGTTGATCCTTCATTCTGGTCGCATGAACATCAGGAGTCTCAATTCCAAGTTGCTCAAGCCTCTGCCTGTAGAGAACGCATAGGTCACTAAGTCGAAAGATTGGTGGATCTGAACTCTCACTTGCAGCTTTTGTCTCAGTGATGTATGTTACGAGCTCAGAGAAAGCAATTGCATATGCTTCCCTTTTTCCTGTCTCTGAGTATTCTGCTTTCTTCAGCTTTTCAGCATGCAGGTAAGCTCGCTCTCGGTTGTAGAGACCAGTCAAGCACACACCATGGTACTTCAGTTCCTGTGCTATCACATCTCCAGCACTGAGTTTGGCAAGCAGCTTCCCATCATCGAGGGTCTTTGCACAGTCATTAACTCTTTTGTTCAGTTTCATGGTCATAGCTTCTCTAAGGTCTCCCATATCTCCTTCCTCCTCACATATAAAACATTCTATCCGCTGAGGGTATGATATTATCCGTGGTAGTTTGCTGCTACCGCCACTGTTCCCATCACATTCACTTGCAGGGGAAGATCGTTTTTCTGCCCTTTGTAGCTTGC
>CM065686.1:27009364-27029364 GCA_017654935.2 Phymorhynchus buccinoides
TTGATTTTGATGAAGTTGGCAGTTTGGTTTGCTGGGCATGAGACAAAAGCACAAGCTATCCATAAAACTGCAAAAAATGACAATTCTTTTTGCACACATACTTTGATGGAAAATCTGTAGATAGACCCAGATAGAGCAGATTGGTGAAAGAGTCCAAGACAGTTTGACATTGTAACTATGATTGTTTGACTTGTCACTCACTGTCAGTCAGTGTCATAACTTAGTTAGCATTCTTCTTGAATGCAAGTCTTTAGTTTAAAAAAGTTGTTCATAGTGTATGTGTCTGTCTGTCACTGACTCACTCTCTCTCTCTCTCTCTCTCTCCCTCTCTCTCGCTCTCTCTGATTGTGTACTTCTGTGTGTGTGTGTGTGTGTGTGTGTGTGTGTGTGTGTGTGTGTGTGTGTGTGTGTGTGTGTGTGTGATACTACTGTAGTATATTATAATGTATGTTGTCACAGAATAACCCCCTATACGTATGATATGCTGATAGATCAATGTTTGTTACCACACGCACGCGCGCACACACACACGCACACACTGAGACGCACGCGCGCATGAGAAACGTTAAATAAAAACAACGTATGAAAAATACTGACAGATTAAATTATGTCATTCCCGAGGAGCTGTGTGACAGGATGGCCAATCATGAAGACTCTTTCTACTAGCTTTTTCACTCGTGGCACATTCATTTATCGGGCAGGTGGGCAAGGCACGCGATTGCCATTTCTATGTCTAAATGTGATCATGCGGATGCAGTGAAATCAATTGGTACATTTCCATCAGCGTACCTATGTGAAAAAGTCAAGTGGTAAAAATAATCTGTTGATTGATACTCACATTCACATGTTTCAGCAAATACGGCAAAAATCTTGCACCGCGAAGGGAAAAAAAAAAAAAAAAAAAAAAAAATTGAAAGCCTACCTACCTACCCTATTTTTTTGGGCCATGTTCTCGGAAACAGACATATTTTTTTATTTGGCCTTAAAAATCTTATATCTACGAAATATGATAGTAAATCAATTTGGAAAGCAATAAATCAATTAACCAATAAAAATGTAAAGACCAAAAACCCATCCGTTAAATTATCAACAGAAGACATGAATAATATGCACTTTTGTAACATTGCCACCACAATAATAACATCAAATAGATCTTCAAAAAACAATCTAGATATTCTGCAGAACTTCTGTGATACGAAAAATGTTAAAAAGTGTGCTGATATTCCACTATTGAGTGTAAACGAGGTTTTCAACACTATTCTCTACTTGAAGCAGACAAGCGCGCGAGGTATTGATGGGATTGATGCTAAGATACAGAAGTTGTGTGCCCCTATAATTGCTGAAACATTCACATATGTCTCCAACCTATATGTATTTAAACAAACTCGTATTCCCAAAGCTTTTAAAGTAGCCAAACTAATACCAATCCACAAGTCAGGTGATCGCGAAGATTTACAGGCCCATTTCTATCCTATCTATCCTGTAGCCTGTGGAAACACATAAATAAACATATTCTACATCATTTCAATTCCTATGACTTATTTCATCAAAACCAATCAGGGTTTAGAGCATACCATTCGTGCCACACACAACCAGCCTAGTAGATCAATGGCTTATTAATATTAAAAATGATGAAATTGCAGGTGTTCTTGCTGTTGACTTCATGTTGATCATAACATATTGCTGTGTGTGTGTGTGTGTGTGTGTGTGTGTGTGTGTGTGTGTGTGTGTGTGTGTGTGTGTGTGTGTGTGTGAGAGAGAGAGAGAGAGAGAGAGAGAGAGAGAGAGAGAGAGAGAGAGAGAGAGAGAGAGAGAGAGAGAGAGAGAGAGTTGATTTGTATGTATGCGTTGTTGCTGGTTGGTGTCATTCTTGAATGCTGTTTTTGTTGTCTATTTGTTGATGAAAAAATGATTGTAAAGCGCTTTGGGCTCATCTGAGGTAAAGCGCTATATAAATGTACTATTATTATTATTATTATTATTATTATTATTATTATTATTATAAAATCTAAAACATATATGGCACATTGGAACTCCTATCGTCTTTTGTTATCAGATCGAAAAGAAAGAGTCTTTTTAAATTAATCTGAATCCTCTATGATGTCTGTTGATTTGGGTGTTCCCCAAGGTTCAGTCCTTGGCCCCATTGTATTTTCAATATGCATTAATGATCTACCACTGTTTCTTACAACCCCCACTGAAATGTTTGCCGATGATACGACTATACATACTAGTCATAGTAAAGTAGATAACGTTTTTACTTGTTTACAGGACAACATTGAGAAACCAATTGAATGGTCTGAAATTAACCATATGAAGCTACATCCAAATATACTTAGTAATCATTACCAGACAAAAACGTCAAAACCTCTCCCTTGGTTCTCATTCGCTTTATACTGATGGTGAAATCGTGGAAGAAGTTGACCATCACAAGATACGTGGAGTTATTGTTGATAATCTCTCATGATCCTACCAAATATCTATGCTTTGCAAGCAAGTGTCTAAAACGTTTTTTCAGCTTTCCAGAATTAAACATTTTCTTGATATCGACAGTCATAAATTGTTTTTCAATCCAGTCACATGTTAACTATGCCTCTTCACTTTGGGATTCAGCTCACTAGTGGGGGAAATCTAAAATCTTTATTTAGGCATGGTCATAAGTTGATCCTTCAGAAATCATTGTCCCTTACTCATGCGGACTATCAGCACCTAGGAATACTGTCTACCTCTACAATGGAAACTTGAAAATAGCAAAGCCATTTTAATGTTTAAAATAATGTCTGATCGCGCTCCTCCTGCTTTAAAGACCTACAGATCTAAGCGACCAAAACGTGTTGAAAGACTCCTAAATTGTAACTAGATTCCTTCGTTCACATTGGTTTTTGAAAATTCTGCACCGTCTTTTTATAATTCAGCCAGAAACGGGTTTAGCTCACCTGTACAAAGATACTGTATAGGGGCCCCTGTACAGTCTTTGTAATTAGCGACATTGTTGTTAACATGGCAACTTACTACGGCGCCGCCATGTTTACTCAGGGTGCGGACATGTTTACAGTCCTTTACCACAATAGACGGGCGCCATGTTAGCTACAGGGCGCAGCCATTGTGAACGACATGTACTTTCAATGCACAACTAAGAATTCTATGAAAGAACTTCATTTGCGAAGCGAACGGCTTTCTTTGCATTAACGTAGAGAAATTCAGTCCTGTTCTTCAATAATTCCAAGATATTCTACGTCTCCAATACTTAGAAACTATGATACGGATCACCGGAAAGGTGAATCGAACAGACGACATTTTGCTGTGTACCAGACACTGATACTGTGATAGGCCTTGAGCTTGCACGACTGTGTTGACAGTGCCACAAACGAACGAATAATCTGTATCTACACTAGGCCTACCTAGTGTCAATAGATTCTACTCTCAAAACGGATGAAAATATGAGTGTGTGCTATTTGGATGCGCAGATCTGGATGATGTGATTCCACAGAAAGGAAAGATTAGAGTCTAGACATCATCGCTAAATCTTCTATCTTGAAGATAATCTTCCTGTAGATCTAGATCTTTGACACACGTAGACTGGTGGGCTGTTTGACAAACTTCTAGCCTGTTTAGCGGAAAGTAATGACGTGAAACCGACAAGAATTACGGAAAAGAGATGTGCCAAACGTTCACCGATCAGCTTGTGTGCAGTACCAGCAACAACATAATTCTTTTCGTCAGTCACAATGGCCAAAACATTGATGTTTCCCTAGATCTACATCAAAATGATCAACGCACCTGTCGATGATCAACATTACTTAGCCTACAGTGGAAAAACGAAGTGTAAGTACAATTGTTTGATTGATTGAGCAGTGTCTCAATCAATTGTCTTTATGGTTGGGGCCTGGGCACTACCTGGGGTGTCTAGGGTCGGCTAGTTTCCAGCTTGCTGGGGGCGAACGTGAAAATTAGTAGCTGACGGCAGCTTCCTGTAGTTTTCCCCTCCCCAGCCCGGAACTAGTTTTTTAAATTTTGTTTGCTACTCCTGTTTTTACCTTAGATATTGAAGCTGAACCCAAGTAAATAATAATTAATAGGGTGACGTGCATAGCCTTTTCTTGGAAAACTGATAGGCCTAATGTAATGTGTGTACCCTTTTCTCTCTTTCCCTCTTCCGCCTCTTTTTCTATGGTCACCCCCTAAAGTGTGTACAGTTACTTCCAGATAAAGAGGTTGTTCACCACCACAGAAGAAGAAGAAGAGGAAGAGAAAACTACTGTACGTTACATGTACTTTATTTTAACCAGAGCCAATTAACCTTTAGTAGCTTACTGCACGTTTTTTTTAAAAATTTGGTAACATTGTACCCTAAGTCATATTGGTGTTAGATCTAGTATGTTTGGTTATTTGCTCTTCTTCAACCACTTAGACAGTCTTCTATCATAAATGCAGATGCGCCATGCTGCCGTTATGTGCCTTATAAATAATTAGGATCAGCATGTCCGTTTTCAAATGCAGAAAAACTTTGTAAGAATGTCTAGAACAAAAACACGAGAATGGATCAGTAAGGCAGAGAGATTGTAGATGACAGTAAGCAAAGGGAAAAGGCAGTCAAATGGAGTGATAGAATAGAGGAAGTAGGAGGCACAGAACTTCCAGAAGGCACTATATGTGCAAAGACAACCTACCTCCCAATATCCCACAGGGGAATGGTTATCTATGAATTTTGTCTCCCCTATAATTTTTGTTTTCTTCTGATCAAACAAGGGCAGTCCATGGCATCCATACAGGACAGACAGGAGTCTCCTACATACAGGTAAAATTCAGTATGTAAGCCAGTGATGTACCGAGGATAGAAAAGTGACAGGACAAACTGTCCTGAGATTAGAGAAATCAACAGGACAATGTCCCAGCTCTTGCAGAAATCAATAAGACAAAGCGTGCCAGTATTGGCAAATTTAATTAGACATTTGTCCTGACAGGGGAGAACACAATAAATAACATTTTCAATTTTAATAGGTCAGTGGCCTATGACCTGGATCTCGGGACATCACTGTTAATAAGCATCCCGATTCATATACAGTATAAGGCATGCACATGGAGAGAGATAGAGACACACACACACACACACACACACACACACACACACACACACACACACACACACACACACACACACACACACACACACACGTGCGCACGCACACGCGTGCATGCACACAGTGACGCAGCGAGAGTCAATTCATTTTACTTCTTTTTTTTCTGATTGATAAACATGCGTCTTTTGTGTTTCCATTCTTATACAAATTTATACACAAAAACATCATAGTACAGTATAGTATAGTGTGAGACTGGCTCAAGTCTAAGCCTTGCGGCTTATAAACTTCCCTTCATTGATCACTGTTTTGTTTGCTTGAAGCATGCCTTTAAAATTATGATTGTATTTCAATCATCATATTAAAAAAATAGTTTGCTAAAGTTTTCATCCTTGTCAGTGGGATTTTTTTTAGCTGAGCATCATCATGGATTGACAAAGAGGACTAGGCCCCTCAAAATGATCATCTCACTTTGTGTAATTGGTGTGGGTATTTTTTGTGGTCAAAATATGTTTTTCCTTGGAAAATGTTGCAAGTTTTCTTTGTAAAGCGAAAATCAAGTGTTAGTGTAAAATAAAACTAGCAAAACAGTGTCCAAAGTCCATGTTTTATTTAGAACTTTGTATATAAAACTTATCTGAATCTCTGGCTCTCAATGTTTTTAAATGTCCAAGTCACAGTTGAGCTATGTGTAGTTTGATTATGTTGCATTTGTTATAGCTTATGTTCACAAAATTGTAAAATACTATTACTTATGTTTTTGCTTCTAGTGACCTACAGGTATTTTAACAGTTAATATTTGAATATCTTATATTACAGGTGCAGTCCATATCACAAGCTGTGCAGGATGGACAGGGGTCTCCAACAGATACCGACCACATGCGGGTAAAAATCAGTAGTTACTTGTATGTATGCACTTGTGTTTGTATTGTATGCTAGTCTGTCGTTTCCGACTATGACTACCAGATAGGAGAGGGGGCAGATGTTATTCTGGCGGGCTGGGCTAGAATTTGTTTGTAGTGGAGATGCCTTGCCCAGGGCACTTATGTACTTGCATGCTTACACACACACACACACACACACGCACACGCACGCGCGCACGCACACACGCACGCACGCACGCACGCACGCACGCACACGCACACACACACTGCAGACTTGTGTAAGTTTCTGTGAATTAATAAAGTCATCTTTAATAATTCAAACTAAGATGTGAGAAAGGATTTGAATAGTGAAATAGTAAGGCTAAAAGAGAATCTATAGAACTAGAAAAGGGAAGGGGACTCGTGTGTTGTATGTGTGCAACATATCCGTGATTAGAAAGCTATGCCATTCTTGAATTAATATTGTTTTGTTTGTACACAGTTCTCTCTACCATAGTTTGCCATGTTCTGTATGTATGATTACATGGGCGAGCGTGCCTCCTCCTTTTTGAGAAAGTGAGTGGATTTGTTCCTCTGTAATCTTAATTCATACAGGGTTAGTATGGCTGGTGGAGTTGGCATAGGCAACTTTGGTGGGGGAGTTGTATCCCTTTTAATGGATAGTTCCCTACCCATGCTAATTTTCACAAGATGTGTGAAGTAAATATAAATGATGTTCAGGAAGTAACAAGGCACATAAAACATTCTATTTTATTATTTCATGTAGGCCTATTTATTTTGAAGGACAGATATGTGATGTTATTTGCTTTCCTCATTGTACAAATAACACCAAGTATTTACATGCTTCACTTGTTGTATTCACAGGTATTTCTTGCAAGGGTTCCATGGTCAACTTTTGTTTATTCGTCTTCTTCTGCGTTCCCAGGCCAAAAGGCCATAATGGACCAAGTACGTATGTGTCCGGTTTTCAGTTTTCAGTTTTCATTGGTCTCCTCGCTGAGTACAGCTGACACATTCCGATTCCGGAAGAGCTAAATGGAGAAAAGTTATTTGAATTTTTTTTTTTAAGGCAAGGGAATGGGCCAATAGGTCTGATAGTAGCCGACAGTAAGCAAAGGGAAAAGGCAGAGTCAAAGAGAGTGACAGATTAGAGGAAGTTACAAGCACAGAACTTCCAGAAGGTTGGGGGAATATACAAAAGACCCCCCGGTATCCAAATGGGGGAACTTTTGTTTATAAAATAATTTTTTAAAAGCAATATCGTTAAAAAGTGAAATTATTTACCATGCAATTGTTAATATATTTGCAGACTATGTTACAAGTTTGATGGAGGTGGTGGGCCAGCTGGCCTCCACTCACAAACTGGCGGAGATGCTGGAGAGGCAGAGAGAGGAGCCAGCCCCACCTAGCCCCCTCTCCAGAGACTACCAACCAGTACAGGTTGGAGGACATGATTGGGACTCGAGAACACTTGAACTGAATCTGCAGTGAGATGTCAAAGAAGAAAGGTCAAAGAAAAAGTGATCAACGTACTAAGGAGTTACAGCATTAAAGGATTATTAAAGTGGGACCACAAAATTATTGTGAGTCATCCAGTTTTTTTTAGTTAGCAGGAATCCACTGTATTTCCTACAGGAATAGTTGGATTCTGCTATGTGTGCATGTTGAATTTGCTTTTACTTGACTTTTTGTTTTCAAATCAAAGTGCTAGCGTTTAGGACAATCTTGTACTTCGGTCACCCCCTCATGTTTACCACCATCATTCCGAAAGTGGGCTTCTTACAGTTATATGAAAATACTCCTAGGCTGATCCTAACCCTGTCCTTTTCCTAAATATAGCAGAATTTTGCTTCTCAGTGAAAGCAAAAATCCCCAATAGTGTGTGTGTGTGTGTGTGTGTGTGTGTGTGTGTGTGTGTGTGTGTGTGTGTGTGTGTGTGTGTGTGTGTGTGTGTGTGTGTGTGTGTGTGTGTGTGTGTGTGTGTGTGTGTGTGTGTGTGTGTGTGTGTGACTGTGACTTCAGTACAAGATGGCCGCATTTTGGTGTTGCTTATCTCAGGGCAAGAAAAACAATAATTGTAAATGAAGACTATAATGTTTGTATTTAGGATTTAGATTGATTATTAAAAGTGCTTGCATGCACACCTTTAAAAATTTGCATAGTAAGTAATTTACGTTGTTTTAATTATTCTGCATTAATGTTGGACTTCTTGTTGTAAAAGAATGGGGAGTAAATTTGAATAGAAATATGTTTCTATATCTGTCATGTGTGTGTGTGTGCGCGCGCGCGCGCGCGTGTGTGTGTGTGTGTGTGTGTGTGTGTGTGAGTGAAATAATCAATCAATTTAAATTCACTTCTTAAGACTGTGCACATTATTGAAAACTTCAGTATGGAAACCCATAAGCAATCCGAGGGGAAGAACTCTGGAAGTCATGTTTGGTATTTAGGTATTTTTACAAGTAACAAATATGAATGTGTATGCATATACACGCAGACATCTATCTGTATTTTACATCTGATTATTTTTCACTTTCTTTCACTGTATTGGCGAATTGGTATTTGTATATATAAACAAAATAGTCATAGAGGCGTCTCTGTGAAATCCGTGTTGTTCCAACCTGGAGCGAACGTCGCAGCCTGAGGTGCGCCACCCATTTAAAAAAATTGCATGTGATTTTTGTGTGACATGAAGAAGGAAAGGGTGGGTGGGGGTAAATTTTGAGCAAATGACAACTATTTCGTTGCCACTCGTACATGTACAAAGTGCATGGGCACACATGACCTCGGTTTATCGTCTCATCTGAAAGATTCCACGTTCAGACCGCAAGGCCTAGTGCAGAGTGAGAGGAAAAATCTCAATCTGCTGTTCCCAGGTATGAACTCGGGTTCATTTGACACGAGGCGAACGCGTTACCTCTGTGCCACTCTGCGGGTGGGTTTTTAGTATGGAAGGTTTTGTAAATGTGCACAGACCCTACAACGTTATTGTTCATTGAAACAAAGTTCAAATGAAAATGTTCCTTCCACAAACTAAACACAAACAGATAAAAATGCATGTTTCACCACACACACACACGCACGCACGCACGCACACACACACACACACACACACACACACACACACACACACACACACACACACACACACACACACACACACACACACACACACACACATACAAATTGCACAAAGGTTTACAAAGATGCATGAAGGTTTGATATAACTGTGCACAATATCAAAATTGTTACATATAAACCTGAAACGATTGTTTGTTCTCCATAATTGAAAGGAAAATAGACATTTCTCTATCATCTTTCATCCCTGGAATCTACAGACATGTATTATTTTTAAAATCCCAAGTCACTCTTAAATCAACAGTGTTTCACGACACGTTTTCACAATAGGCACAATGAAGGTACCATGTCGTAATATTATGGCATCAACACAAACGTTGAAATAGTCCACTACGTTCTTTTTAACTACTGAAGGTAAACAGTTTTTCGTTATAACCCAGAGATAACAGAAATGCTAAAAGAGAACAAGAAGGAAATCAGATGGACCCCACAAGAGATGCTGAGTAAAATACATGGACAATTTCAATGTTTGTGATGCTGCAGTCATTCGGCAACGTGGTACCTGGAGTGAGCATTTTTATTAATCAGTTAAAAAAAAAGAGTAGTAAAACATTATCGACTCAAGAGTGGCTTGGACAAACAAAAATTATGTTAGTCAATCAATCAATCAATCAAATCTATCAATCAAATCATTTATTGTCCTTTTAAAAACTGCATAAAAGGAAATGTTGCTGCTGTCCCCAGACAAACAAACAACAGACAAGTACAGTAAGAAGAAACGCGCATCCGCCGGCCTCTCGGCGCCCGTATCTCCGGCGTTTCTGGGCCGATTGCCTTCGAATTTGGCGGAAAGATGACCGGGACTGGGGACTATCCGTGTGCCAAACCGGAAGCGAATCGATTCATAAACGCGCGCGCTTAGATGCCGCCTTTTTCTTAACCGAATCGCTTCAAACTCAGGCTTGCTATGGTTGAGGCAAAGCCTGGCAGGAAATTTGAAGAGAATCGGGAGAGCGCATATACATTATAATAATAATTAAGACTAACTGATCTAACTAGAATTAAAATATGACTGGGAGACATCACTATGCCCACATCAGCGCACGTGAACGGGTAGACACACACACACACACACACACTCAAAATGCGTGCGTGCGTGCACATACACACACACATCTTGGGTATATAAATGACTGTTCGAAGAAAAGTAGTATCAATGCCAATAATATTACAGTAAATAAGGAGATAAAAGTAAAGTCCATAGTACTATAAGATCAAATAAATGAATAAATACCATCACAGTAAACAAAACAACATGAATAAAAAGCAGTAATAAAAGTGTATAAAGAAGATATCACACAGTGGTCTTATAGTGGAACCTCCATTATAAGACTCCCTCCCACATAAAACCTACTTCTCTGAGACGTTGCCCTTCTTTGTGTTAAAATTACCTCCCTTTAAGACCCTCCCTTAAAGACCTCATTTTTGGATTATTTTTGGCGGTCTGATAAGAGAGGTTCCACTGTATTAAACATAAAACAATGCTGACAACATGAGTAAAATGAATAAGTGTACATATATAAAATTTTAACAAACACAGAACACACACACACACACACACACACACACACACACACCAACACACACACACACACACACACATCTTAGATTAAAGAACAAAAACGTTTGACTAAAAAGTAACTACCAATAACATTACAGTAAAAATAAGGAAAACCAATATTAAAGTGTATAAAGATATCACATGCATAATTCATAGAAACAAAAAGTGTCTACAGAATCCACAAAATGGCAGGAATAAATTTACTTTTCATTGAGTTATTGCCAAATGAAAATGGGTACATCCTGTACATGATCCATCCTGTATATAAACCTGGATGATATGAAAAGCAGGAAGGCATGGGGGTTGGCCTTGGTGGGGTCAAGAGGCGGAGTCGTTTGTGCGGGTCAGGGGAAAAAGTCCCCGAAACTGAATTTCATGAAAAAATAAGGATTCCTGCTTTTACTGGCATGTGGTTTCATCTATGGCACTGCACAGTAGAATGCTTTCAAAGAGAGAGAGAGTTTTCCAATGAAGGAATTAATAATAAATAAGGATATTTGTATAGCGCTCTACTCCCTGCGGGGAGCTCAGAGCGTTTTACATCAAAATTAAAACACTAAAATACAATGAATACACATACAATACACACTGAGCATTGTAGATAAGGACTAAATATATATGACTAGAATAAACACATATATGAACACTAGGCGTAAAGAATAAAATATAGTATTTGCAATGCCAATGCACACACACACACACACACGCGTGCGCGCACGCCCGTACACCCACGCCCCCTCCTCACATAACACACATACATTATATTAATTACACACACACGATCTAAGTCAACATAACACAGTATACACAACATACAGTATTTATACAGCGCTGAATCTTGATATAAATCAAATCAAAGCACACACACACGTAAGCATTCATAGCGCATTCAAACAAAAACGCAATGCAAAGCGAACACACACGGATGACATAAATGGAACAAAGCAGAAACAGACCTAATGGCAAGAGAGAGAAGAGAAAGAGAACCAAGAACGTCAAAAAATACATGGCGCTAGATGAGTTAAAAATAATTTTCTACTCAATTACTTTTTAAAACATACATACTTCTGTCTAAGCCAAAGGCTAATTACGCCTTTTAAAAGCATTGTATGCTTCATTTTTTTAAAGTTCCACAATACTCGATAACATTAAGCCATATTGAGTTATTGCAGTACTACTACATGATTGTACTATAAAACTTTTTAAAAAAAAATTAATATCAACACAGACAGCCACATCCTGGTTTAGAACCATTTGACAGTGGTTCTACGTAGCCGGTGTATCTTCCGTCTGCACTCTGGAAGGTCTGGCTGGTTTGGAGGACAGCACGGGCAGGATGTACGACCCCTAATGTCCTTGCCCAGGTAGCCCCACATGAACCTTGTCAGCTGGTGGTATGGTGTGTACAGGTAACGGCTGCCCACAAAGTAAAACTATATCATATGAGAACAGTTCTATGCCATAAAAATAAGAGATACTTATAAGCTGGTTTAAAGCAGTCAAAGATGTGCAAATGGTGATTTTAATTGATCATAATCCATAAAATAATGTTACCAAGGATAGTAAGACATGAAAATATTTTTTGGGTTCAAAATAAAATATTTTGATTTTTAAGAACATTTTGCTGATCATTTATATCATATTTTATGTATTACGGGTGAAATGTTGACATCTAACATGAATGCTCGTGTATCATAACAGTCAGACCATGTATTGTAAGACAAGAGATGGTAGAAGGGTCAAACATGCACAGTTTGTTGGAGCCTCTATTTTAGCTTTGTTGTTGCATAATATTCTAACAGTGATAAAGATAAGAAAAATTACGTTGTACTTTGTATAGCAGGGCTGGCCAAACTTTTAACATTTTCACCAGCCCTCCGGGCCAGCAACATGAAAAATTTACTCACCTGAACACACTTTCACTAGCCCGAAGAAATCAAAACCCAAAATCGCTAAACAAGCGTGCGCGTACACACGCACGCACGCACACGCACGCGCACGCACGCACGCACGCACACGCACGCGCACACACACACACACACACACACACACACACACACACACACACACACACACACACACACACACAGGAGAGGGAATGAGAGAGAGGAAGAGACAGAGAAAAAAGAGTGGGAAAGAAAGGAGAGAAGTAAATAGGAAGAGAACTGATTTGAGGTGAGAGGGAATGGGGTGGAGGAGATTGAGGAGGCTGCCTTTCCTTTCTTTTCAGTACCAGTGCTGGCATGTTGTTAGCAGACAGCTGACCTTGCTTTGATAGTTGGTTACATGGAAGGGAGAGATGGTCTAGGGAGACTCATTGGGTAAAAAACCCAGGGCCGTGCAGTATCGAAATGTACAGTCGCCCGTTGTGCTAGTGACTTTTGAAATATACTCGCCCACAGATTTTTCTACTACCAGGCTGGAAATGTTGGCCAGCCATAGAAATCATCGGATCAATAATACAAAACAGTTGATAAGCTTACATTCTGTTATTTGTTGTGACGAATAAAGCATGTTCTTACTTGTTCTTATCTTACTGCCGCCAGTACTGTGAGTACATGCTGTGTTTAGGACGTATATATATCCAAACACACAGGCTTGAACCCAGGGAGCTCAGTAATGCACTTACCTCCAGGTACCTCTGCAGAAGTGCCATCTCCTTCACCTCTGCACAGCACAGGCATTCACTCGGTCTCTCCGTGATGCTGCAGTTTCCACACGGCCGCCTGAAATTGACAAACAATTTCATACAATATTTGTTTATTATGTCAACCAATTATTATAGAATTAGTCCCCGAGCCGAAGGTTCGGGGAACTATTGTTTCTGTCTGGTCCGTCCGTCCGGTGTTCGTCCGTCCGTCCGTCCGTCCGTCCGTCCGTCCGTCCGGCTATTCGTCCGTTTTTCTCAAAAACTATTCAGTCTATCATCATCAAATTTGGTATACTAGTCTGCCAAGATGCAAGCTATCCACTAATGTATTTAGTTTTACATTAAGGTCAAGGTCGCGCCAGTTACGGGGTTCAAACCCCAAAACACATAATCGCTAATATCTCGCGAAGTTTTGCATGTATTTCAATGCAGTTTTTTTCAAATTTCTTGATGAATGGTCTATAATACAGTTGTCATGAATTTTTCTGTGCGCTCATGTGCGCATGATCGCGCGCGCTCAAATCACGGGTCCGAACCCCAAGGCTACATATATAAAAAAAACTATTCAGTTACGTGCTGTTTTATACCATGCATGCGGCGGTACCATAGCCAATGAGGTTTAACGGAGGCGTGGTTACCGCTACACCTATCTATATTGTTAAAAAACTCGGGACTTTACTGGTGTTGCACTGCCTCCGGGCATTGCAGTCAGTATTGTTCCCACCATCTTTGTATTTACAAATGTCCCATATGTGTCTATGACCGAGAGAACGTAAAACATCATTTTCATCATCATCATACGTGCTGTTTTGATGCGTTTTTATGTAAGTACGTTTTCTTTTGATATCTGCCGCTTCGGTCTCCCCGCTGTGTGTACAGCCGACACATTCCGATTTCGGAGTAGCTCGGCGATGCTGCGAGGGGACTTTGCAGCCGCTCGGCGTTGCTTTTGTTTGATCTTTATGATGTAACATAAATTTGCTTCCTTTATACTGCTGGTGTCTGATTCTGCGACCTGACAAACCGCTGTGTGGCTGTGAATGAAGACTCAGGATGAGTGGCCTGGGAGCAACGCCACTGTACAGCCCAGAAAATATGACTGACAAGACAAAAACAACTATATTATATTCGCTAAACAATCCAGTCAACGGGTGTGGCTGTGTCACGATTGAAACAAAACTACTACTACTATGTGGCCCAGCACCACGAAAGGGACATTAAGTGTCAAAATGACCATTCTGAGAAAATGAATCAGGCAATTCTCTTTCTAATTAATTATATTAAAAAAAACATTCTTGTATCCTTTTTTGTTGTAGAGTAGGCGCATGTACACACATACGCGGAAGTTCTGTGCGGAAGCCGCTTAGGTTTAAAAAAAACTTATTTACAGATAAGCGCACAGGGTTTCCGCTTCTAATATGTTCATTTAAAGTTAGTAAGGTGACTGATGGCCATTTTGAGAATCAGTCTAAAGTCTAGCCTATCCTAAGAAAATGCACAAACCAACTGTTTTGAGTATTCAGAGACCACCATAATGATTAAACTTTATGGATGTGAAAGATAAGGTATGAAAGCACAAAAATACCCATAACTCAAAATTGATTAAAAAACAAGATTTTTGACTTTGCCAGCCTGTTAATGTCCCTTGCGTGGTGCCGGGTCACAATCATACTCTGTCGCTTTATCCCCCACCCACTCCACTGCCCACATTTCCCTTGCTCTTTCACCTTCTCCTTTCTTTAGATTGCACGCTCTTTCTCCCTCCCCCACTCCCACCCACCCCCTGCCACCTCATCTGCCCACCCCCACCCCTCCATCGCCTTCTCTATCACTCCCGCCCCCCTCTTCTTTTTCTCCTGCCTCTTCTTCTCCTCATTCCTCTATCTCCTCCTGTTTCATTCTCTTTCTGTCTCTCTGTCACTCTTTCTCCTCTTCTGCTCTATCTCTCTCTGTAATAATCATTATTTATTACTTTTTGATTTTCTGTTAAGCGCATAGAGCTCCACATTTGGCGGAGGAATGCGCTATATAAATGCTTCACTGTTATTACTATTATGTTGTGATTTACAGTCACTTTAATAGTTCCCGTGTTTAAGCATGAACATATTTTTTTTGCATGCGTCACATTGTGTGCAAGTATGTTTATGTATGTGTGTGGGGGTGGTGGGGGAGGGAATGTATCTCATTGCCATCTCCCTGTTCTTCCTTTTCTATTTCTCTGTCTGTCTGTCTCTCTCTCTCTCTTCTACTTAATCTTCCATCTCTTCTACTATTACTGCTACTACTACTACTACTCTCACTACTACTACTACTACTACTACTACTACTACTACTACTACTACTACTACTACTACTACTACTGTTGCTACTACTACTACTCAATAATATTACTACAATGGAACCTCACTTATAAGACCTTCAAAAATCATCCAAAATGAGGTCTTGAAAGGGAGGGGTCTTATAAGGGAAGTAACATTAATACTTACAAAGAATGGAAATTTATGTCTCAGAGAAGTAGGTCATACATGGGAGGGAGTCTTATAAGGGAGATCCCACGGTAATTCCTTTTAGGCACATACATATTGATATTTTAAAAAAAAATGGGACTTTCCTGGTAGTGCAGTACCTCCAGGATCGCCCCACCATCTTTATGTCTATTAACTTCCAACATGTACCTGTTCCAGCCTGGATGACGTTAAGCAGTCATTTCCTTCCTTCCTACAACTACTACTAGGCCTACTACTGATACTACTAGTGTTACTACTAGTTACTACTAGGTCTATTATCATATACACACAAAAATCATTTTTTAAACAATGCGGTGGCACTTTGTCGATGCAAGAGTCCTCAGAATAATTAGCACAGTGGCTACGGGTACGGTGTTGTTGCAACACTCAGACCATCTTCAGGGATAGTATAGTAACTTTTCCTTGTCGAATTTTTCATCAACAATGCATTTTCTTATTTCGTATATTTAACGCTTCTTGGTAAGGAACAGGGTTAGGGATAGATCTAGGGTTCTAGGAACATGTCAGAGTTAATGTTAGTAGTTTTTGAAGACATTTACGCACAATTTTTGCGTCCCGTGATTGAGCCTGGCGAATGTGAAATACGGGCCCGTACCCTGCCTGGATAATGTGAAATACGGGCCCGTACCCTGCCTGGAGAATGTGAAATACGGGCTCGTGCCTCTGCCAATAATTAAAATTGCCTTTGGCAGTGCATTTCAACAGTAAACACCAGTATAAAGTAGCTGTCAATGTACAAAGTCAGGATTCACGATTCGGGATGATCAACATCAGCTAAGTCAAAGAATAGATTGTACAGTCATGCTGCTTGCTTATAGATCTATACTCAACCTACTCTATCTTCACAAATAACTGATTGCAGCAGTGGTTGATCACGATAAACAGAACAGAATGAACAAGACTAACATTCTTTCATCTGCAGCTGCTGACATGAAGTAGACTAGACTACCATAAAAATAGATCTAGATCCTGATCTACCACTTTGTAACTGTTAGTATGCACCTAAACACTGGTCTGCAAACAAGCACATTTGATTACTACGTCGCGAAGGCATCTTACCTGTTCCCGTGCATCTGACTGGCTTGGCGTTGGCTGGTTCTACTTGATCTGCACAGCACATTCAAGTAGGCTCAAACTGGATCTGGATCTTTCATGTCCGACTCGGAAGGGTAGCCATACTCGGTACTGGTACTCGCTGCTATCACAGGGAAAACGCAACTCGGCCTAGAATCACCATCACTCGTTCTCCTCCTCCTTCTTAATCAAACGTACTGACGTCGGAAGGGACGTTACTGCTATCCTTAATGTTCGTTAGGCCTACCAACTTCGCATTTAACCAACCTTGGTCTCATTGAATCGACACTGTTGCTTCCATCTCGCTTTGTCTCGGTTGATACGAGGATTTACAAGTCTCATAACTCAAATGATAAAGTCTGCATTCATCAAAATGATCTCCCATGCACAGCCTCGTTTGTATACGAGGACAATTAATACGTAAATGATATTAATTAACCTCGTATAGAAACGAGGCAAATCTGTGTGGAAAAAATCCAGGTGAGAATGAGCACCTTTAGCGCCCAATTCCTGGGTAACCTGAGCATAATGCGTAGCGCGCTTCCTGCAAAACGACTTCTGTCCGTCATTTCTTGGCGTTTCTGGAGAGAAAATTGAGGGGATCTGGGGGTCTTTAAAACATAAATTTGAAATAACCTAGTCCGCCATGTTCTGAAAATGAGTGCCTCTTCCAAGAGTTGATTTTTCCAAACTAGCTTTTGTATTCGGGCGGATTTTGTGGAATACGATTTCAGCTTCTTTTAATGTTCACTCAAGTCTCAATGTTTTCAAGAAAGACTACCATAAGTACCTTATTATCAAGTATGTGAACAACATCGCCTAACCTCCCAATGTACTTTCTGAATTGTTATCTAAGACTTAATGGCAGCCGCCTAGCAGGCAGGGCTCCACGTCGCTCCTACAGTTTGACTTGTTTACATGTGTTTAAGTGCCGGAGTGTGTGTTTGATTGTGTATTATTTGTGGGCCATGGATCCATCATCACTTCTGTGGCTTTATGGAGCCCCCTTGCCACACAGGTTTTTCTTTCTGTTGTTTTTAATGACAGCAAGAATCTCAATTCTGTCCCAGTGTAGGCCGACATTTTCGCTGGCCGGCCCTCCATCCCTTCACGTTGGACCTAGGCATTCCTTCACAGTGCCTTCGGAGCCTGGCAACCATTTCCCTGACTCTGGCCAACAGCTGGTGTCAATCAGCTCTCCCTACCGCTATTCACCCGACCAGCTGATCGCCTTAAAGACCACAGGCGCCCGCTTGGACCAACATGTTATTGCCTGTCTGAAAAACCTAGGCATAGGTGTCAACCTTCCCCGCAAACGTTCCTGTCGTGGTGGCAGAAGAAAACAGAAAAAGATTAGCATCATCTGCGGTTCACCCATCAACAATGTCAGTGCTGACCCACTCACCCACCTGCACCACCCTCCATCCTCTGTGACCTCACTGACCTGCCTCCTCCGCCCCGGGGCTCAAATCCATCCAACCTCATCACCATCCCACTCCAAAACATGACCACTCTGCCCCGTCAGCTATCTATGTGTGTCTTTAACGCACGTTCTGTTGGCCCCTCCACCAAACGATCAGCCATATACGACTTCACCATTGACCGCGACGTGGACATCCTCCTGCCGACTGAGACCTGGCTTCGTCACTCGGGTGATGAGGCAAAGTGCCGTGACCTGACTCCCCCTGGCTATACGATGTTCTCCCTCCCCAGACAGCACAACACTAGGGTGACCCGAGGAGGTGGCATGGCCGTCATCCTCAAGGCCACCCTAGCTCAACAATGTGCCATAACAACGGACTTCCCTTTCCCTCATCTATCTTTTGAACTGGCCCAGATAACCCTGACCCTCCCGGACCAACGTGTGACCTTCCTCCTCTACAGACCACCACCCAACAAGAAAAACAAACTGACTGTACCACTCTTCTTTGACGAACTGCCCGATTCCTGGACTGTGTGTACTTTACAAATAACAGTGTTATTGTGACTGGTGACTTCAACTTTCATGTAGATGACCCGTGTGATGGATATGCCCCAAAGATGTGCCAACAGTTAGATTTATTTAGTTTTAAGCAAAGTGTTAGGGACGCAACTCATACATGTGAACATATTTTAGATTTAGTTATTCATAGACATGATGATAATGTTGTTCTTTCTACTGATGTATGCCATGATCTTGTTTCTGACCATTATGGTATTGTGTGTAAACTACCCACGCGTAGTTCTAAATTTGTCTTTCAACGCCCGCTTAACAAAGTCAATCATGATAAATTAGCAAATGATAACGCCCACTATGTTAGTCTCTGAATTAAACAGCGAGCTCTCTGCTGTTTTAGACAAGCATGCGCCTGTGTCTGAAATCAAGCTCCGTGACGGAAAGCCCAGTCCGTGGTATAACTCTATTGCCGTGGAATTGCGCGCGCTCAAAGTCGAACGCAGACGCGCTGAGCGACAGGAAAGAAAAACCAAGCTCACAGTACACAAAGAAATCCACCGTGCTGCTATAGATAGGATAGCCCAATTAGTTGATTCTGCTAAGACCGCGTTCTACTCCTCGCTCGTTACTGGCTCGAATACGTGTAAACAGCTGTTTAACAACATTAACTCTCTGCTCGGCAAAACCAAACCAGCTGTTCTTCCAACCATTTCTGATGCAAGTCTACTACCTAACATGTTTGCTGATTTCTTTAGGAATAAAATTATAGCTATCCGTAATAGCTTTCAGTCTGTCCAGCAGTTGGACAATCCTGCCACCATTTTCGAAGGTATCCCTTTCCTAACTTTCACCCCTGTTTCCCAGGACTTTGTTAAACGACTTATACTACGGACCACGCCCAAAACCTGTGACTTAGACCCTATTCCACCAAGTTTCTGTTTCAACACATCGATCTTGTTCTGCCAACTATAACCAATATAATGAACGAGTCACTCTCTTCTGGTATCTTTCCCTCGGAATTCAAGACTGCTATCGTAAAACCTCTGCTCAAAAAAAACCAACTTGACCCCAACGAACTGAAAAACTATCGACCCATCTCAAATCTCCCTTATCTTTCTAAACTTCTTGAAAGGCTTGTGCTTCATCAACTTTTC
>CM065686.1:27034364-27041864 GCA_017654935.2 Phymorhynchus buccinoides
GTGTGCTGCGACCACTGTTGTGAAAATGGATGCGTTTTCATTTCGCTGCAGATCTGAGCCTGTTTCTTTTTCTTGCTTTTTAGTTGATACATATCGGTATATATCCGTTATTAGGACTTTAGAATGGGTTATTGCTTTTATCCCACTCCAAAATCCTAATAACTGATAGTATCCTTTTACAAAATCCCCATTCCCCATCTCCCCTTACTCTTGTTCGGGGTTTTTATGATTTGTTGCTTTTCTTTTTTTTTTAATTCTTCTTCTTGTTCTTAATTTTATTTGTTTGTTGCTTTCTTGTTGTTTGCCTCAGGGCTGAGTGAAAAAAGCTGTAACTAATTAGCTTATCTCATTACCCTGAATAAATAACATTTCGTTCGTTCGTTGTTCGTTTGTTCGTTCGTTCTGTCTCTCTCTCTAAGCGCGCGCTCGCGCGCGTGTGTGTGTGTGCGTGCGCGCGCGTGTGCATGCGTGCATGCGTGCAAGCGCACGTGCACGTGTTTGTGTATTAGTGTGTGTATGTGTACGTGTTTGTGCATTAGTGTGTGTGGTGTATGTGTTTGTGTGTGCGGGCGTGCGGACGTGTGTACTTGTACATCTTTAGGTGTGTGTCTGTTCGTATGGTTGGTAGTGTGCATTATATAATGTGTATTCACTGGCAAAAGTAAAACCAGCTTCAGACTCTTAGGCGATACTGCATCAGCGAAAGCTATCACTAAATGATCGAAAAGTTCAATTATTGGAGAGTAGGTGTTGCCCAATATTCTACTGCGGTACGCCACGTAACGCAATGTTTAAACCGATATTCAAGAGACAGGCAAAGAAGGCTGCGAAGCGTGTGATGAAAAATCATATCTTCACATAGCATTATTATAATTTGCGTATCATTAACCCATAGGCTTAGTGTAAAAGCACGTGAGAAAAAGGTGAAAGAATACACTGTTGCTAAGAAACTTGACGTCATAGTTGTTTATCTTTAGATATCATTATTTTCATTATCATATCATTACTGTCTTGTCAACGCAAGCGAGATATATCACTAACATCAAAGCCACCACATATTCACATAAATAACGGCAATAGCTGGACATAAATCCGTCTCTTCCTTGGCAGTTTACCAGCACACGTCATCTTTGTAAAAGATGAAGATGGGCAGCACACTTGCACAACACGTCGCTGGAACGTCTGGCCTTGGATCTAGGCCTGGGCCTGTGACTATCAATATATCACAGAATTGACGTTCTTGTTAAAGCTGGACTCCCCTCTTATTTTACGTTTTGAACTCGCTCTCATTTACTGTTTACCTTTTATTGTTGGTGTTTACACAAGTTTATAAAGAGCTACAATTGTTGTTAATGTTTAAATTCATTGTTTTAGTTTGTGTTTATCTTTATGCGTTAATTTGTTTTTTTCACCACATCTTATGAAATAATGTTGTGTGTGTTTAAATGTTCTTTTTTGTTGAACTATATTCTTTGCGCAAGAATGCGTGTCCCAGTGATGTGCTGTGACCATTGTTGTGAAAATTGATGCTTCTTCGTTTCTCTGCCGGTCTGAGCCTTTCTTTTTCTTGCTTTTATGTTGATATATATCAGTATATTTATATATATTATATGTTATATGTATGTTATTAGGACGCTGCAGTTTGATATTGCATTTATTATCTCTCCCGGTCATGAATTTTATCCCACTCTACCTCTGGTCTCGTGGGATGAAAATCACAACCTCTCGAGAGGGAATAAATGCAACATCAAACTGCTAAGTCCTAATAACTGATAATGCCCTCTTTCATCTCCTAGCCTCACCCCCACCCCCATTCCCACCTTACTTCTCAAATCCTTTATCCAATCAAGCAACCAACCCAATAGCTACTGCCTTCCTGCCCCCCCCCCCCCCCCACCCCTCCCTTTTCTTAACAAAAGTATCCCATTGTTGACAAATTCTGATTATAGATAAATTAATGATGGCTTCAAGCTTGTCCACACTTGGGGGCTGCAGTAAATCAGCAGCAGAGGTAGCGAGAGTTTTAATTATGTGCTAGATAACAGAGAAAGTAGACGGGCTGAAATAAATCGAATCAAGTATAAAACAAACCAGAAAGCTTAGAAGAAAACATGACCAGTAAATGAAAATGTCGATCAAACTAGGGAGAAAAAGAAGAAAAAAACGAAAAAGAACCCGCACTTAATAGAAATGGAGGGGGAAATAACGAAGTAATCAAAGGAAAGTAATATGAACCAGAAAAAAAATAGCACAGGATGGAAGAGCTGGAGAAGGAGAAGGAGAAGAAGAAGAAGAAGAATGAAGAAGAAGAAGAAGCAGAGAGGAAGAATGGAGGCTGAGCAGGAGGAGGAGAAGAAGAAGAAGAAAAGAAAAAAGAAGAGAGAGAAGAAATAGAAGAGAGAGGAGAAAGAGAAGAATTTGGGGAAGGAGGGAGGGGAGATAAATAAGAAATTTAAACCGAAGCTTAAAAAGACTGTTCTTTAGTAATGAGTTTTACCTGTCGTTTTATTGCTTGAACAATTAAGGAACATTTTAATGTGTGATTTTTTACTAATCGGTATAAGTAAACATTATCACATCGGAAAGTTCTGCATCTTAAAGTGGATTTTGCAAAGAAACAATTATCATACCACATTTTCGGTTTATATCGAAATAGCTTTCGATTCAAACCCTCCCTTTTTATTCACTTTATACAGGAAGATGCTCATGTTGCGAAACTTGGCTTGACACTTTTTGAATGAACAGCTGTATGAACAGATTTGATTTGAAACTTTTAACTTTCAGGTCACTATACTTTATAAGATTAGTCACAAGTTTCAAAACAGGAAAAACAACATCGTCAAAACCGAGGCAGAGTACAGGAAGCTGATGTGTGGGGATATGGGGCATAGGAAGATTGCAGTAATTATGTTTCTCTATGCAATGCGGCATACTTCGAAAGTGCACGTGCTAAAATTTAAAGAAACGTAGACGAATGCTGGGTTATGAATCTTCACAAAAAGTAATAACAAAGTTGAATTTCAAAATCAAAAAGAAAGATTTAATAAAAACAAAAAAACACAGGTCATATCTGAAATACCGTATTAAATCTTTCTTATTGGGTTTGAAATTCGAATTTGCTTTTAATGTTTGTGTACACGTGCTAATATTAGAAAAACATATTTTATTATTTTGGTTTTAGGTTCACTGTATATGAATGGGAAACTCACAAATAAAATCAATATGGATCTGTGCACACCAGCGTTTTCCCACAAAACAAATCCTTTACCAAATCGTTTCGAATTTTTGTGTTTCCCAGATGCTTATTTGTGTTTGGTACAGAGAAAATGATGGGTAATGGCTGACAATTAACTGAAGGATCGATTAACCAAACAAACAAGCAAACAAACAACATGTTATAATTGTCAAATGTAGTTGTAAAACAAATGTTTCTCAATATTTATTTTTGGAATGGCTTTGACTTTTAGGTGTGTATGTTAAAAACGAACAAATAACGATATACAGATCCCCGAGCAAAAACAAATACTGCTCAACACTAGCTTTGCATCACTTTTTGTTTTGAAAATTGTGGAAAAGTACTGCTCGATTTGCGTATGTAGTTGATTGCTACTGACTCTGACTTCAGTTATTAATTTCCCTGTAGTGTTTAAAAAGTGAGTAGTGTTCACTTTATGCACATTTTTTGCGCGATTCCATGACGGTTACATGGCCCAGCATGGCCTCCTCAAGGCTCACTTCTGGTCTGGGGTGGAATCAGTGTGCAGGGAAAGACCGACCTCTGTGTGCTCCTGAATGGAACCATGACGGCAGCCAGGTACTGGGATGAAATCCTTGATCCAGACGTGATATCCTACGCTGGGGCTGTTGGCCTGGAGTTCATCCTCATGGATGATAACGCCCGTCCACACAGAGCACACGTTGTGGACCAGTACCTGGACGACGAATATATCGAGCAAATGGAAGGGACAAGCCAGGCCCCCTGCCTTAGACCCCATTAACCATCTTTGGGACATGATTGGAAGAGCTGCTTGTGCATGTGCCAACCAGCCACAAACACTGGTTTAGCTTGGACAGGCCTTTCAAGAGGAGTGGGATGGGATTCCCCAGCAGACTGTCCCAAATCTCATCTGCTCTATGAGCAGGCGTTGCTTGGATGTCATTGAGGTGCGTGGAGGTCACACACGTTACTGACAGTCAGTTTTCAGTAATTTATCAGGAATTTGCAAAGTTCTTAATTCAATGAAGTGTTTGCCCTGTATGCCGAAAACCTTGACAATTGAGGGTAGGCTTGTTTTGTGTCTTTCAAACCTTTCAAATCTTCAAAACTCTATTGTTATTGATTATGTTTTGTTGTCAAATGATCGGACAATTAGATGGATACATTTTTATTTGAATAAAGTCAATGGGATATACGACAGCGTTTGTAAAACAAAAGTGATGCAAACAAGTGTTGAGTAGTATTTTTAGGGAAACGGAAACATGTTTAGCTAAAGCAATTACTGGGGGTCTTCTTCGTGATTCATGAGACGGGACGAACAGGCAAATCATTCCACAATGACAAGAAATTGGATTGGCAGAAGAAAAACGAAGTGGACATGACCAAATAATTAATATAGGACATTCTGTCGTCTTTGCCAAATAAAGGCCCGTTGATGCAGAACAACGTGTCAGAAAACATGAAATCAAATGGTAATAGAGCGGTTTTATGCGCGTGTGTGTGTGCGCGTGCGCGTGCGTGTGCGTGCGTGCGTGTGTGTGTGTGTGCTTGCGTGCGCGCGCACGTGTGTATGCCTGTGTGTGTGTGTATGTGCGTGCGCGCGCGTGTGTGTGTGTGTGCAATTTTCATTCTTGTTCCATTTCTTTGTTTATTGAATTTTATTGTCTGTTATATATTTTTGTTCAATGTCAGTACAACTTTTTTTTAAATAGTTAATCTGACAATATATTGGTTCCAGTCCATTCCAGTGTGTAAGTCTTTAAACCAAATCATTGTCTCCGCCGTACTTAACTGTATAACCGTGACTCTGTTTAATAATATATGTGTGTGCTTTGGCGTCTACCCGTTTAATTGTTTGTCTGCCTGTTTGGGAACTTCTGTACAAATAAACCATATTGTCAAGAATGGATTGTTGTGAAATCAAAATCAAAGCATGTCGAGGTTGAGGCATTAATACACCACCCCCCCCCCCCCCCCCCCGTCCCACCCTCAACCCCACCCCATGAATGTGCTTAAAGTTACTATGGAGTGTCAATCATTTACATCGTGTTTGCACAAAAGGGATGCTCGAAGCGCTGTGACCAAAGTTCCATAATATATATCATAATATTTTTGTTGTACATAATTACGTTGTTGCCAATGCATCACTTCTACAAAAACAATAATTAATGTTCCCCTTAGCATTTCGTTGCTATGGTTTCTATGTTGGTTGGTCCGTCGGATTGACAGTTATATTTTATAGTAAAATAATCATGACTATTATGTTTTGTGATTTTTGTATTCAAGGAACAAGGAAGCAACCTATCTCGTCAATAAAGAAGAACGAAACGTTGTATGAAACAAAATGAGTTTGTGGCGGAGACGCGATACATAAAAAGAAGTGACTGAGATTTTGTTTCCATCATTGAAACAAAACATAAAAGAGAGTGACTGTAAATGTGCGTTTTTTTTTGCTTTGCAAATCCATTGTGGTTCAAGGAGAAGGTGAAAAGATGCTTAAAAGACACCTTTTTACAATCTTTGTATATCTCTCTCTCTCTCTCTCTATATGATTCTGCTCTCTCTGGTCTCTCTCTCTTTCTTTCTCTCTCTCTCGCCCTAATGCTCTCTCTACAAAAAATAAGAAAATATTCTCTCTCATTACAGTTGTTAACTCTTTTTTTTTTTATCTCTCTTTTTCTTTGAAATGATTTTCTCTCTCTCTCTCTCTTCTTCTCTCTCTCTCTCTCTCTCTCTCTCTCTCTCTCTCTCTCTCTCTCTCTCTCTCTCTCTCTCTTTCTCAAGCTCTCTCCTTTACTATAACAACCACTGTACTATCTGTCCCTTCACTGGGGGTTTTCCTTCTCGTCTCCTAAGATTCTATTTTACTTTTCTTTTGCTCATTTACTTTTGTTTGTGTGTGCGCTTGGTTTTTTTAAATTTTTATTGTGGTGTGTTTGTCCACTTTGAAACGCTAACAAGGAAAACCACCAAGGTGATTTGATATAGTGTAGCCGAGAAGCGCTGAAAGGAAAATGGAGGATCTTGAACCTGGCTAGCTGTCATGTTTGAGCAAAAAACAAAGGAAAGAAGAAGGAAACCATGCTTACTGACACTTCCGAGGTTGTTGACATAACAGCTAGAAAGCACCGATGATGTGCAAACATCCGCCGAGAAGACGATCCAATGCCGTGTTCACCTGACAAGATCCTCATGGATCGAAATAGCACTCTATGTTTTTTAGAACATAGATCAAGATACCAAGTTATTGTAACTGGTCTTGATTCTATTGTTCGATTATAAAGACATCTGGACAAAACGTTTGTATCAAATTTTACTAGTTTTGCATTTCAAATGCTCTAACTTTTATGTCCTTTATATCAGAGGCATCACAGCAGCATAGTATACTGAGATTCTATTTCAAATCTATTTTTATCCTTTTGGACACCATCTCAGTTGCTGGCCTTCTCTGGTATGCCGTTTTTCTTTTCATATTTTAACTTTGGAACATTGTTATGTTCACCCTTTTACTTAAGATTCTTATTTCTATTTTTTTAATATCTGAGTGCTGGTCTGGTTTTTGTGTGTTGTTTGCCAATATACAACAGGGAAACCTTCCCCACTGTGGAAGGACCTTGGTGTTGAGGTGAAAAAATTCCACATGACATGGGTAAGATCCCGATATCATCTCAGTAGTTGGCCCTCTCTAGTCATGTTTATTAAATTTTTTAATTAATATTTCAGAACATTATTATTTTCTTCATTTTACATAAGATTTTCATAAGATTTTTTACTATTTCTGGATTAACTTAGTGCTGGTTTGCTTTTATTGTGGATTTTCGATTTGGTGCAAAGAAGACACCATTCTCTTGTAGAATATCTTCTTGCTCAAGTTGACATCCACTGGACAGTCAAATCAATGTTCAAATTCTGATCGCTTCTCGGCCTTTTGGCTAAGATTTTTGTTTATATCCTGGTTGGTTTGTTCAGCCCGTCGTACATGGCGAAAGCCGATACGCGACGTTAAACTGAACTTCCATCCAGTCAAATCACACCTCCTCCTCCACTTTTCAAGATCCCATTTAAGATTTTTAAATAATAATTTTCCCTTATAGAATTAGATAAAGTTTTCCCCATTCCACAAAGAAAACACCGGGACAGGAATTTTCTCCCCTGGTATTTTAATAAAATTTATGTAAAAAAATTTTTTATCTCATGTAAATACAACTACAAATATATATATACTGTAAATACAAACTAAATATTTGTAAATATATTCTTTTAAAATAAATAAGGCCACAATT
>CM065686.1:27046864-27066864 GCA_017654935.2 Phymorhynchus buccinoides
ACTGGTTTTGTTTCTGAGGTTCACAAATAAAGACATTGGACACAGAAAAGCTTTATCAAAGCAAACTATTCTGCATTTCAAATGCACTAACTTTTCAGTCCTTCAGAGTAGGGGTATGGAGCTGGCTATAATGGTAGATATGGTTGTTTTTGAAGAAAAAAAAACAAACACACCTTCTTCTTATATATATATAAATAAAACTACTAAGATTTTTCTTTCAAGCTGAGCTTTCAAGAGCTAGACTTTTTACAAGAGAATGGTTGTCCTCTTTGCACCAGATTGAAAGTCCACAATAAAATCAAGCCAGCACTTAATTCAAACGAAATGGTAGAAATATAATGTAAAATAACAAAAATAACAAGGGCATAGCCGAGCGGCAGACATGTCCGTTACCAGCAATGCCACGCACTTGCGACACCCCGTAGCATAATTGTTGTGTGTAGGCCAAGTGTAGGCCAACGCAACTCTCTCTCTCTCTCTCTCTCTCTCTCTCTCTCTCTCTCTCTCTCTCTCTCTCTCTAGTTATCTCCACACAAAATTTTAAGCGATTCTGTCAACCAATTTGGAAGCAGGGTCCAGCGTTCTCCTTGACCTTGACCTTGATCAGTACATAATATTCGGAAGCACCATAAGTTTCAACATCCTATGTCAACCAGTGCCTGAGATATGGCTAAAAATAGATTTTTTGTTTCCAAGGTCATGACCTTGACCATAAACATTCATGTTTGGATCTCTTCCTATTAAGGTGGCACGCCACCACACAAGATTAGAAGCGATTCTGTCAACCCATTCGAAAGATATCCTTGGGACAGACAGAAGGAGAAAAAATGACCCTCCGATTTTCAGGCTCCAGCGATCTTTTTGACCTTGACCTTGACCTTGATCGGTATGTCATCATCAGAACGGGCATAAGCCAAACCACCTTCATGCCAAGTTTCAACATCCTATGTCGATTGGTGCCCGAGATATGGCCAAAAATAGATTTTCGGTTTTCAAGGTCATGCGTCAAGGTCAAGGTCACGACGGCGAAATGGTTTGCGCGGATCTCTTCCTATTAAGGTGGCACACCTCCACACAAAATTTGAAGCGATTGTGCCTTGGGACAGACAGAAAAGAAAGAAAAAACAGCCGACCGCAAAGTCCGATCACCTATGGTGACGACAATAATGTTCTAAAATTACAATCCCTCAAAGAGACTAAAAGAGATGAGATGCCATATATATATATATATATATATATATATATATTTGTGTGTGTGCGTGCAAATGTGTGTGAATGTGTGTGTGCAAGTGTTTTGTGCATGCGTGCGTGGAAATGTGTGTATGTGTGCGTGCGGGTGTATGTTTGTCTGTGAGTGTGTGTGTCTGCGTGAATGCGTGTGTGTGTGTGTGTGCATGTGTGCGTGCGAGTATGTGTGTGAGACTGTGTGTGTATATATAATGTTGTGTGTATGTGTTGTGTGCGTTGTGTGTATGTGTTGTGTGTGTTGTATGTGTGTGCATGTGTGTGTGTGTGCGCGCGCGCGCGTGTGTGTATGTGTGTGTGTGTGTGTGTGTGTGTGTGTCACACCGTGGTTTTGCAATTGCGACAAGACAAGAGGCCCAAAATATCAACATATTTTACTCAAGCTCATTAATTCCTTTTATTTAGCTTTCCCGCCTTGTTTGAGAGGGAATTTGATTTGGAGCCAAATTAAGAAGTTAGTTTGTTTTTCTGTACTCAGAGTTATACTGGAATGAGACGTTGTGCGATTCTTTAATGAATTTTGCTTGTCTATATGTATGTCTGTCTTGTCTTGTTGGATGGGAGGATAGATGTATGAACAGGGTATGTGGACGGCGGGTGACTGGGTGGATAAACGCGTGGCTTAATTGATGTAAACTTGAACTTTTTTGTCTGAACCTAAGCTGCTAAACCAATGATTAAACCAAATTCATTATCTGCATCTAAGTTCTTGTTCATTTGTTTTTATTTGTCCGATGTGTTTGTTACTTATTTTAAGTCTCTTCCATTTATCTGCTCATAGTTGTAATATTGTACGATATTTAAAATTCCCAACGTACTATTTATTTACTGTACACGCTTGTTGTTTCTTCGAAACAAAATACTTTATATAAAAATAAATAAAAAAGCAACCTCGAGAATGTCACAAACGTTTTCAGTGTTGTCTACTTGAATTAAGTGAAACTTTTTCCTTGCTATAATGTAAATCCAAAAAACATAGTTTTAATATATATTTGCCTAAAGGAAAAAAGCAACACAAAAACTAGAAAAAAGCAAACAAACAATGATTCACGATTCACGATTTTTTATTGAGGGAAAATAGATAAGCTACAAAGCTTCTTTTCACTATGCCCTCACAAAAAAAGGAAACTAAGGAAAAAGAAAAAAATATTAATCAAACAGAAAGAAAAAGGAGAAAAGAAAAAGGAAAAATGTAATTATAAAGAGCATTCAAACACATAATGTAAATACAAAGCAAATGTGCAACAACATCTAGACATCATCATCATCATCATATCACACTAAAACTGAATTGGCACGTAAGCACCAGCAAATACATTCAGAAACATACTCTCACAGGTTAGTCTACTAGAGAGAGAGCGAGGGAGAGAGATCGAGAGAGAGAGAGAGTGAGGTGGCATGTGGATGAGTTTATTATGGTATGGAATTTGGTTAAGTTAGCATTGCAATAGCGAACACGAAAGAGGCATAACCCTCACAAGTATGGAACAAAAGGGGAACAAATAATTACAACAGATGAAGTAAGTAATCATGATAGCCGTTTTTGAATGATGCCAAGGTACTTTTTGTTTTTATGTGATCGGGAATTTCGTTCCAGAGTTTGCCACCTGAATATGTTAGAGATGTCATGTACTGTATAAATCAGTTCTTGGACGGGGAAGCTGTCTTCTACTTTTGTTTCTTATGTTAGTCTCACATATCTTTTCACACAGATATAGAGGAGCGAGTCTATTAACAATCTTGTAAGCGAAAACAGCTTTATTAAATTGACATCTCAAAGGAAAAGGAAGAATATTAAGTGTTTTGTAATCAAGAACTTGTAAAGAAGATTATTTTAGAAGTATAAGTTTAACAGAACGCCTGTAAATACTTTATAAAGGTTTAAGGCAGTTTTTACTTGCCAGATCCCAAGTTGTGGAAGCATAATCGAAATCAGGTTGTAACTAGGCGTGAAAAAATAGTTTTCTGGTATGTTGGTCGAGGAAATGTTTTATTCTATTGAATTGAAATAACTTTCTTGATAGTTTACGAATGAGGATAGTAATATGGGGAGACCATGAAAGATTGATGTCAATTACAAGACCAAGCAGTTTATGTGAATCAACCTCGTCTAAAACATTATCATGCACTTTCATTTTGATCGTCAGGTTTGATATTCTGGCGTTTCTGTCTTGTAGTAATAATCATTAACTTAGACTTTTGAGGATGAAGAGCCATATGATTAAGATCACTCCATGTTTCTAGTTTGTTGAGATCATTTTGTACTTCAGTGAGCACGAGGTCAGTATTCTTATTTTTATTATGTAATGTGCTGTCATCAGCAAACAGTTCGCAATCTGATGAGACATGTTAAGGAAGGTCATTTATATATATGGAGAACAGGATTGGCCCCAGGACTGAACCTTGGGGAACACCGTATTTTATCGCCTTAAAGGAAGATATTTTACAGTCCTGATAAACTGATTGCTGCCTGTTAGTTAGAAAAGATTAAATGAGATCCATAGACTCCTGCGATAAGCCATACAGTGCCAGTTTTCTTAAAAGGAGATTATGGTCGATTGTGTCGAATGCTTTGGCAAAATCGACAAAGACTGCCCCTGTAATTAGATCATTGTTTATATTTGAATGCCATTGCTCTATAAGGTTTGAAAGTGCAGTGTGACATGAATTATCTTTTCTGAATCCGCTTTGATTTGGATGAAGTAAATTATTTCGATAAAAATGCAACTGAATTGGATTTTTTTGATGTTTTTCTAATGGTTTAGATAAGACAGCTAGAATTGATATTGGTCTATGGTGGAAGAATTAGTTGGGTCACCAGATGTAAAAAGCGGAAGGACCCTGGCATCCTTAAAACCTTGAGGAAAGTGATGTTTTTCAATACACAAATTGTAGATGTAGGTCAAATGTTCAGCAATGATTGGTGCTGCCGTTTTAAGTATTCCGTTGTCTGTGTCGTCTAAGCCACGGGATTTGGATTTACCTAAGGAACACAATTCGCAATACACTTCGTGAACACTAACAAACTTAAAATTAAGATAGGATTTTATATGTTTAGATTCACAAAATTCTTTAAGTAATCGTAAATCATTTTGATCAGTGTGGTTAACTTCAATGATTTTATTGCAAACTGATGAAAAATGATTGTTCAAATCTTCGGCAGACAAAGTTGTAGAAGGAGTATTTGAAGATTTGTTATGTTTGCCAGATAATTGATTTATTGCCTTCCATATAGATTTAGACTTAGAAACAATAAGTTCACTAAAGTATTTCTTTTTAGTGGCCCCTTTCATTGACTTTACCTTGTTTCTCTGCTGTTTAATTTTTTCATATTTGCCTGATTCATTAGGCAGTGACTCACGGCTAGTAATGGCTGCACTTATTTCATCATTTATCCACGGTGGTTTGCTTGTAAGTTTAACTCGTTTCTTTGTGCATGGTGCAATGAGAAGAGAGAGAGAGAGAGAGAGAGAGAGAGAGAGAGAGAGAGAGAGAGAGAGAGAGAGAGAGAGAGAGAGAGAGAGAGAGAGAGAGAGATGGATTAATCTTTCTCTTTAATCCCCTCTCTCGCTACAATCATCCCATATATAATTTATGTTCGCGATAGAACACAGCTGTTTCGGGAGGAACATTTAGTTTATCTATATTTTCAGAAGTTGTTTCAAGCCAATTTTAGTTTACCATAAGTTACTTTTCATAAATTACAAGAATATGTTGTAGTATAACTAAATTACTTATATTCAGTGGATATTGCTATTTTCACTCATGGGCAATTTTATTTATGTTTGTGTATTATTCAAGAACATTTTCTACTAAATATGTTGTATGATACTGCTCAACAAAATAAGTTTTTACCATAAATCCGATGGAAGAAATATATTAAAAATACAATGAAGAACATACAGCCCAAATATATTTACAAGCAAAAGCTTGGTGCAGTTTTTATCTAAGATTTCTAAATTCAGTCTTTTAACTAAATAGCTTGATTTTGTATGGGGTGGAACAGCTGTGAGAATAACAAATACTTGTTTGTGTCTAGCGTGTCGAATTGAGAAGCCATTTTGAAAAAAAAAGAAGTCCCGTTCTCCCGAGGGCACAAAAAAACGTAAGTAAAAGAAAAGTTGCATATTTCCCATGATTCGACTTATGCCTCGTACACAGTTCATGCGGAAATCCCATGCGCAATCCGTAAATAAGTAAAAGAAAGAAGGGCAAAAATTTACGGATGAGGGGAAATACTGACACTTGCGGGGTTTTTTCCCCCTTCTTTCTTTTACTTATTTACGGATTGCGCACGGGTTTCCGCACGGAATATCCGCATGTATGTGTACGTATCCTAAGAGTTTGCTGTGTGCTACCCCGTGTTTCCGAGGACCGTTTTTGCTGATTTGCGCTACCAGCTACGAGCGCCCGCCCTTGTGAAACGGCCCTCAGCATCGGCGAGTTGGAGACGACCTTATTTCCGTTTCCAAGACAACCAGAAGAAAAGTCTCTTTGAGTTACCTGAACACTGTGCCTCCTGCTCGTCGTATCTCTTTGCGCTGCGTTTCAAACTTCTATGGCTCAGATGTATTGCTTTCAGGATCAAGCCTGCTAATCAACGCCGCTCACTTAGTGTGTGTGTGTGTGTGTGTGTGTGTGTGTGTGTGTGCGTGCGTGCGTGCGTGCGCGTGCGTGCGTGTGCGTGCGTGCGTGCGTGCGTGCGTGCGTGCGTGCGTGCGTGCGTGCGTGCGTGCGTGCGTGCGTGCGTGCGTGTGTGTGTGTGTGTGTGTGTGTGTGTGTATGTGTGTGTGTGCGCGTGCGCATGCGTGCATGCGTTCATGTGGAGGGGGAGGTGATAATGTTTGCAAGATACTACATCATCAATCTGTTGGATACTGTTACCTGAAAATGGAAAGCTGAAGAATTAGGGCAATTGTATTGTCTTAATTAACCAGCCAATCCCGTCAGCTCGTCTCGTCTTATTACTTTTCTTTTCTTTTCTTTCTTTGTACAGGTTGTTGACGTGAAGATCAACTGGTAGTCGACTTCAAAATTGAAAGTTCAATATCTTTGCGTTCATCTTCTGCAATAACAAACATGACACCTTTCGTTGTTTTCTGCAGGGGTAAAAAGATGGTAGTTATTCTTGGAATGGTAACGTTTCTTCGAGGGTGCATAATAATAGCACAAGCCCTTATGGACACTATTCACCTGCAACAAATTAAAACTTAATGATGACAACACGGAAGCTCTGATTGTTTCCTCTCATCGTATGTCTGCAACTATCTCTCTTCCAGAAGCTCTTACAGTTGGCAATACTTGTGTTCAGTTTTCTAAGTCAGCAAAAACTATCGGTGTTCTCTTCTATTCAAATCTTGCAATGCATGCACAGGTTACTACGTTCCATCAATTACGAGCGCAGACGAATCAGTGCTGTTCGATACTTTCTGTCTGTTGCAGCCACGAAAACTCTTATTTCTGCCTTTATTCGTAAAATTCGCCCAATGTACCTTGTTTGGCTGATAATAATCTTGTTAGGCTACTGACACGATTAAGTTCCATAAGTTTGTCAAGGGGGAGCCAGTCAACATCCCTATATACCAACTTATTTATTGCATATCAGGGAATACCCATTGCAACCTTAAGTGCTTTGGTTTCTATAGCCTGTAGATGGATAAACTAAGATTTAGAAATGGTGTAGAAAGCTTCCATGTACTCGTGTGGACCCGAATGTGCTGTAGTCAGCGGAAGAACGTAGGGAGCGAGCTGGGACGGTATTCATGTCGAGATAGCATGTGTAGCATGATGCTAACTTAGAAGCTCTTCCAAAAGTCCTATTAAATCCTATAGGAAGAAGAGCTTCTAAGTAGCTAAGGATCTCGACGAATACCGTCCCAGGTGTGTAGACAGTTAGGCCTACTAGTTCGGAGAGATAGACAGGGTGAACAGCACCGAAACAAAGGCAAGCGATTGTATACTTGATTCTAGCCTCTACTGGAAGCCAGTGCAAGTTACGAAGATGAGGTGTCATATGGTCAGTGCGTGGAATCTTGAGAGTGAGGCGTGCTGCACTGTTTTGCAGTTTTTGAACACGTTGCAGGAGGTACTGAGGACAGCCACAGAGAAGGAAGTTGCATTAGTGAATGCGAGGGATGCTTCAAATGCAAGCACAAATATTTTTGTTTTTGCAAAATTTGTCTATTATAATTAGTCATGTAATTGGTATGTCGATGGCAGTATGATTTTATTTCAAGTTGCAGTATTGTATTCAAACTTGATTGAGAATGTGAATGTGGTCTCTATGTTTCTTCTTAGAATGTTCATATTGTAACTATATTACTCTTGTATAATTAATTGTGTGTGAGTGTGTGTGTGCGCATGCATGTGTGTGTATGTGTGCGTGTGTGTGTGTGTGTGTGTGTGTGTGTGTGTGTGTGTGTGTGTGTGTGTGTGTGTGTGTGTGTGTGTGTGTGTGTGTGTGTGTGTGTGTGTGTGTGTGTGTGCGTGCGTGCGTGTGTGTGTGTGTGTGTGTAAGGAAGTAAGAGAACGTTGCATGCAAGCATCGTGCTTATTTTACTTTCCAATGATTAATTATTTGTTTGCCTTTAATGTTCTTGTTATCAATGTAAAGCGCACTGAGCTCATGTGAGAAAGAGCGCTATATAAATTCCCATTATTATTATTATTATTATATTAATGATCTAAATCTACTGGGACAACAATTTTTACATATGGTTGTAATATGCTTCATTGGATGCTTCATTGATATAATGATTGGATGGTCGAAATAGACATTATTTTGTTTTTATTTTATTTTTCATGCCTTAATTGGGCATCATTGAATTTGTGTTTGTTTTATGCGCTAACCCATGTCATCTAAGCTATGTAAGCCAATGCCGTTAAAACAGTTCAGTGTTCAGTGCTCAGTGTTCGCTCTCTCTTTCTCTCTCTCTTTCAAGTTTCAAAAGTGCTAATTGACAAACATGATCACCCATGTGAGAGAAAGTGTTCCGCTCCCTCTCTTCCTCTCTGCCTCACCCTCTCTCTCTCTCTCTCTCTCTCTCTCTCTCTCTCTCTCTCTCTCTCTCTCTCTCTCTCTCTCTCTCTCTCTCTCTCTCTCTCTCTCTCTCTTCCCCATCTCTCTCTCTCTGTCTGTCTTTCTTTTAGTTTTCCTGTCTCTGTCTCTGTCAGTCAATCTCTCCCTCATCCTCTCTTATTCCTATTTTATCACTCTTTCTCTCTTTCTCACCTTTCTATTGCTCGGCATCTAAGAACCATTCTCAATGTTCGCATTCACTACAATTTCACATACAAACCCACGCTACAAAAGAAATATACATATACACATGTGCAGCAAAAACAATAGCATGCACGCACACATGCACACACACGTGCGCACACACACGCGCATGCACGTGTTCATGTGCGTGCGAATGTGTGCGCATGCACACATACATACAAGCACACACCAAAGGCACACACACACACAAACAGCTACACATAGCCAACACAGACAAAGACAGACATTGTTGAGAGAGAGAGAGAGAGAGAGAGAGAGAGAGAGAGAGAGAGAGAGAGAGAGAGAGAGAGAGAGAGAGAGAGAGAGAGCATGGGGAACATAGGCTTCTGGGGAACTATACCCCAGAAGCATATGTTCATCTTCTTTCGCCAGTGGACTCAGATTTGTGCACTATGCTAGTGTTAACAACGCGTTCGCCTTCCATTATTGAAGTAGTCGATTTCTGAAGGTGAAGATTTGCTACCACTTCTGTTTGATCCTTACGTCAGTGCTTGAAAAGGAAAAATGGCGACAACTGATATCCAGCCATAGTAGTTTTCTGCTATCAAAGTCATCGTAAACGTTGCATAATCATAGGCTAGCCTCGGTTTCTTTTGCTATAACAACAAAGCAGCTCGTTAAGACAGAAGAAAAAGATAGGAAGAAACTACCGACTTGATTTCGTTGCCGTATACAAAGGCACATAGCTGCTCCTGACTTGGTAACCATCAGATACGATGCAGAGGAGTCCTTGCGAAATGTCCCCATGGGTGTACCAACCCGTTTTTCATGACTGCAGAGCCCACCGGCAAAAGACACCCACTCAGAAACCCGGCACGCATCCAACAGCCCCCAAGGACAGGTGAGGTCAGTGCATCCCCAGACAAAGCCACAGGCTCTCGGCTTACGGTCTTGCGTTCGACAATAATGACAACACCACAACCACCACCACCACCTACTACTACTACTACTACTACTACTACTACTACTACTACTACTACTACTACTACTACTACTACTACTACTACTACTACTACTATAACTGCTACTTCTGCTGCTGCTACTACTACTACTGCTACTACTACTACTACTGCTACTACTTAGTCAAAGAATACCAGAATATATTTCGTATTATGTTTCACATAAAGATGTTTGTTTCTTTTAATATTGATTGAAAAATAACGTTTCATTTATTGGTTGGAGTACTTCGATCTTCACGTAACAGATTACTGACATGTAATACAACAACAACAACATACAGTATTTATACGGCGCTGAATCTTGATATAAATCAAATCAAAGCGCACACACACGTTAGCATTCATAGGGCATTCAAACAAAACCGCAGTGCAAAGCGAACACACACGGATGACATAAATGGAATATAACAGAAACAGACCTAATGGCAAGAGAATACGTAATTATATTATTGTATTATATGTAGGCTGATAATTTGCAAGTTCCTGGTAAGCTTCTTTCTTGTTGTAATACTGAACATCCACTTTAGCAGCTATATTCTATCATTATTTTGTTGTGTGTTTAATTTTCTTTCTTCGTTATTGTAGGAAGGAGGCTAATATTTACCAACCGTGATCGTAGAGAGCGGATTGGTAATGTTTTCACTCGTGTCTGAGGTGGTGTTTGTATGTTTGTATGTATCCTCTCTAGCGTTTGAACGGATGGACTTAGGGTGCTCAAATTTTGCATGCGGGTAGGTAGTAGGAAGATCTAGGCCAAGTTCGATAATGAAGGTTATGGGTCAAAGGTCAACGTCACTGGAGCCGAATAACGCTGCCGCGCGGTTGCTGACTTTTTGTTTCGACAATGGCTCTCTTGAAGCGTGTGTTGTTGTTGCTTTTTTTCACGAAACACTTTCAAAAAGATTTCCTCCAGCCGAAGTCAGACTTGCTGGGCCTAACTATTTCTTAGTTATAATAATAATAATGAGGAAAATTTATATAGCGCCCATCCTACTATGTAGGCTACAGGGCACTTTACACAAAATTGAAATGGAATAAAAACATGAAACAAAAATCCAATAACATCAGCAGACAAAAACAATACACATATCAATCAGCAACAACAACTGCTGTGACTACTACTACTACTACTACTACTACTACTACTACTACTACTACTACTACTAGGACTAATGCACGTATGCATTTTCACACAATTCACAAGCATGAAATAACAGCATAATATTCACAAAAACAACACGCACACCCAGCACAAGCACACACACACACACACACACACACACACACACACACACACACACACACACACACACACACACACACACACACACACACACACACACACACACACACACACACACACACACATGCACGCACACACACACACACACACACACACACACACCATGCATACATACACTCATATAGGGGCCTACATGAACGCATCACACGCACACACACAACACAAACATGCGCATGCACACATACACCACACACACGTGCGCGCGCGCACGCACACATACACACACAGACACACACACGCACGCGAGCGCGCGCGCGCACACACACAGAACACGTGATGACACACATACACATAACAAGATGGACAAATAGAGTGGCTGGCAATATTTCTAAGTTTTATGTACTCTGCAGCTGCAGTTTGAAGTAGTGTGTTTTCAGAGCAGACTTAAACGTTACATAGCATTTGGCATGACGAAGGCTGAAAGGGAGTGAGTTCCAGAGTGTAGCAGCTGAAACGAAAAATGCTCTGGAGCCGTGTTGTTTCCGATGGTAAGAGGGAATTTGAAAAATACAAAAAATACGGTCATCAGAGGAAGAACGAAGGCTACGGGCAGGAACGTAGATCTGGAAAAGGTTGCAAAGATAGGCTGGTGCGTCTTTTGTAACGATTTTGTAGCAGAGGCAGGCAGATTTGTATTTGATTCGGTATTCGATTTTGAGCCAGTGTAGTTTCATTAAAAGATCTGATGTATGGTGCCGTTTTGGTACTCTGAATACAAGGCGCGCAGCAGAATTTTGAACACGCTGAAGAGGTTGGAGAGAGGTTGTAGGAAGGCCTAGGAGGAGGGCATTGCAATAATCTAATCTAGACAGAATACAGGAAGTGACAAGTGTCTTTGTGGCATCTTCAGTCAGGAAGGGTCTAATTGAACTAATGCGACGGATTTCAAGAAAGCAGGCTTGACAGATTTTGGTAATGTGTTGTTTCAATGTGTTAGCTCAGAGTCAATATGAAGGCCGAGATCACGAACGCACGACATAAACGTAATTTCGGTGGAACGAAGTTAGGCGCATGACGGCAGCATGACGCATCTGCGCTCATAATTGACAGGAAACTGTCTGAGCAATCGAAGAAGAAGAAGAAGATTCCAAGGTTGGATTGCATTAATTTTTGTTGACCACTGAGTAAGATTGAAAACAAGAACATTTCTTTCATTGACCTGCTCCCATCCCACTTGTTTTCTTTCTTCTTCTCTCTTCTCATGCCTCTCTATCTCTCTGTCTAAAAATGTCTGTCTGTCTGTCTGTCTGTTGTGTCTGTGTCTCTGTCTCTCTCTCTCTCTCTCTCTCTCTCTCTCTCTCTCTCTCTCTCTCTCTCTCTCTCTCTCTCTGATTTCTTTTAGTCTGTTTTGATTATAGTTTCTTTGTGTGGTTGCTTATCGTTTAATTGTTGTTTGTTTGCTTGCTTTGTCTGAGGACCTGATGGACAAAAAAATCCATATGTTCTGCTTATTTAGTTATCCTCAATAAACATTCGAGTTTCATTCGAGTCTCTCTCTCTCTCTCTCTCTCTCTCTCTCTCTCTCTCTCTCTCTCTCTCTCTCTCTCTCTCTCTCTCTCTCTCTCTCTCTCTCTCATCCATTCGAAAATGAGTTATCTGTTTGATGCTATATGTATTTTTTTCTCTTGCCCTTAAGCACTTGGGAGGACATGTTTCAACGATGCTTTCCAGCCATGGAAACAAAGAGAAAACCTTGTCGTGGCAATGCTTCATTTCTCTTATTGTTTGTGTTGTTGAATATTTCGTTTTCTTCTCTCTCCTTTTTCTCTTAGTTTGGATTCTTTGATTACTGGCGCATTTGTTGTTGGGTTTTTTGTTATTGATTTATCTCTGTGTCTGTCTGTCTCTCTTTCTCTCACCCTCTCTGTCTCTGTCTGTCTGTTTCTCTGTTTGTCTGTCTCTCTGTCTCTGTCTCTCTCTCTCTCTCTCTCTCTCTCTCTCTCTCTCTCTCTCTCTCTCTCTGTATCTCTCTCTCTGAGCGTGTGTGCGTTGTGTGTGTGTGTGCGTGTGCGTGCGTGCGTGCGTGAGTGCGCGCGCGCGCGCGCGCGTGTGTGTCCTTTACGTGAATGTGTGTGTGTGTGTTTGTGTGAGTGCATGCTCACCTTTTCACTGATTTGCTGCTGCTGTTGTTGTTGTTATTGTCTTCTTCGTGTTGTTTTTGTTATGTTCCTTCTCCTTTTTCGTTGTCATCTTGTTACTTTTTCCTCTTCTTTCTCTCTTCTCTGTTTTGGTCTTTGTTTGCCCCGCTTTGTCACAAGCTCGTTTTTCCTCACTTTACGGTTTTTTATCTCACCCCTCACCATCTCCCTTTCGTCTTGCATTTATTTCTCTCTCTTGTCATCTATCTTTTTATTAAATAGTATACTTTCATCTCCTCAAAGCGCACACACACGTTAGCATTCATAGGGCATTCAAACAAAACCGCAATACAAAGCGAACACACACGGATAACATAAATGGAATATAACAGAAACAGACCTAATGGCAAGAGAATACGTAATTATATTATTATATTATATATAGGCTGATAATTTGCAAGTTCCTGGTAAGCTTCTTTCTTCTTCTCTCTTCTAAATATGCTACTACTAGATGAAAGAGTAATACACCATTCCTACCCACCAAGGAAATCAAACAACCTTGCCAGTACAGAAGCTGGTCTCAGTGCTTGAGGACAAAGGTATCCTGCTTCTCAGATGGTCGCAAACAAGGAAACAAAATACCTGCTATTAATCACACAGAGAGAGAGAGAGAGAGGGGGCACACACACACACACACACACACACACACACGCACGCACGCACGCACGCACACGCACACGCACGCACGCACGCACGCACGCACACGCACACGCACACACGCACACGCACACGCACACACACACACACACACACACACACTGACAGAGACAGACAGAGACAACAGTGGGAGGGGCGGGACTTTTCCGGAGGATTCATCTGGTTATTATTTTTGATCACTCGAATATACAACAAGAAATCAATAGATTTGGTAAAGTCACACACTCTCTCTGTCTCTGTTAACATACTATGGTTATTATTCCAAATATTCTGGATAAGAATATATATATGTATCTTTCTTGCTGCGCACATGCGCTTGAAAACAAACAAACATTCATAGAGAAAGGGGATAATCTGATCAATTGATCAATTGCGTTTGTGTTTAATTTTTGAGATCTTTTCACTCTACGAAATATCAAAAGTCGTGTATGTTTATTTGGAATAACTACTGTCGCCACAGTGAATACATAATTATTTCAAAAGAAACATTGTATCTTCTTATCCTCCGCCTTTGCGTATGTTTATGCTGTGTGATTTAAAGACATCCTTCCGTGAAGCAAACGTGTATAATTATTGACCCCCAAAACACGTGAAAAGAATCGGGATAAGCAAAACAACAAATTATAAAACGAGCGCAAAATGTCTAATGTTTCAGAAAAATATGATTTTGAAAGGAAAGGGAACAGGATGAGAGAAAACAAAATAATGGCTTTACGAAACAAAATTATAGAACAAAAACAGCTTACCATGCATGCGGATCGATTTATGTACTGTTGAAAAAGCAGTGAATAGTTTCAGGAGATTTGTTCCAGCCGTGGAAGCATGTGTTCATGAAGTAAAATGTCGATGTCACGGGAAATTGTGGAATCTAAGAAAATTCCGATTTTTCCTGGGAAAATTTAGAATTCCGATTTTCCCCGCCTAATTCCGAATTTTCCCAACTTCCAAGTTTATAAATTGTCCAAGCAAGTGACTCCATGCTGGACAAATGAAAATCACATGAGAGAGGGGAGAGAGAGAGAGAGAGAGAGAGAGAGAGAGAGAGAGAGAGAGAGAGAGAGAGAGAGAGAGAGAGAGAGAGAGAGAGAGAGAGAGAGAGAGAGAGAGAGAGAGAGAGAATACGAATACGAATACGAATGTTTTTTAATGAGGGTAAACAGATAAGCTTTCGCTTCTTTACACCATGCCCTCAAGGAGGAAAAAAACAAACCATGACTATCAAATAACAAGAAAACAAGAAACAATGCAAATAAGCAAAAATGGGGAAAAACATATTAAGTTTTCAAGATCAAGCAAAAATACAAACATCATTTAACAAAATTCAAATATCATAGACCACACACACACACACACACACACACACACACACACACACACACACACACACACACACACACACACACACACACACACACACACACACACACACACACACACACACACACACACACACACACACACACACACACACACACACACACACACACACACACACACTCTAAGTACAGAAAAGAAAATACATCACAGAGAGAGAGAGAGAGAGAGAGAGAGAGAGAGAGAGAGAGAGAGAGAGAGAGAGAGAGAGAGAGAGAGAGAGAGAGAGTTGATAGCTAAAATGACTTCTTTGTATGTTTGGGAAAATTCCGAATTTTAGCAATGTCTGAAATATTCCCAATTTTAACCGGTATAATTCGGAATTTCCCGGATTCCACATTTCCCCGTGACGTCCATAATATAACAAAGATCAAAAGATGTGTTCCTGTTTAATCCCCCTGGAACTGATAGACCAAACGAGCCCCAGACAAAGTAGTGATTCAATAATGATGTGGGGTTCAGACACCAACCATCTCCCATTAGACGAGGACGAGGAATGGGTTCATAATATCGTCTGCTTAGAAATATGGGAAACATGGCCACATTCTAACAGGAATTGTTCGGAAATAAGTAAGGAGAGTAATCTTATGATGTATGGGAATGATCTTGCCTTATTCAATCGGTCAAACGGGGAAAGTTACTCTACCATCAGGTAGATCCCCAAAATAGGGGGGGGGGATTGCTATCATGCATATTTTTGACATCTGTAGAGTTACCCCTTTCCAAAAATGCATGATAGCAATCTGAAAGTGGTACCTTTCTGTCCGTTAACATGTGATTTATAATGGTACCCCTTCTGGAACGAGTTACCTATTAATCTAAAATGTGCACCTAATACTAACATATTCAAAAACCGCTTGGATGATTCTCCAAAATATTAAAATATGTTTAGAAGCTTTGACAATTGATTCTTTTTTATTTTAGGAAAATTGACCGTAAAATTGACCACATTTTCGTTGTAATACTTTATGTATACGACGGGACTATATAAAACGCTTAACGGCTTATTTTGTCCCTACCGGACCCTACAGATGTCAAGACTGTATGATAGCAATTTCGCTTCACTCTTCGACGCCATTGTTGCTACGGTATTTGACCGAGTAAGTCGAGGTAAGCAACTCTAATTTTCACGAAGTGCTCTCCCCTATTTTTTTTCTCCCGAAAATCGTCTATTCTGTCCATGGAGTTTACGTCAATTTTTGAAAGCATACTTTTGTTAGCACATACTGCTAGTCACACACAGGTCGTTTGTGCGTGTGTGCAACGCACATGTAGTTATATTATGGTGGGGCTTGTGTGTGTGAGTGTACATGTATGTGTGTGTGTGCGCGCGCATGCGTTCATGTGGGTTTGACACACAATCAGAGAGAGAGAGAGACATTTTGTGGGAATAGCGGTATGTTGTATCATGGATGTAAAAGTACAGCGTGGGACTAGCGGTATGTGGTAACAAAAATATGCTTGCCAATTTGTTTTGGGGGAAAATAGAGCAGGTGAATGTAACACAAGCAGAAAAAAAGACAAGAAAAAAAGACAAAAAAAGACGAAGGACTTAAAACGTCTAAAGAAAAACGATGTTAGTCCGAAACCAGAGTCCATTCCGTTGAAAGCACAAATGTATGCTTGTTCTCACGCGCACACACTCACAAACGCACGCACACACAAACGCACGCACGCACACATACACGAACACACCAGCAAATATTTTTTAAACAGAATAAAAAGGCAAACAAAAACTGTCGGTACGAACAAAATAAGAAGTAAATAAATTGATTCTCTAGGTGGAAACGAAGACCACAAGTAGCCTATAAAAACTGAAAGAGAGAAGAAAAAAAAGAGAAAAACCAAACATGGAAAATAGTACACGAACGGAAACAGTGCCAACACAAATGGGAAAAGAAGAAGATAATGAAAAATAAACTGATGGAGGAAAGGATTTGTCCTGCGTTTCGATAGTTGGACTGACATCCTGTGACATGAGATTCAGACCAGAAGGAAGAGAAAATGCGTGGGAGATTGGAAGGGAAATGTATCGACAAGGAAGCTTAAGGGCCAGCCACACGTCCACTAAAATCGCACGACACGATTCCATCACGTGATCTCGATCCGCCAATCACATTTGTTCTTGGAGACCACGTGATGGAATCGTATCGTACAGTCGTGCGAATTTAGTGGACGTGTCGCTGTCCCGTAAGAAAGAAGGAGAAACAAAAGCTGTCGCCGAGTGGCACATATGTATCCCCCCACCGTTTGTCTCAGGTAATGCGCCACCCTACAACATTTAAAGCGATTCTGTAAAGCAGTTTGACAGATAATATTATAAGCCAGACAAAATCAAAAGTAGAAAAGAATTGTGGTAGCCAAAAGCCCGCAAGGCTTGAGCAGAACCAACCACACTCACCAGCACATGAACGAAACGCTTGGAATTGCCTCCAAACAGTTTAACCCCACCCACCCCTAAAAATGAATAAACACATGCTTGCAAACAATTATGCATAATGCCCACTGACCGACACATGAGCAAATTACCTTCAAGCGAGAGAGAGAGAGAGAGAGAGAGAGAGAGAGAGAGAGAGAGAGAGAGAGAGAGAGAGAGAGAGAGAGAGAGAGAGAGAGAGAGAGAGAGAGAGAGAGAGAGAGAGAGAGAGAGAGACTCACAAAAAGAGACAGACAGACAGACAGACGTGGACAAAGAGAGAGGATAATGAAGAAGAGGTGAAAAGGGAGGAGAGAAATAAAGACACGTGTTTTGGACACAAAGTACTCGTAAGTATGAAAAAACAAACCCACACAGCAGGTGAAAAAACCAGACAAACAAACAATAGCAAAACACAACACAACACTACGCGCGCGCACGCGCACATGCGCACGCGTATACACACACACACACACACACACACACACACACACACACACACACACACACACACACCACCGTGTGGCAAATATTGACATCAATGGAAAACAGACATCTGCATAACGATCAAACTCAAAGAATATAAAGAAACATAACCAGAGCAAACAAAGAGCCAAGGGTAAAGGTGACACAATGCTCTTGAAACAAGTCGTTAGCGTGAAGAATAATCCTTCTTTGTTATGACGAATAAAAAAGAACACTGACGGATGCGTTCACAAACGCTCAAGGGCACACAATTAGAACAGCGTCAAAGAGAAAAGTTGTTTTTTTCCCACTCAAGTGCATGAGTGAGAAACAGAATGAGGAAGGGGAAAAGCGAGACTGATAGTGGAGGGGGCTGAGGGAGGGTTGAAGAGAGAGAGAGAGAGAGAGAGAGAGAGAGAGAGAGAGAGAGAGAGAGAGAGAGAGAGAGAGAGAGAGAGAGAGAGAGAGAGAGAGAGAGAGAGATGACAGAACACGTAGGAAGAGACAGAGAAAAGAAAAAGAAACTTCGTTTAGAAAATGTGTCAAACAAAACTATGAAAACAATTAAGCAGAAATTAACGAAATGCTAAAGCACACTAAAACCACCAAGGAAAAACAAAGCAGCCATACCAAGCAACAGCGTGAGGTGAAAATGATGTTTTACGTCCTCTCGGTCATAGACACATATGGGACATTTGTAAATACAAAGATGGTGGGAACAATACTGGCTGCAATGCCCGGAGGCAGTGCAACACCAGTAAAGTCCGAGTTTTTAACAATATAGATAAGTGTAGCGGTAACCACGCCTCGGCTAAACCTCATCGGTTTGTGCAATTACCACAAACAACAGCGGGAACAACAATCAAAGAAGAATGAAATCCAACACTCCAAGAAAGGAGTCGCTAAGCACAAATAGTAGGCTAAGCACAATGTTCTGCTAACAAGTCGTTACTGACAACAATTCGGGAGTTGTTAATGTGACAGTGTGCCCTAATAATTTATCATAAGGCCTACCTGTCACACAATACTATTTTTAGCATACAAGTGTGTCTCGCCCCTTCCCAAGTCATGTGCATGCCTTGATATTTTTAGCGACAAATCTATTTTTAGACGTATTAAATTCAAATCAAACAGTTCACGCTTTTTCAATTAACAAGTTAATATTTTAGCAGTAGGTTTAGTCACTTTTTCAGTGAAACTCCACTTTGGCTCACTCATTATCGGCTGCTCGATCTCGGCTTGCTTTCGTGTGACAAGGCCTATCAGTGACATAGGCTAGGCTCATTTTGTTATTCTCGTATGTGCACGATCTATGCACTTGTGTTTTTAGTAGTTAGCCCCAGTCAAGATTCATTGTTGTGTGTGCGGCTTCGCACTGACTATTGGTGCTGGGTGCATGTGTGTATGTGTGTATGTATGTATGTATGTATGTATGTGTATGTGAAACGGCACGGCACGAACTTTTGCTGCGGAACCGGATGGAAGTTCAGTTTAACGTCGCGTATCGGCTTTCGCCATGTACGACGGGCTGAACAAACCAACCAGGGTATAAACAAAAATTTATGTTCCTGAATTACTGTCTTAGCCAAAAGGCCGAGAAGCGATCAGAATTCAAAGGCTGCGGAACCGATGTTAGGCCTAGCCTATGAACATTGATGCTGGGTGCATGAACTCTGCCGTGAAACGGCACAGCACGAACTTTTGCTGCGGAGCTGATGTTAGGCCTAGGCCTACTACGAACTCTGATTGATGTGCCTGCTCATTCATGCTGCTGACTGTTGTGCAAATCTTCCAGGTGACTACTGCACTGTCTTCTAGGCGGATAAATAAAACATTTTCTCCCTTAAGCCGGTGTCGTATAGAATATTGTCGCCGTAAAATACGGTCGCTGCGACAGCATTTCACCGTAGATCCTATCGCTAGCGACACGATCTATGGTGAAATTCTATCGTTGCCATGAAATACGGTCGCCGCGACAGAATTTCACCGATGATCCTACCGCTAGCGACACGATTTATGGTGAAATACGGTCGCGACAGTATTTCACCATAAAAACAGTCGTTCTATTTCATAGCAAATACACTATTTCACAGCAAATACGATCGCTACGCGACACTATTTCACCATGAAAACAGTCGCTCTATCGACAATATTTCACGGC
>CM065686.1:27076864-27084364 GCA_017654935.2 Phymorhynchus buccinoides
ATGTTTTATTATTATTCAAAACAAGCTGATATCTGTTATCTAAGAAAGAGGATATAAAATCTAGAGTGCTACTAGAAAGACCATACAATTTGAGTTTTTTTAATAATAGCACATAATCACATCAAATGCTTTGGCAAAATCTATAAAAGAGTGCACCAGTGATAACGTTATTATTTATATTGGAAAGCCATTTATCGATTAGATTTGTGAGGGCAGAGTGGCAAGATTGATGTTTTCTAAATCCAGACTGATTAGGGTGAAATAAATTTGATTGTTCGAAATGACTGAGGATGTGTTTTCTGATGTGTTCCTCTAGAGGTTTGGACAGAGTGGATAAAAGATATATAGGTCGATAGTTTGAAGGGTTTTTCGGATCACCTGACTTATAAATTGGTATTACTTTGGCTACTTTAAAAGCTTTAGGAAACTGGTTCTTACTAATGCATAGATTGTAAAAATATGTGAGGGTTTCAGATATAACAGGAGCAGCAAGTTTGATAATGTTTCCATCAATATCATCTAAGCCACGAGAGCATGTTTGTTTTAATTGGGAGAGAGCGGAGAGTACTTCATGAACAGACATTAATGGGATATCAAGATCATATTTAACTTTTGTTTAAGTCACATAATTGTTTAAGAGGGTCTAGATTGTTTATATTGGATTTATCATTCGTTACTGTGGACTGGGCAACTTCACATAAATGGGCATTGAGTTTGTCTGCAGACAGTTCTTTGCTGACAGTTGTTTTATTGTTGACAATGTTGTTACTTAATTGGTTAATGGAATTCCAAATTGATTTGGTGTTAGCATCAGATGAAACAAGATTTTGAAAATATTTCTGTTTGGATGCACGTTTTATGTGTGTAACTTTATCAATGTTTTTCTTTATCGCCTGCTAGAAGGAGGGAATCACGTAAATTTATAGCATATTCGACGTCTTTCGACAGCCAAGGCAACTTAGGGTTATCTCGAACACGTTTAGTTTTAAAAGGTGCATGCTTATCATATATGGTCAAACAAGATGCCTCGTCAGGGTTCGTAAACTGGTAAACCCAAGATATACCAGAATTACTGAGATCTTGTAAAAAAAACCTTTCCCTGTTGAAATGAGCAACATTTCTATATCGAATATAGGTATGACGACTTTTGGGGATTTTTACTCCTTTTCTACACCATGTAAGACACACTGGGTAGTGATCATTGAGACAAACTCAATGCCCATTTCTGTGAAGTTGCCCAGTCCACAGTAACGAATGATAAATCCAATATAAACAATCTAGACCCTCTTAAACATACTTCTAATATATTACTGTTTGTTGTGGTATAGATATGGTCAATAAGGGTTTCGCTGGTAGAAGTAACTCTAGTTGATGATATTGAAATGATTCGTATGAACTACTCCAGGTTTTGTTATATTTAAGCAGATCAAGATTAATATCACCTAAAAATATTACTTCTTCTGACAACATTGAAACGTCTTCCATCAAAAGAACATAATTGTCAATCCAGTCGATATGTTCAGCTGGATTACGGTATATAAAGGCAAGTACAACTGGCTTGGATTTATAAAACAATTCACTTCAATGAAAATTGATTCAACATTGTGTGATTTATGGGGTATACTTCTTTTGTAATTCATGCTTTTATGTATATACACACCAAAGCCTGTTTCTTTAGAGTGCTTAGCATCTTTCCGAACAATATCATATCCTGGAATGGAAATTTCGGGATCAGACATAAATTCAGTTAGTCGAGATTCAGCGAAGCCAAAAATATGAAAGCGTTTACCAGAGTTTGTTAACATGAGAGACACATCAGATACCTTGTTAACAAGTGATTAATATTAAGAAATCCGACTCTCATTAGTCGGCCAAACTCTTTGAGTATCAGGCATATTGAGCAACAAAAACTTTGTTATTTCAAAGACAATAAAGTAGAACCAATATCTAACATCCACAAGTAAGATTGGGTTGTACAATGCAGCCAAATATATACAAGCATAAGCTATTGAAACAACAAAATATGCAAAGAACAAACAACACCAACAACAGCTGCTGTGTGAGAATAAACAATCACTGCCACTTTCGTTATGGAAAGAATACACAACAGTAAAGAACTAATAATAATAATAATAATAATAATGGTTATTCATAGAGCGCTTAACTCCCTTTGCAGGGAGCTCAAAGCGCTGAACAAAAGCCTAAGCACTAACATACAAATAAACATACACATTAAAGACAAGCCAAGAATAATCAACATGAAGACAAGTATCAATGAATATAAACATTAAAAATAAGTGAAACTGTTAATACAAAATACATGTATTAATCTCTCTCCCCCCCCCCCCCCCCCCCCCCCCCCCCCCCCCCCCCCCCCCCCCCCCCCCCCCCCCCGAAGAAGGTGAGGCATGCGACCTTGTACTGAATTCGAGCAGAAATTGGAAGCCAGTGAAGAGTGTGAAGTAACGGGGCGATATGCTGTGTCTTTATTGCTTTGAAAATCAATCTTGCAGCTGCGTTCTGAACTTTCTGAAGTTTCTGGATTGAGGACTGCGGGCAACCAAATAACAGATAGTTGCAATAGTCTAGCCTAGACAAGACGAGAGAACAGACGAGAGTTTGTGTTGCCTGAGTGGTAAGGAGGTGACGAATGGAACTTATCTTACGAATCTATTTTCACATGTGTTTTCATTGTAAGGTTGGAATCGATAGTGACGCCCAGGTTTTTGACAGAAGGAACAAAATCAATATCTGAGTCACCTATCCTTATGGAAGATGGTAGGGACCTGTCAACAGAGAGTCTTTTAGAAGTCATTATGATGGCTTCAGTTTTGCTGTCATTTAATTGGAGTTTGTTTTAATTCATCCATGTTTTGACATTACTGACACATCCTTGAAGACCTTGAACAGTGGAGTCGAAGTCAGAAAGAGTTGTTTCCGTGTGTAGCTGATTATCATCAGCGAAGACATGGTGATTTACAGAATGATTCTTAACAATGTCGAAAAGGGGTTGTGTATACACTACAAAAAGCACAGGTCCCAGGACAGAGCCCTGGGGAACGCCATATTTAACAGTCGATGGAGTGGATTTATGGCCTGCTACGGAGATTGTTTCAGTTCTGTTTGAGAGATAGGCTTTAAATTAAACCAGAAGAGAGTAGAGCCATAAATGCCAAAGGAATTGGAAAATCTGTTTAGTGGGATAGTATGGTCAATAGTATCGAAAGCGGCGGAGAGGTCTAGTAAAGCAAGGACAGACATTTTACCATTGTCAAGGGATGTTAGGATATCATTCATGATCTTAAGAAGGGCGGTTTTGGTGCTATGATGGGGTATGTATGCTGACTGTAAGGAACTGAGTAAATTGTTGCGAGTCAAATGTTCGTTTAGTTGCAAAAGAACAAGGCGCTCAAGTAGTTTTGATAGAAAGGGGAGATTTGAAACTGGTCTGTAGTTTTTCAAGTCATCAGGATCAAGCGAGGGTTTCTTAAGCAGAGGTTTTACCAAAGAGCACTTGTACTCGTCAGGAAAGGTCCCAGAAGTGAGGGATGCATTCATGATGTCAGTGATGAAAGGCAACAAAACGTCAAGAGAGTCTACAAGCAAGTCAGAGGGAAATGGGTCGAGTTCACAGGTTTTGAGTGGAGAGGAAAGAATTGTCCGTTTAACTACATCTTGAGTCACAGGGGTGAAATGAGTCAGGGGCTGGCCATGAAAACAGGGTTCGTTAGAAACAAATGAATCAAGATTGTTTTGAATAGTGCAGATTTTGCCTTTAAAGAACTGCATGAAACGATTTGGGAGCTCAGTGAGTGGGAAAATGGACGGGAGGGGTGAGGTTTTTACCATACCAAGTAACTGATTGGATACCTGAAATAATCTGCCAGATGAAAAGCTTTATTTGATTTTGTTGCAATAGTACGTGGTTTTTGCAGCATGCACTATGTCCGTGACAGCCTTTTTTGCACATGCTTTTTGCACATGCTTGTGGCCAGCCAGACGCGAGCTCGTCCACTGTCTCTCCAGTTGGCGTTTGTGCTGCTTGGCAGCCCGCGTTTGCTCGGCCGCTGCGCTGTACCAGGGGTCACACCTGGCTGACGACACCTGGCGTCTGGTGGCCGGGGCGTGGTGGTCAGGGCAACTAACACTCGCAACAACTGTTATCTAATTATAGCCAATAGCAGCAAAGAATGGCTTCACAAAAGCAAGAATATTAAGCAAAGAATAAACCACAGCAAACAACATCAAATCTCATGAAGCAAATTGAACAGAATTTGGCAAACCTGAAATGCACTCCAATAAATCCTTCAATTCAGCGATAGGTCTGTATTTCAATATACGTGACTCAGACAACTGCATCACAAGAGTGTTCTCTCTCCTTCATTCATTCCCCCCACCCCCACCCCACCTCCGCCTCTTTCCCTACACACACACAAGCACAGGAGCACACACGCACGCAACACAGGCATACATGCACATGACGCGCACACACATCAACACATACATACACATACACACTTATGCATGCGTTCGCATCGACGCGCACAGACATACGCATGCACGCGCGCATAATACATGCACCCCACATACATATACACACATCTTACTCATGTGCCTAAAGCATGTGCGAGTGCACAGTGTAACACAAGCTGAGTCATGTTAAAACAAACTTTGACTCCGAAATTTGTTGGGAATGAATTCAAATGATTTTCAACTTAGGCACACATCAATACTCAAAATATAAAATTAAGCAATTCATTGGCGCTGGCTATGTTGGGCGTTTAACATGTTAGAGGCCATCAAATTGAGCCACTGAATGCACTTGTTCATGTCGTTTGTGAAAGGGGGGGGCATCCTAACATTGAGTTGTGTTTCAAAGGGGCAGACATGGGGATATGATTATAATGGGGGGTACACGAATGAATACCACTGTTCACCTGGGGTTATCGGGTCTCTGAGGGGGGGAATGTATTTGAAACAAGTTGTCTGACTGAGAGGGGGAAGGGGGGGGGGGGGGGGGGGGGCAGTGATTGTTGGACTGGTTTGCCAAGAGAGGGAAATGGTCAAAGGAATGTAAAGGGGATGGACCGTGATTTACAACATTACTACTGGAAAAGCCAACGTGTTGCTGGCGTCGTTGGTACGGTTCAGGCCTGGTTTGTGTTCCCTATATGATACTGGGATGCTGACTGGGGGTATTGAGGGACATTGCCAGCATAGGTTTGCTGGGGATAACGGTTTTGTTCCTGATTAACCTGTTGGGAAGTGTCAGGAGGACAGTCATGGTGGGTATCAAAGGAGCTGTGACCATGAGAAGAGTCACGAAAACGGCGACCAGAGAAGTATTCTTCACGTGCACTAGTTGTGCCATTGGTCATAATTATACTGAGTTTCTTGTGCTGTCCTTCCAGCACCTCGAGGGTCACCATGCATGCCACCGTCAGCCTGATTTTCCCTCAACCTACCCCGAGGAAGAGTCAGCTATCTACTCTATTATAGTGCTCTTAATTCTGGAAGCAAGCTGGGCAGTGCCCTTTGAACTGGGGTGAGTGAGGTTTATGTACATGATTTGTTTTGGGGTTCCAGAAGTTGTTACAAAAGAGTCTTTATTGTCAATGTAAGTAATGTGGGATTCAAAGCATGCTGTGTGGATATTTCTGTTTGAAGGGAATATACAATTATTTAAATAGTGCCTACCTTTGGCAGGAATGAGAGAGCTGAAAGCTATTTTTGCTGAGGGGAACACTTTGTGACATAACTGAATTAAATGAAACCACTGACTGACAGAGATTGGGCCTGCAGGACAGTCATTAATACCAACGTGTATGGCCAACACTTTGATTTTGTCATTGCTGGGTTGTTGGGTCAACCATTGTTCCAGGTCATGGGTGGACATTCCCAACACACATATCTTTGACATGTTGTAGGAACGAATGCCTATTTTTTAGGATCTAAATATCTTAAAATGATACATGTACCACCCGTTCATATACAGAGATATTGTTCAGAATCTCACTAGGTGAACGTTTCAGGTTTGTTTGACCGGAAGAAGAGACGTCCTTATCAAATAGTGACAGGGTGTGGATAGAGAGTGGGCCTGAGAGAGAGATAGAGAGAGAGAGAGAGAGAGAGAGAGAGAGAGAGAGAGAGAGAGAGAGAGAGAGAGAGAGAGAGAGAGAGAGAGAGAGAGAGAGAGAGAGAGAGAGGTGTGGGGGAAGGAACAGAGTAAGTAAGTGAGTGAATGAGAGAGATATTGATTGATTGATTGGTGGAACCAGTTAATGCGTTATATACATAACGTGGGTTTTTTTAAGATTTAGGAACATTTAAGGCCTTTTTGCAAATCTACCCATAAGAACAAAGAAAAGAAAACGCAACAAGGAAGACAACTAAATAAAAGAAAACAAACAATAATAATAGTACTAAATCATGGGGGGAAAGAGAGAGAGAGAGAGAGAGAGTGAGCGAGAGAAAAAGAGAAAGAGAAGTGAAAGAACAAGTTTTAAAAAATGCAGTAAAAGTAAACGGAACCTTGGTTTGAAAATGTGTAAGACAAACTATGAAAATAATAAAGAAGAAAGGGACAAAACGACTCAGCGGGGGAAAACAGTCATAATAAACAGTGGCTGAAAAAACAATCAAAAAAGAAGAAAATCTGACAGATACAGCAAAGAAATAGCCAAGCTAAGGGGCATAATGCTCTTGCAACAAGTCGTTAGCGTGACGAAATTCGCCTGCTTTGTTAGTTTGTTATGACGAATGGAAAGGGACAAAAACATCATTGGAGGTTGCATTCTCAAATGCTCAAGGGCAAATAATTAGAACAGCATCAAACAGAAACTTGTTTTTAAATTTATTATTCAAGTGTGTGAGTGAGAAACAGAAAGAGGAAGAGATAGAGAGGAGCAGGCATAAAGGGAGAAGAGAGAGAGAGAGAGAGAGAGAGAGAGAGAGAGGGAGGGAGGGAGGGAGAGAGGAAGAGATAGAGAGGAGCAGGTATACAAGGGAGAGAGAGAGAGAGAGAGAGAGAGAGAGAGAGAGGGAGGGAGGGAGGAGGGAGGGAGAGAGAGAGAGAGAGAGACAAAGGCACACGCAGGCACGCGCACACAACAGAGACACAGAGACAACAGGAGAGGGGCTAGAGAGAGAGAGATAGAGAGAGAGAGAGAGAGAGAGAGAGCGAGAGAGAGAGAGCTTAAGATACATTTCCCTTTGAAGTGAAAATTCAGAAGAGAAAAAGATCCCAAATCACCCGCATGAACTAAGTGACCCAGACTGTCTGAAGACATCCGAACCCCCAGTCGTTTAATACCAGATTTAAACTATGGGAAACTTGAAAGTCACAGTACGTTAAACTTTCCAACGAAAACAACCGAAAACAAAACAACAATTACAGGATAAGTGGATTTCAAGTCACCTGGGCCTCTAATCATGTCACAGCTGTTTCGGCAGGGACATTTAGTTCATCTATATTGTCAGAAGTTTTTTAAAGCCAACTTT
>CM065686.1:27086864-27091864 GCA_017654935.2 Phymorhynchus buccinoides
TAGTGTATGGGTGTGTGGTGTGTGTGTATGTAGGTGTGTGTATATATATATGTGTGTGCGCGCTTGCGCGTGTGTGTGTGTGTGTGATAGTGTGTGTGTGTGATTTGTGGGTGTGTGCGCGCGCGCGCATGGAGTATGGGTTCCAGTGAACCCACATTTTCCCAAATAAGTATAAACACATTTAGTCCTCTTTAAAATGTATTGGTGTGGGTGAACCCACACGATCCTTACCGCAAAGTAAAAAGCAGCATCCGGTGAAGGTTAAAACATATATCATTATATGAAAACTATTTTTAAATTAACCCTTTCACCGCCACCCATATTTCATCCAAAAACTGGTCCATTAAACTTACCGGGGTAGAGAAACGAAATTCTCTGGCAATATTGTGGATTCGATAAAATAAGGTCTAACCTTCCTTCCAAAAGTAAAGACAATAGGGTCTTCTGGATAATAGACCCCCCAATTGATGCCTTTTAGTGACATAGGTTTTAAATCACTGTGGTGGTAAAAAAGCGACTTTGGCGGTGAAAAGGCGTAAAAAATATGCTATTTGTTGGTTGCATGGTCGTTTTAAAACCTATAAACCAAGGTATAAACTAGCCATTATCGAAGCTTGCGTGTAATTTATGTCCCTACTAGTAGAGTGAATGGTGTAATCAATCCGTATATCTTTGCACCCTCGGCTGGCGGCCATTTTGAAATTACGTTTAATATTTAAAATTGCCCAAACTTTTCAGCCCTGCCCCTATCGGATTTCAAATCAGCAATAACAACTGAGATGAAAAGTGCAAGGACAAAATTCTTTATGATGCATTGCAAGGTATTCATGCACGGCCCGGGGGAACTAGTATGTAAATTAGGCTAAACTCCCTTAACGATTGGCTGTTTAGTCTGATTTACATACCAATCCCAGTTTTGACTGTCTAAGACGCACTCATGATGGGGACGTCCCGATTCGCCATTTCCCAAATCACCATTCATGTGACACATTATGAAACTAAGGGCCAGACACACGTCCACTAAAAAAAAATCGCACGACTGTACGATGCGAATCGATCACGTACGTGGTCTCCTCCAAGAACAAAATGTGATTCCGGCGTTTCGAGATCCACTTGATCGAATCGCATTGCACAGTCGTGCGATTTTTTAGCTTACGTGTGGCTGACCCTTCAGCGTCATTTCAGCCATTTCATTCCTGTGGTGCCTAGTGGGTGCATGTGTTTATTTTCAAGCAATTACTGACCTAACCAATTCAAATGACGAGAAAGAACGTGCAAACATTAGCTGTATTCCCAGCACTGTAAGAAATTCAATTCAATTCAATTCAACTTTATTAATCCTTGTGGAAATTAAAGTGTGCAATCACAGGCTCGATAAACAATACTAAAAAACATTCAGATTACATCAATCGAAACACCACAACTAAGACAATAAGATGCATATGACATCATCAAGAAATTAGAAGAGTGAGATAATTTGATTAGGATTAATTTGAAAAATTTGAAAACGTACACTCATATAAAAAAAACTACTAATATTTTCCTAAAAATATATGAACCAATTAAGATTAAGATTAGGAATTACAGCCTCGTCGGTGACCAAGGCCATGAGAGATCTGTCACCCCGTTAAACTTCACCACAAATCAATAAAAAAATAATTCAATTAATAATATATACATAAGTATCACAAATAAAAACCAACAGCAAGCAAAGCATCGCAACCGAATTCGGTTCTATACTCGCACACGCGCACTATACAGCCAGCGCACACACACACAGCACACACACACACACACACACACACACACACGACTCGCACAAGAGCTCAGCACACGCACACGCCCGCCCGCACACCCAATAACACGTTAAGACAGCTGGCCTGCATTCGAATTATGTGGACGGATGGCAGAGGGAATGAAAGAGTTTAAGTGCGTTGGTGTTCTTGCACGTGGGGCTCGCAGTCTGTCGCTTCTGTCCGATCGTCTGCTGCCAATGTGTAAGGGATGTGTCTCGTCGGTCATGATCGTCCTCAGTTTGTCAGTCAGTTTTCTATTGTACATGTCGTCAAAGGGTTTTTGTTTATTGCCCACCACCCCACCCGCTTTCTTTATAGCTTTATCTAGTCGACCTTTGTATTGTTTTTAAATGTTCCCTCCCCAACACACAGCACCGAAAGGTTAAGACACTACAGATCACAGAAGAATGAAACATTTGAAGGATTTCAGTGCGAACGTTAAAAGATCTCATTTTACGAAAGACAGTACATAGACGACTGTTGAGTTTTCTTAAAAGAGCACTAGAATGTTCACACCAAGAGAGGTTTTTATCTATAGTCACACCAATATATTTGTAGGTATCAACCTGTTCAACAATTTCATTTTTTTTTGTATCGTGACCCGACTTTGTACTGGGGATTTTTTCCTGAAATCAATAACAAGTTCCTTCATTTTCTTTACATTTAGTACAATGTAATTATCGTCACACCATTGGAGAAAGTTGTCGACTTCGTTCCTGTAGTCAGTGTTGTCGTCGTTAGTAATCAGTCCTGTCAAAGCTGAGTCATCTGCGAATTTTGCAAGGGGGTAGTTGTCAACAGCATTTCTATATTCAGCTGTGTAAATAGTAAACAAAAAAGGTCACAACACTGTACCTTGAGGCGCACCAGTGTTAGTGGCCAAAACATTATAAATGGAATGAGAGACTTAGTGGTATTTTTTTCACGCAAGGTGGCGTGACGCTCGTGTGTGGCTAATCCTCTCTATATTATTATTAGTGGGGGATAAAGAAAATGACAGAGATAGAGATGGAGGAGACCACACCCTCTCTCTCTGTCTCTCTCTCTCACTACGCTCAACTAAGAATATAGTGTGATAAGCCCCTAGCGAGTGTCACGACACCTGGCATGACAAAAATCCCACTAAGTCTCCCATTGCTAAGGTTGACGAACTGAGGCCTATTGGTCAAATAATCAAGTACCCATAAAATACTTGGAAAGGGCAGTTTCGTGTTCATGAGTTTCCTGGCTAAATTGTGAGACTGGATGGTATTAAAAATCAAAGAACATCAAACGAACATAGGTATTTGCTTTGTCAAGGTGTTCATAAACTTTGTTTAAGACAAAAAGAATGGCATCATCCACACATCTGTTCTTTCTGTAGGCAAACTGCATGGGGTCAACAAAAGGTTTAACAAAATCATGCAAATGTTTGTTGTTGTTTGTAGAAGGTTTAACGTCCTCATGTCGAAGCGCCCCCCCCCCCCTTTTAAGGGACAAGTTTCTCTGGTGCTGGGGTCGTTTAGGGAATGTCCGCGGGAGCGGTTGATGGTCTGGAGGCAGGAAGGGTCTGGGATGAGATCGTGGAGGGGCGCTCAGGAGTCGTCGTGGCGGTGTATGGTGACTTAGACGTTGGTCCGGCGGTTCTCATCTTGGTTGGAGGTTTGGGTTGTGGTCTCTGTTCAGGTCCTGGGGCGGAAGTCTTCTGTTTTTCTTCTGGTGATGGTTTCTATCTTGCTTAAAACCAGTCGTCCTAGGCCCGAGGCCCCTCATTGGTGTGATCCCAAGAGGGGCCTCAGGCCTAGACGACTGGTTTTAAGCAAGATAGAAACCCATCACCAGAAAGAAAAACTAGAAGAGACTTCCGCTCCAGCCGACATGAACAGAGAACACAACCCACAACCGCCAGCAAAGATGAGAACCGCCGAGACCAACGTCAATGTCACCAACACCGCCACGATGACTCCTAGCGCCCTCCACGAATAATCATCCCAGATAACCCTCTCCCAGGACATCAAAACGCTCCGCGGATATACCCTAAAACGCACCCAGCACCAGAGAAAACTTGTCCCTAAGGGCTTCTCCGCCATGAGGACGTTAAACCTAACTACAAACAACAACAAACATTGCCCAGGTGTTTGTATTAAACCCTTTGTTGACCCCTCTAAGTTTGCCTTAACAGAAGGAACAGAGTGTTATTGGATGATGCCATTCTTTTTGTCGTCATAAACAAAGTTTATGAACACTCTTGACACAGCAAAAATAACTAGATGTCGTTTGATGTTCTTTGATTTTTAATACCATCCAGATCTCACCATTTAGCACCAGGAAACTCACGAACACCAGAAATCAGCACCTTATCCAAGTATTATAGAGTGTACTGATGAAGATCCCGATTGACATAAGGCTCAGTATCGTCAACCTTAGCAATGGGAGATTTGAGTGGGATTTTTGTCACGCCAGCGTGTCGTGACACTCGCTAGGGGCTTATCACGCTATATTCTCGAGCTGGGCTGGGGTGAGAAGCAGAGAGAGAGAGAAGCAGAGGACAGGTGGGCGCTCTCTACTCTCTCGCTCTCTCTTTATCCCCAACTAAGAATATAGAGGGGATTAGCCACTAGCGAGTGTCACGACACCTAGCGTGACAAAAATCCCACTAAGTCTCTCATTCCATTTATAATGTTTTGGCCACTAACACTGGTGGACACCAAGGTACAGTGGTGTCACCTTTTTTTTTTACTATTTACACAGATGAATGTAGAAATGATGTTGACAACTGTCCCCTTGCAAAATTCGCAGATGACTCGGCATTGACAGGACTGATAACTAACGACGACGACACTGACCACAGGAACGAAGTCGACAACTTTGTCCAATGGTGCGACGATAATTACTTTGTACTAAATGTAAAAAAAACAAAGGAACTTGTTATTGATTTCAGGAAAAAGTCCCCAATACTAAGTCGGATCGCGATTTTTAAAAAAAGAATGAATTTTTTAAACAGGTTGATACCTACAAATATCTGGGTGTGACTATAGATAAAAACCTTTCTTGGTGTGAACATTCTAGTGCTCTATTAAGAAAACTCAACAGTCGTCTATGTACTGTCTTCGTAAAATGAGATATTTTAACGTTCGTACTGAAATCCTTAAAATATGTTATTCTTCTGTGATATGTAGTGTCTTAAACTTTGGTGTTGTGTGTTGGGGAGGGAAAATTTCAAAA
>CM065686.1:27096864-27102883 GCA_017654935.2 Phymorhynchus buccinoides
TCCCCTCCCTATCCCTCCCCCTGCTCTCTTTCTCTCGGATCTACTCCTCTCTCTCTCTCTCTCTTCTCCCCTTTATAAACCTGCTCCTCTCTAATCTCTATCTCTTCTCTCTCCCTCCCTCCCTCCCTCCCTCTCCTCTCTCTCTCTCTCTCTCTCTCTCTCTCTTCTCCCTTTATGCCTGCTCCTCTCTATCTCTTCCTCTTTCTGTTTCTCACTCACACACTTGAATAATAAATTTAAAAACAAGTTTCTGTTTGATGCTGTTCTAATTATTTGCCCTTGAGCATTTGAGAATGCAACCTCCAATGATGTTTTTGTCCCTTTCCATTCGTCATAACAAACTAACAAAGCAGGCGAATTTCGTCACGCTAACGACTTGTTGCGAGAGCATTATGCCCCTTAGCTTGGCTATTTCTTTGCTGTATCTGTCAGATTTTCTTCTTTTTTGATTGTTTTTTCAGCCACTGTTTATTATGACTGTTTTCCCCCGCTGAGTCGTTTTGTCCCTTTCTTCTTTATTATTTTCATAGTTTGTCTTACACATTTTCAAACCAAGGTTCCGTTTACTTTTACTGCATTTTTTAAAACTTGTTCTTTCACTTCTCTTTCTCTTTTTCTCTCGCTCACTCTATCTCTCTCTCTCTCTCTCTCTTCTTTTCCCCCCATGATTTAGTACTATTATTATTGTTTGTTTTCTTTTATTAGTTGTCTTCCTTGTTGCGTTTTCTTTTCTTTGTTCCTTATGGGTAGATTTGCAAAAAGGCCTTAAATGTTCCAAAATCTTAAAAAAACCCACGTTATGTATATAACGCATTAACTGGTTCACACCAATCAATCAATCTCTCTCAATCACCGTCAATAATCTCTCTCATTCACTCACTTACTTACTCTGTTCCCTTCCCCCACACCTTGCTCTCTCGACCTCTACTCATCTCTCTCTCTCATCTCTCTATGCTCTCTCTCGCTCATCCTCTGTCTCTCTCTCTCTCTCTCTCTCTCTCTCTGTCTCTCTCTCTCTCTCTCTCTCTCTCTCTCTCAGGCCCACTCTCTATCCACACCCTGTCACTATTTGATAAGGACGTCTCTTCTTCCGGTCAAACAAACCTGAAACGTTCACCTAGTGAGATTCTGAACAATATCTCTGTATATGAACGGGTGGTACATGTATCATTTTAAGATATTTAGATCCTAAAAAATAGGCATTCGTTCCTACAACATGTCAAAGATATGTGTGTTGGGAATGTCCACCCATGACCTGGAACAATGGTTGACCCAACAACCCAGCAATGACAAAATCAAAGTGTTGGCCATACACGTTGGTATTAATGACTGTCCTGCAGGCCCAATCTCTGTCAGTCAGTGGTTTCATTTAATTCAGTTATGTCACAAAGTGTTCCCCTCAGCAAAAATAGCTTTCAGCTCTCTCATTCCTGCCAAAGGTAGGCACTATTTAAATAATTGTATATTCCCTTCAAACAGAAATATCCACACAGCATGCTTTGAATCCCACATTACTTACATTGACAATAAAGACTCTTTTGTAACAACTTCTGGAACCCCAAAACAAATCATGTACATAAACCTCACTCACCCCAGTTCAAAGGGCACTGCCCAGCTTGCTTCCAGAATTAAGAGCACTATAATAGAGTAGATAGCTGACTCTTCCTCGGGGTAGGTTGAGGGAAAATCAGGCTGACGGTGGCATGCATGGTGACCCTCGAGGTGCTGGAAGGACAGCACAAGAAACTCAGTATAATTATGACCAATGGCACAACTAGTGCACGTGAAGAATACTTCTCTGGTCGCCGTTTTCCAGACTCTTCTCATGGTCACAGCTCCTTTGATACCCACCATGACTGTCCTCCTGACACTTCCCAACAGGTTAATCAGGAACAAAACCGTTATCCCCAGCAAACCTATGCTGGCAATGTCCCTCAATACCCCCAGTCAGCATCCCAGTATCATATAGGGAACACAAACCAGGCCTGAACCGTACCAACGACGCCAGCAACACGTTGGCTTTTCCAGTAGTAATGTTGTAAATCACGGTCCATCCCCTTTACATTCCTTTGACCATTTCCCTCTCTTGGCAAACCAGTCCCAACAATCACTGCCCCCCCCCAACCCCCCCCCCCTTCCCCGTCTCTCAGTCAGACAACTTGTTTCAAATACATTCCCCCCCTCAGAGACCCGATAACCCCCAGGTGAACAGTGGTATTCATTCGTGTACCCCCCATTATAATCATATCCCCATGTCTGCCCCTTTTCAACACAACTCAATGTTAGGATGCCCCCCCTTTCACAAACGACATGAACAAGTGCATTCAGTGGCTCAATTTGATGGCCTCTAACATGTTAAACGCCCAACATAGCCAGCGCCAATGAATTGCTTAATTTTATATTTTGAGTATTGATGTGTGCCTAAGTTGAAAATCATTTGAATTAATTCCCAACAAATTTCGGAGTCAAAGTTTGTTTTAACATGACTCAGCTTGTGTTACACTGTGCACTCGCACATGCTTTAGGCACATGAGTAAGATGTGTGTATATGTATGTGGGGTGCATGTATTATGCGCGCGTGCATGCGTATGTCTGTGCGCGTCGATGCGAACGCATAGCATAAGTGTGTATGTGTATGTATGTGTTGATGTGTGTGCGCGTCATGTGTATGTATGCCTGTGTTGCGTGCGTGTGTGCTCCTGTGCTTGTGTGTGTGTAGGGAAAGAGGCGGAGGTGGGGTGGGGGTGGGGGGAATGAATGAAGGAGAGAGAACACTCTTGTGATGCAGTTGTCTGAGTCACGTATATTGAAATACAGACCTATCGCTGAATTGAAGGATTTATTGGAGTGCATTTCAGGTTTGCCAAATTCTGTTCAATTTGCTTCATGAGATTTGATGTTGTTTGCTGTGGTTTATTCTTTGCTTAATATTCTTGCTTTTGTGAAGCCATTCTTTGCTGCTATTGGCTATAATTAGATAACAGTTGTTGCGAGTGTTAGTTGCCCTGACCACCACGCCCCGGCCACCAGACGCCAGGTGTCGTCAGCCAGGTGTGACCCCTGGTACAGCGCAGCGGCCGAGCAAACGCGGGCTGCCAAGCAGCACAAACGCCAACTGGAGAGACAGTGGACGAGCTCGCGTCTGGCTGGCCACAAGCATGTGCAAAAAGCATGTGCAAAAAAGGCTGTCACGGACATAGTGCATGCTGCAAAAACCACGTACTATTGTAACAAAATCAAAGAAAGCTTTTCATCTGGCAGATTATTTCAGGTATTCAATCAGTTACTTGGTATGGTAAAAACCTCACCCCTCCCGTCCATTTTCCCACTCACTGAGCTCCCAAATCGTTTCATGCAGTTCTTTAAAGGCAAAATCTGCACTATTCGAAACAATCTTGATTCAATCTTCTCCCGTTCATTTGTTTCTAACGAACCCTGTTTTCATGGCCAGCCCCTGACTCATTTCACCCCTGTGACTCAATATGTAGTTAAACGGACAATTCTTTCCTCTCCACTCAAAACCTGTGAACTCGACCCATTTCCCTCTGACTTGCTTGTAGACTCTCTTGACGTTTTGTTGCCTTTCATCACTGACATCATGAATGCATCCCTCACTTCTGGGACCTTTCCTGACGAGTACAAGTGCTCTTTGGTAAAACCTCTGCTTAAGAAACCCTCGCTTGATCCTGATGACTTGAAAAACTACAGACCAGTTTCAAATCTCCCCTTTCTATCAAAACTACTTGAGCGCCTTGTTCTTTTGCAACTAAACGAACATTTGACTCGCAACAATTTACTCAGTTCCTAACAGTCAGCATACAGACCCCATCATAGCACCAAAACCGCCCTTCTTAAGATCATGAATGATATCCTAACATCCCTTGACAATGGTAAAATGTCTGTCCTTACTTTACTATACCTCTCCGCCGCTTTCGATACTATTGACCATACTATCCCACTAAACAGATTTTCCAATTCCTTTGGCATTTATGGCTCTACTCTCTTCTGGTTTAATTTAAAGCCTATCTCTCAAACAGAACTGAAACAATCTCCGTAGCAGGCCATAAATCCACTCCATCGACTGTTAAATATGGCGTTCCCCAGGGCTCTGTCCTGGGACCTGTGCTTTTTGTATTGTATACGCAACCCCTTTTCGACATTGTTAAGAATCATTCTGTAAATCATCATGTCTTCGCTGATGATAATCAGCTACACACGGAAACAACTCTTTCTGACTTCGACTCCACTGTTCAAGGTCTTCAAGGATGTGTCAGTAATGTCAAAACATGGATGAATGAAAACAAACTCCAATTAAATGACAGCAAAACTGAAGCCATCATAATGACTTCTAAAAGACTCTCTGTTGACAGGTCCCTACCGTCTTCCATAAGGATAGGTGACTCAGACATTGATTTTGTTCCTTCTGTCAAAAAACCTGGGCGTCACTATCGATTCCAACCTTACAATGAAAACACATGTGAAAATAGATTCGTAAGATAAGTTCCATTCGCCACCTCCTTACCACTCAGGCAACACAAACTCTCGTCTGTTCTCTCGTCTTGTCTAGGCTAGACTATTGCAACTATCTGTTATTTGGTTGCCCGCAGTCCTCAATCCAGAAACTTCAGAAAGTTCAGAACGCAGCTGCAAGATTGATTTTCAAAGCAAAAAAGACACAGCATATCGCCCCGTTACTTCACCACTCTTCACTGGCTTTCCAATTTCTGCTCGAATTCAGTACAAGGTCGCATGCCTCACCCTCAGGGGGGTGGGGGGGGGGGGGAGGGGGGGGGGCGAGCTAGATTAATACATGTATTTGGTATTAACAGTCTCACTTATTTTTAATGTTTGTATTCATTGATACTTGTCTTCATGTTGATTATTCTTGTCTTGTCTTTAATGTGTATGTTTATTTGTATGTTAGTGCTTAGGCTTTTGTTTAGCGCTTTGAGCTCCCTGCAAAGGGAGTTAAGCGCTCTATGAATAACCATTATATTATTATTATTATTATTAGTTCTTTACTGTTGTGTATTCTTTCCATAACGAAAGTGGCAGTGATTGTTTATTCTCACACAGCAGCTGTTGTTGGTGTTGTTTGTTCTTTGCATATTTTGTTGTTTCAATAGCTTATGCTTGTATATATTTGGCTGCATTGTACAACCCAATCTTACTTGTGGATGTTAGATATTGGTTCTACTTTATTGTCTTTGAAATAACAAAGTTTCATTGTTGCTCAATATGCCTGATACTCAAAGAGTTTGGCCGACTAATGAGAGTCGGATTTCTTAATATTAATCACTTGTTAACAAGGTATCTGATGTGTCTCTCATGTTAACAAACTCTGGTAAACGCTTTCATATTTTTGGCTTCGCTGAATCTCGACTAACTGAATTTATGTCTGATCCCGAAATTTCCATTCCAGGATATGATATTGTTCGGAAAGATGCTAAGCACTCTAAAGAAACAGGCTTTGGTGTGTATATACATAAAAGCATGAATTACAAAAGAAGTATACCCCATAAATCACACAATGTTGAATCAATTTTCATTGAAGTGAATTGTTTTATAAATCCAAGCCAGTTGTACTTGCCTTTATATACCGTAATCCAGCTGAACATATCGACTGGATTGACAATTATGTTCTTTTGATGGAAGACGTTTCAATGTTGTCAGAAGAAGTAATATTTTTAGGTGATATTAATCTTGATCTGCTTAAATATAACAAAACCTGGAGTAGTTCATACGAATCATTTCAATATCATCAACTAGAGTTACTTCTACCAGCGAAACCCTTATTGACCATATCTATACCACAACAAACAGTAATATATTAGAAGTATGTTTAAGAGGGTCTAGATTGTTTATATTGGATTTATCACTCGTTACTGTGTACTGGGCAACTTCACAGAAATGGGCATTGAGTTTGTCTCAATGATCACTACCCAGTGTGTCTTACATGGTGTAGAAAAGGAGTAAAAATCCCCAAAAGTCGTCATACCTATATTCGATATAGAAATGA
>CM065686.1:27103383-27113383 GCA_017654935.2 Phymorhynchus buccinoides
CCGCCAAAGTAACATTTTATAGCTTTTAGGGGAGTCTGTATTCTGGCAAGCTCAATAACTTTCAACCAATATTTAACTGATCTTACATGTAAATATGTATAAAGCGAAAATCGTTCCAAAGCGCCCCGATATACCATTGCATTGCGGCGTTTGATACTCCACATTTATAATCTTTCAATAGCACAAATAAATATTGCACACTTTCTCTAGCATAGTCTACGTTGCAATCAAATACCAGATAAGTGTCAGCACCATACTTAACATCGGTTGTATTTGCTGCATCAAAATTTTGCTGAAAAAATATACTTGGAAGATCTTTCACCAATCGATTTAGCAATTGAAAAGATAATACCCCCCCTTCTGCACGACTAGCACTAGTCATGTAAAAGTATGAGAAAATGATAATACTGGTTGGACAAAATAATACCTAAATATTTATTACAATGTACAACATTGACATTAGTTGTCCGTTAAAAAACAATTTCTGTGCTGATGAATGCCCAACCATTCCTAAACAATACAATATTAGATTTATCAAGATTCACACACAGTCCACGTCCTGTAGACGTTCTCATGCAAAAACATTCAACGGATTTTGTTAACCCTATACAGAGTCTGATAATCAAGATTATATCATCTTGCGAAAATCAGGATAAGTAATCCAATAGATCAAGGTATCAACTTTTTAAGACCATGTTGTCCCGAAATATTGCAATCAATTATCACAAGCTAACTCATTAATGAAGAGTGTAAATAGCACAGGGCTGCATATTTCACATTGTTTAAGTCCTAAGGGGCACATAAAAGCACCACTAAGCTCACCACCTGCTATCACCCTTGCTTTAACAACTTTATAAATACTAGTAATAGCATTATGCATTCCTCCCCTTACGCCCCTTTTCTTCAAGACATTCCATAACTTTGTACGCACAACTCGAATCAAAGGCTTTACGAAAATCTATAAAACCAACATAAAACTTTTTTTATGATAGGACAATTGCTTCTGTACTAATGCAAAAAGCGTAAACACGTGGTCGATTGTACTGTATTTCTTTCTAAAACCAGCCTGACTTTCGTTTATAACATTATTTTTCCTCAATCCATTTACTAAGTCTTTGATTCAAAATGTGACTATAAAGTTTACTACAAATATTGAGAAGAGAGATCCCCCTGTAGTTATCAGGAGAACTTTTGTCGCCCTTCTTGTGAAGGGGTTGAATAATAGATTCAGACCACTGAGCTGAGTACGTTTTTTTTAAACTAAAAAAAGGAAAACCGGAAGAGAACAGTTTGTTAAATAGAAGGAGCAAAAAAGGCACAATAACAAGAGCTGCATGCTTAAAAACTTCACCTATAATGCGATCAGGACCTGCCGCTTTACTATTTTTAAGAGCACGAATTGCAGCATAAACCTCGCCCTCTGTGATATCCGCGTCCAGAGCATCAGCGTTACATTGTTCCTGTTCATCACCGAGATCGACTTTTGGCTCATTAAAGTTATTATTTTCAGAATTGTGAACTGAATTAAATTGAAACACTTCTGAAAAATGACGAAACCACTCGTCCTTCGTGATAGAATTATTTGCTGGGGATCGGGAATTAGTGTTAAACGATTTAACTTTACTCCAGAATTCTTTCCCGTTATTAATATTGTCATGCAAAGAGTTTATAACATGTTCACGATGAGCCTTTTGTTTTAGCCTCAACAGCTCTTTATACTCTCTGCGTTCAGCATTGTATTGTTCCCTGAATGCATGCTCCTCTTCAGATAGAACACTGCTCGCTGTACCTTCATTAGTGCTAGTTTGTGGCCCGGAGCCTGTATTTCGTGATTTTGATTTACGACATTTTGTGCTAGTATTAGAAGTTGTCTTAAATCGTTGTCTCACGCTTGGCATCTTTACAATCTAGGTCAAACCAAACCTCTGCCTTATCCTTTCCGACCGTGATTGTTTTCATCATGCCAGCGCTCACATTATATAATGCCTCAGTAAAACAATTAACAGCTTCATTTACGTCAGTATCAATTAACGATGTTGCGTTTTGTAAAGTATTCTTAAATTCTGGCTCGGATAATTTACATAAAAAATCATTTTCTTTTTCTGGGTCCCATTTCATTTTTTTCAATTTTAATAGGAATTTGGTGAGAGAGAGGAGAGAGAGAGAGACGAGACCGAGCAGATCGGAGAGAGAGACGGAGAGAGAGAGAATGAGAGAGAGAGAGGGAGAGAGAGGAAGATAGAGAGAGAGAAAGAGAGAGAGGATACGAATGAGAGAGAGAGAGAGAGAGAGACAGACAGACAGGACAGACAGACAGACAGAAACAGAGAGATAACGAACGAACCGTTTATATTATTGGGGGATACGAATAAGCACTAGGCGAGATGCATAGGTAATACTCCATAAGCATAAGTACATTAACGACACTGTCTTATTCAGTTATTGGCACAAAAATGTTACATCAAGCCTTGTTTAGAAATAGCAGTACCTATTGCGATTTTCACCACGCACGCACACACGGCACGCACACCGCACACAAACACACACACACACACACCCACAGCACACAAACCGCGCGCGCGCGCGCAGCAGCGCCACGCACAAGACGGCACGCCGACACGCACCACACACGCACGCACGCACGGCACACGCACGCACACTACCACGACGCACACACACACACGTGGATCTTCCTTTTAGCGTACCCACACAACATCAAGAATTCGCCTTCTGAGGTCTTTGTTATGACGTATGAAAAAGAACATCCCTGAAGGATGCATTCTCACAAACACTCGAGGGCAGACAATTAGAACAGCATCAAACAGAATTATTTTCATTCAAGTGCTTGAAGAAAGTGAGAAACAGACAAAGGAAGAGAGAGGTAAAAGCTGAAGAAAGAGGAGCGAGGGGGGGGAAGAGGAGGGCGTGGGAATGAGGGAGCGAGTCGAGAGAGAGACGAGAGAGAGATAGATAGAGAGATCGATTGAGAGCTGAGGAGAGAGAGATGAGGAGTAGGAGAGAGAGCAACAATACAGTCCAGACAGAGAGACACATGTCAGAGAGACAGTGACAAAGAGACAGAGGTGAGAGAGAGTAGAAGAGATGAGAGAGGGAGAGAGAGAGAGACGAGGAGAGAGGAGATATGAGAGAGGGAGACCGACATTGAGAGAGATGAGAGAGAGAGAGACAGAGACAGAGAGGAGAGAAGGGTGAGAGAGGAGAAAGAAGAGAGAGAGTGCAGAGAGAGAGGAGACAGTGAGAAGAGAGAGAGAGTGTCAGTCGAGTGATAGAGGAGAGAGAGAGATAAAGAGAGAGAACACTGAACACCGAACGCAAGCCACATCCTGACATACAAGAGGAGAGAGAGGAGTGATGAGGAGAGAGAAGATGAGAGAGTGAGAGAGAGAGTGAGGACGGGTTAAAAAACAAAAAAAAACGAAAAATGCATTCCGCTCAACGGCAGAACAATTTGAACAGCATCAAACGGAACAGGTGGGTTTTTTTCCATTTCAAGTGCTTGATAGAGAAACAGACAAAGGAAGAGATAGGCAAATAGAGAACGAACGAACGAACGAACGAACGCTCTAATGAACGAATGCTTTTTAATGAGGGAAAAAACGGAATAAGCACAACCGGCTTTTTTTTCATCCGGCCCTCAAAAATACAATGCAAAATGGCAAAATCAATAAGGAAACAAAATCTACAAAATGCAAAAACAATAAAGAACAAACAAAAAAAACCATGAAAATTATTTTTAAGATATCATAAAATAAGAATATTTCACTAGGTGGAAAGTCAATTACAAGTAAATCTCAATTTAATCAAACAAATCATAGAGAAAGAAGCCAGACAGACAGACGGAGAGAGGAGAAAAGATGGAAAGACAGACAAACGGACAGACAGACGGACAGTCAGACAGGCACATAAACAAGCATAGACAGAAAGAACCATGAAGTATATAAAACATCAACCAAGCTAGTAATATAAAATACATAGGCATGCAGAACACACATACACATTAACGTTATGAATTAGCATACTCGTTCATAAGCATATGATGAGATTTTCTTTTAAAATTGCTCAAACAAGTATGAACATTCAATGGGAGACTTAGTGGGATTTTTTTCACGCCAAATGGCGTGACACTCGAGTGGGGCTAATCCCCTCTATATTCTTAGTTGGGGATAAAGAGAGAGCGAGAGATAGAGAGGAGTCCAACCCTCTCTCTCTCTCTCACTACGCCCAACTAAGAATATAGCGTGATAAGCCCTTACTCGAGTGTCACGCCACCTGGCGTGAACAAAATCCCACTAAGTCTCCCATTGGGACGAAATTTCATTCCAGATGAGACCTCCAGAATTATGCAGACTGTATTTGAAAATGTCCAATCTTGGAAAAGGTAGCATTAGTTTGTGTGGAAGACGTTTTGTATTGAATTGAAGTTTTTCAGTAAGGGATTGGGGAGCGCATCCTGACATGATTTTAAACATAAAAATGGCTTTATTAAATCTGAATTTAAGTTTAAGTGGGAGAATATCTAGTAATATGTAGTCACAATTAGATAGAGTTGACGATTTTAGTAGAACCAATTTGAGCTCACGTCTATAAAGACTTATAAAGTGGCTTAAGGACGTGTTCACTAGCTGAATACCAGAGTGAAGATGAATAATTTATATGGGATGCAATGTTAGCATGGAAGAATAATTTGCGGGAGTCCATATTTAGGAAATGTTTGATCTTAGACAGAAGAAAATCTTTTTAGAAACCATCTTACAAACACTTTGCACTTGGGGAGACCATGATAACTTTTTGTCAATAACTATCCCTAGCACTTTGTGTTGTTACCATTAATATATAATGAAGGATAACTACGGACAAATAGTCGTTTCTGTCTGGTGGTTACAAGCATACATTTAGTTATATTTGGGTTTAAACTCATGTGATTTAGCTCTGACCATGTGGTTAATTGACTGATACTTTTTTGCAAAACATGAACTATGTTTTCTACTTTTGAATGGCTTGAATGGAGAGTTGTGTCGTCTGCAAACATATCACAGAGAGATTGTATATATAGGGGTAAGTCATTTATATATATTGAAAAAAGAATTGACCAAGGACTGACCCTTGGGGAACACCATACTTAAGCGGGAGGAGAGAAGATGTTTTATTATTATTCAAAACAAGCTGATATCTGTTATCTAAGAAAGAGGATATAAAATCTAGAGTGCTACTAGAAAGACCATACAATTTGAGTTTTTTTAATAATAGCACATAATCACATCAAATGCTTTGGCAAAATCTATAAAAGAGTGCACCAGTGATAACGTTATTATTTATATTGGAAAGCCATTTATCGATTAGATTTGTGAGGGCAGAGTGGCAAGATTAATGTTTTTTAAATCCAGACTGATTAGGGTGAAATAAATTTGATTGTTCGAAATGACTGAGGATGCGTTTTCTGATGTGTTCCTTTAGAGGTTTGGACAGAGTGGATAAAAGATATATAGGTCGATAGTTTGAAGGGTTTTTCGGATCACCTGACTTATAAATTGGTATTACTTTGGCTACTTTAAAAGCTTTAGGAAACTGGTTCTTACTAATGCATAGATTGTAAAAATATGTGAGGGTTTCAGATATAACAGGAGCAGCAAGTTTGATAATGTTTCCATCAATATCATCTAAGCCACGAGAGCATGTTTGTTTTAATTGGGAGAGAGCGGAGAGTACTTCATGAACAGACATTAATGGGATATCAAGATCATATTTAACTTTGTTTAAGTCACATAATTGTTTAAGAGGGTCTAGATTGTTTATATTGGATTTATCATTCGTTACTGTGGACTGGGCAACTTCACATAAATGGGCATTGAGTTTGTCTGCAGACAGTTCTTTGCTGACAGTTGTTTTATTGTTGACAATGTTGTTACTTAATTGGTTAATGGAATTCCAAATGGATTTGGTGTTAGCATCAGATGAAACAAGATTTTGAAAATATTTCTGTTTGGATGCACGTTTTATGTGTGTAACTTTATCAATGTTTTTCTTTATCGCCTGCTAGAAGGAGGGAATCACGTAAATTTATAGCATATTCGACGTCTTTCGACAGCCAAGGCAACTTAGGGTTATCTCGAACACGTTTAGTTTTAAAAGGTGCATGCTTATCATATATGGTCAAACAAGATGCCTCGTCAGGGTTCGTAAACTGGTAAACCCAAGATATACCAGAATTACTGAGATCTTGTAAAAAAAACCTTTCCCTGTTGAAATGAGCAACATTTCTATATCGAATATAGGTATGACGACTTTTGGGGATTTTTACTCCTTTTCTACACCATGTAAGACACACTGGGTAGTGATCATTGAGACAAACTCAATGCCCATTTCTGTGAAGTTGCCCAGTCCACAGTAACGAATGATAAATCCAATATAAACAATCTAGACCCTCTTAAACATACTTCTAATATATTACTGTTTGTTGTGGTATAGATATGGTCAATAAGGGTTTCGCTGGTAGAAGTAACTCTAGTTGATGATATTGAAATGATTCGTATGAACTACTCCAGGTTTTGTTATATTTAAGCAGATCAAGATTAATATCACCTAAAAATATTACTTCTTCTGACAACATTGAAACGTCTTCCATCAAAAGAACATAATTGTCAATCCAGTCGATATGTTCAGCTGGATTACGGTATATAAAGGCAAGTACAACTGGCTTGGATTTAAAAAACAATTCACTTCAATGAAAATTGATTCAACATTGTGTGATTTATGGGGTATAATTCTTTTGTAATTCATGCTTTTATGTATATACACACCAAAGCCTGTTTCTTTAGAGTGCTTAGCATCTTTCCGAACAATATCATATCCTGGAATGGAAATTTCGGGATCAGACATAAATTCAGTTAGTCGAGATTCAGCGAAGCCAAAAATATGAAAGCGTTTACCAGAGTTTGTTAACATGAGAGACACATCAGATACCTTGTTAACAAGTGATTAATATTAAGAAATCCGACTCTCATTAGTCGGCCAAACTCTTTGAGTATCAGGCATATTGAGCAACAAAACTTTGTTATTTCAAAGACAATAAAGTAGAACCAATATCTAACATCCACAAGTAAGATTGGGTTGTACAATGCAGCCAAATATATACAAGCATAAGCTATTGAAACAACAAAATATGCAAAGAACAAACAACACCAACAACAGCTGCTGTGTGAGAATAAACAATCACTGCCACTTTCGTTATGGAAAGAATACACAACAGTAAAGAACTAATAATAATAATAATAATATAATGGTTATTCATAGAGCGCTTAACTCCCTTTGCAGGGAGCTCAAAGCGCTGAACAAAAGCCTAAGCACTAACATACAAATAAACATACACATTAAAGACAAGCCAAGAATAATCAACATGAAGACAAGTATCAATGAATATAAACATTAAAAATAAGTGAAACTGTTAATACAAAATACATGTATTAATCTCTCTCGCCCCCCCCCCCCCCCCCCCCCCCCCCCCCCCCCCCCCCCCCCCCCCCCCCCCCGCCCCCCCCCCCCCCCCCCCCCCCCCCCCCTCCCCCACCCCCCCCCCACCCCCAGAAGGTGAGGCATGCGACCTTGTACTGAATTCGAGCAGAAATTGGAAGCCAGTGAAGAGTGTGAAGTAACGGGGCGATATGCTGTGTCTTTATTGCTTTGAAAATCAATCTTGCAGCTGCGTTCTGAACTTTCTGAAGTTTCTGGATTGAGGACTGCGGGCAACCAAATAACAGATAGTTGCAATAGTCTAGCCTAGACAAGACGAGAGAACAGACGAGAGTTTGTGTTGCCTGAGTGGTAAGGAGGTGACGAATGGAACTTATCTTACGAATCTATTTTCACATGTGTTTTCATTGTAAGGTTGGAATCGATAGTGACGCCCAGGTTTTTGACAGAAGGAACAAAATCAATGTCTGAGTCACCTATCCTTATGGAAGACGGTAGGGACCTGTCAACAGAGAGTCTTTTAGAAGTCATTATGATGGCTTCAGTTTTGCTGTCATTTAATTGGAGTTTGTTTTAATTCATCCATGTTTTGACATTACTGACACATCCTTGAAGACCTTGAACAGTGGAGTCGAAGTCAGAAAGAGTTGTTTCCGTGTGTAGCTGATTATCATCAGCGAAGACATGGTGATTTACAGAATGATTCTTAACAATGTCGAAAAGGGGTTGTGTATACAATACAAAAAGCACAGGTCCCAGGACAGAGCCCTGGGGAACGCCATACTTAACAGTCGATGGAGTGGATTTATGGCCTGCTACGGAGATTGTTTCAGTTCTGTTTGAGAGATAGGCTTTAAATTAAACCAGAAGAGAGTAGAGCCATAAATGCCAAAGGAATTGGAAAATCTGTTTAGTGGGATAGTATGGTCAATAGTATCGAAAGCGGCGGAGAGGTCTAGTAAAGCAAGGACAGACATTTTACCATTGTCAAGGGATGTTAGGATATCATTCATGATCTTAAGAAGGGCGGTTTTGGTGCTATGATGGGGTATGTATGCTGACTGTAAGGAACTGAGTAAATTGTTGCGAGTCAAATGTTCGTTTAGTTGCAAAAGAACAAGGCGCTCAAGTAGTTTTGATAGAAAGGGGAGATTTGAAACTGGTCTGTAGTTTTTCAAGTCATCAGGATCAAGCGAGGGTTTCTTAAGCAGAGGTTTTACCAAAGAGCACTTGTACTCGTCAGGAAAGGTCCCAGAAGTGAGGGATGCATTCATGATGTCAGTGATGAAAGGCAACAAAACGTCAAGAGAGTCTACAAGCAAGTCAGAGGGAAATGGGTCGAGTTCACAGGTTTTGAGTGGAGAGGAAAGAATTGTCCGTTTAACTACATCTTGAGTCACAGGGGTGAAATGAGTCAGGGGTTGGCCATGAAAACAGGGTTCGTTAGAAACAAATGAATCAAGATTGTTTTGAATAGTGCAGATTTTGCCTTTAAAGAACTGCATGAAACGATTTGGGAGCTCAGTGAGTGGGAAAATGGACGGGAGGGGTGAGGTTTTTACCATACCAAGTAACTGATTGAATACCTGAAATAATCTACCAGATGAAAAGCTTTATTTGATTTTGTTGCAATAGTACGTGGTTTTTGCAGCATGCACTATGTCCGTGACAGCCTTTTTTGCACATGCTTTTTGCACATGCTTGTGGCCAGCCAGACGCGAGCTCGTCCACTGTCTCTCCAGTTGGCGTTTGTGCTGCTTGGCAGCCCGCGTTTGCTCGGCCGCTGCGCTGTACCAGGGGTCACACCTGGCTGACGACACCTGGCGTCTGGTGGCCGGGGCGTGGTGGTCAGGGCAACTAACACTCGCAACAACTGTTATCTAATTATAGCCAATAGCAGCAAAGAATGGCTTCACAAAAGCAAGAATATTAAGCAAAGAATAAACCACAGCAAACAACATCAAATCTCATGAAGCAAATTGAACAGAATTTGGCAAACCTGAAATGCACTCCAATAAATCCTTCAATTCAGCGATAGGTCTGTATTTCAATATACGTGACTCAGACAACTGCATCACAAGAGTGTTCTCTCTCCTTCATTCATTCCCCCCACCCCCACCCCACCTCCGCCTCTTTCCCTACACACACACAAGCACAGGAGCACACACGCACGCAACACAGGCATACATGCACATGACGCGCACACACATCAACACATACATACACATACACACTTATGCATGCGTTCGCATCGACGCGCACAGACATACGCATGCACGCGCGCATAATACATGCACCCCACATACATATACACACATCTTACTCATGTGCCTAAAGCATGTGCGAGTGCACAGTGTAACACAAGCTGAGTCATGTTAAAACAAACTTTGACTCCGAAATTTGTTGGGAATGAATTCAAATGATTTTCAACTTAGGCACACATCAATACTCAAAATATAAAATTAAGCAATTCATTGGCGCTGGCTATGTTGGGCGTTTAACATGTTAGAGG
>CM065686.1:27120883-27125883 GCA_017654935.2 Phymorhynchus buccinoides
TGCTCATTTTCTTCTAACATTTTTTCATGATGCGTGAAGGAATGATCTCGTGGAAACCAAGACTTTTCTTCTGTGGTAAGTAAAGTCGTTTAAAAAAAAGAAGCAATGATGATGTAGTAGTAGTAGTAGTAGTAGTAGTAGTAGTAGTAGTAGTAGTAGTAGTAGTAGTAGTAGTAGTAATAGTAGCATAGCAGTAGCAGAAGTGATCAAAGAAGCTGCAGCAGCAGCACAGTGTTAGATCTAGAGTAGTAATAGTATCCAATAATAATGTATGCTAGTCAGTCGTTTCCAACCATGACTGCCAGAAAAGGGCAGAGAGGGGGCAGATGCCATCCCAGAGGGCCGGAATGTATTATAGTATAATACAATAATGAAATGGCAAATCTCTCAACCCCCCCCCCTCTCTCTCTCTCTCTCTCTCTCTCTCTCTATCTCTCTCTCCTCTCTCTGTCTGTCTCTCTCTCTCTCTCCCTCTCTCTCCGTCTCTCTCTGCGTCTCTCTCTGTCTCTCTCTCTCTCTCTCTCTCTCTCTCTCTCTCTCTCTCTCTCTCTCTCTCTCTCTCTCTCTTCCTCTCTCTCTCTCTCTGTCTCTGTCTCTCCCCTCTCTCTCTCTCTCTCTCTCTCTCTGTGTCTCTCTGTCTCTCTCTCTCTCTGTGTGTCTCTCTCTCTCTCTCTCTCTCTCTCTCTCTCTCTCCTCTCTCTCTCTCTCTCTCTCTCTCTCTCTCTCTCTCTCTCTCTCTCTCTCTGTCTCTCTCTCTCTGTCTCTGTCTCTCTCACTATCTCTGCCTCTCTCTCTGTCTCTCGCTCTGTGTGTGTCTCTCTCTCTGTTTCTCTATATCTGTCTCTATATGTGTGTGTATGTCTCTGTCTCTCTCTCTGTTTCCCTCTCTCACTGTCTCTCTCTTTCTCTCACTCTGTGTGTGTGTCTCTGTGTGTATGTGTGTGTGTGTGTGTGTGTGTGTGTCTCTCTCTCTGTATCGCTCTCTCTCTCCGAGTCTCTCTCTCCCCTCTCTCCGTCTCTCTCTCTCTCTCTCTCTCTCTCTCTCTCTCTCTCTCTCTCTCTCTCTCTCTCTCTCTCTCTCTCTCTCTCTCTCTCACACTCTGTCTCTCACACACACTCACTCTCTCTCTCTCTCTCTCTCTCTCTCTCTCTCTCTCTCTCTCTCTCTCTCTCTCTCTCTCTCTCCCTGTCTCTATCCCTCTTCCTGTCTCTCTCTCTGTGTCTCTCTCTCTCTCTCTCTCTCTCTCTCTCTCTCTCTCTCTCTCTCTCTCTCTCTCTCTCTCTCGCTATGTGTGTGTGTCTCTCTGTCTCTCTCTCTGTTTGTGTGTGTGTCTCTCTTTGTCTCTCTCTGTCTGTCTTTCTCTCTCTCTGTCTCTCGCTGTCTCTGTCTCTCTGTGTCTCTCTCTCCCTTTGCCTCTCTCTTTCTCTGTCTCTCTCCCTCTCTCTGTCTCTCTCTCACTGTCTCTCTCTATCTCTATCTCTGTTTCTCTCTCTCTCTTTGTCTCACACTCTGTGTCTCTCTGTCTCTCTCTGTCTCTCTCTCTCTGTTTCTGTCTCTCTCTGTCTCTGACTCTCTCTCTTTGTCTATGTATGTGTGTGTGTGTGTGTGTGTGTGTGTGTGTGTGTGTGTGTGTGTGTGTGTGTGTGTGTGTGTGTGCCGTGTGTGTGTGTGTGTGTGTGTGTGTGTGTGTGTGTGTGTGTGTGTGCGCGCGCGCGCGCATGGAGTATGGGTTCCAGTGAACCCACATTGTCCAAAATAAGTATAAACACATTTAGTCCTCTTTAAAATGTATGGGTGTGGGTGAACCCACACGATGCTTACCGCAGTCAAAAGCAGCATCCGGTGAAGGTTAATGCATATATGAAAACTATTTTTAAATTAACCCTTTCACCGCCACCCATATTTCAGCCAAAACTGTCCATTAAATTTACCTGGGTAGAGAACGAAATCTCTGCAATATTGGGGATTCTATAAAATAAGGTCTATCCTTCCCAAAACTAAGACAATAGGGTCTTTGGATAATAGACCCCAATTTGATGCCTTTTAGTGACATAGGTGTTAAATCACTGTGGTGGTAAAATGCGACTTTGGCGGTGAAAGGGTTAAAAAAGAATCTACTGTTGGTTGCATTGTCGTTTAAAACCTATAAACCAGGTATAAACTAGCCATTATCCAAGCTTGCGTGTAATTTATGTCCTTATAATAGAGTGAATGGTGTATCAATCCTATATCTTTGCACCTCGCTGGCGGCCATTTTGAAATTACGTTAATATTTAAAATTGCCCAAACTTTTCAGCCCGGCCCACATCAGATTTTCAATCAGCTATATAAACTTAAGTAAAAACTGCCAAACAAAATTCTTTATGATGCATTGCAAGGTATTCATGCACGGCCCTGGGACTAGTATGTAAATTAGACTAACCTCCCTTAACGATTGGCTGCTTAGCCTAATTTACATACTACTACCCGTGTTGACTGTCTAAGACGCACTCATGATGGGGACGTCCCGATTCGCCATTTCCCAAATCACCATTCATGTGACACATTATGAACTTAAGGGCCAACCACACGTCCACTGAAATCGCACGACTGTACGATGCGATTCGATCACGTACGTGGTCTCCAAGAACAAAATGTGATTCGCGCTTCGAGATCACGTGATCGAATCGTATTGTACAGTCGTGTGATTTTAGCTGACGTGTGGCTGGCCCTTCAGCGTCATTTCGCCATTTCATTCCTGCGTGCCTAGTGTGTGCATGTGTTTATTTTCAAGCAATTACTGACTAAACCAATTCAAATGACGGAAAGAACGTGCAAACATTGCTGTATTCCCAGCACTGTAAGAAATTCAATTCAAATTCAAAACAACTTTATTCATCCTTGTGGAAATTAAAGTGTGCAACCACAGGCTCGATAAACAATACTAAAAACATTCAGATTACATAAATCGAAACACCACAACTAAGACAATAAGATGCATATGACATCATCAAGGAATTAGAAAGGGAGAGAATTTGATTAGAATTAAAGTGAAAAATTTGAAAACGTACTCATATAAAAACTAATAATATTTTCCTAAAATAGATGAACCAATTAAGATTAAGATTAGGAATTACAGCCTTGTCGGCGACCAAGGCCATGACAGGGCTGTCACCACGTTAAACTTCACCACAAATCAATAAACAAATAAATCAATTAATAATATATACATACGTATCACAAATTAAAAACAACAGCAACAAAGCATAGCACCGAAGTCGGTTTATACTCGCACGCGCACACGCGCACACACACACACACACACACACACACACACACACACACACACACACACACGACTCAGCACACGACTCAGCACACGCACACGCCCGCCCGCACACCCAATAACACGTTAAGACAGCTGGCCTGCATTCGAATTATGTGGACGGATGGCAGAGGGAATGAAAGAGTTTAAGTGCCTAGATATTCTTGCACGTGGGGCTCGCAGTCTGTCGCTTCTGTCCGATCGTCTGCTGCCAATGTGTAAGGGATGTGTCTCGTCGGTCATGATCGTCCTCAGTTTGTCAGTCAGTTTTCTGTTGTACATGTCGTCAAAGTTTGTTTGTTTTTTGCCCACCACCCCACCCGCTTTCTTTATAACTTTATCTAGTCGACCTTTGTCTTGTTTTGAAATGTTCCCTCCCCAACACACAACACCAAAGGTTAAGACACTACAGATCACAGAAGAATGAAACATTTGAAGGATTTCAGTGCGAACGTTAACATATCTCATTTTACGAAGACAGTACATAGACGACTGTTGAGTTTTCTTAATAGAGCACTAGAATGTTCACACCAAGAAAGGTTTTTATCTATAGTCACACCCAGATATTTGTAGGTATCAACCTGTTCAACACATTTTTGTATCGTGACCCGACTTTGTACTGGGGACTTTTTCCTGAAATCAATAACAAGTTCCTTTGTTTTTTTTACATTTAGTACAAAGTAATTATCGTCGCACCATTGGACAAAGTTGTCGACTTCGTTCCTGTGGTCAGTGTCGTCGTCGTTAGTTATCAGTCCTGTCAATGCCGAGTCATCTGCGAATTTTGCAAGGGGGTAGTTGTCAACAGCATTTCTATATTCAGCTGTGTAAATAGTAAACAAAAAGGTGACACCACTGTACCTTGAGGTCCACCAGTGTTAGTGGCCAAAACATTATAAATGGAATGAGAGACTTAGTGGGATTTTTGTCACGCTAGGTGTCGTGACACTCGCTAGTGGCTAATCCCCTCTATATTCTTAGTTGGGGATAAAGAGAGAGCGAGAGATAGAGAGGAGACCAACCCTCTCTCTCTCTCTCTCTCTCTCTCTCTCTCTCTCTCTCTCACCCCGCCCAACTAAGAATATAGCGTGATAAGCCCCTAGCGAGTGTCACGACACCTGGCGTGACAAAAATCCCACTAAATCTCCCATTGCTAAGGTTGACGAACTGAGGCCTATTGGTCAAATAATCAAGTACCCATAAAATACTTGGAAAGGGCAGTTTCGTGTTCATGAGTTTCCTGGCTAAATTGTGAGACTGGATGGTATTAAAAATCAAAGAACATCAAACGAACATAGGTATTTGCTTTGTCAAGGTGTTCATAAACTTTGTTTAAGACAAAAAGAATGGCATCATCCACACCTCTGTTCCTTCTGTAGGCAAACTGTAAGGGGTCAACAAAGGGTTTAACAAAATCATGCAAATGTTTGTTGTTGTTTGTAGAAGGTTTAACGTCCTCATGGCGGGAAGCCCTTAGGGACAAGTTTCTCTGGTGCTGGGTCGTTTAGGGAATATCCGCGGAGCGGTTGATGGTCTGGAGGAGGAGGGTCTGGGATGAGATCGTGGAGGGCGCTAGGAGTCGTCGTGGCGGTGTTGGTGACTTAGACGTTGGTCCGGCGGTTCTCATCTTGGCTGGAGGTTTGGGTTGTGGTCTCTGTTCAGGTCCTGGGGCGGAAGTCTTCTGTTTTTCTTCTG
>CM065686.1:27130883-27135883 GCA_017654935.2 Phymorhynchus buccinoides
TGTTGAACCGCCGTTTTGTCCAAATCATAATAGAAATTTTGGACAAAACGGCGGATCTAACCCCGCTGTTTTGTCTATAGACAAAACGGCGGAATTGGGACAAAACGGCGGTTAACAATTCCCCTGATTAGGAGTGGAGGGAAAGCTGTCCTGAAAGAGGGAATGCGTTCAGGATTGAACCTGGCCCATGACATCATGTCAGGACAAAAGATGTTTGCCGCTTTGAAGCAACGAGGCAAAGAAGTAGGAAAGAGACTGTTGGGGCAAGCTGTGGGGACCATGGCTGGAAACGGCTCTCCCAACGGCCCTCCACCCAACTCAGCACACGGAAGGCTGCAGGTCCAAAGAGGAAAAGGAAGCAGAAGCAGCGTGTCAAGGACATTTTTGGATAAACAAAGCATGGCACTTCTCCATCACCTGTCTTCAGAAAGTGTCCAAACAGGGTTGGATTTATTTTCGGTTCCCCCAACTCATACTTCAGTGAAAGAAGGGCAGTATGTAGAAATATTTCCGTTAGCCGCCCTTTCTGCTGGAGCCCCTATCGACTTTGTCATCAGCGGAGGAACAGAAGAGTACATGGATCTGAGCAACACCTTCCTGCACATTCAAGCCAAAGTGACTAAGGCGGATGGGACTGACCTGAATGTTGACCAATATGTGGCTCCCATCAACAACTTTCTGCACAGCCTCTTCTCCCAAGTGGACGTCTCCCTCAACGGCGTCCTGGTCACCAATTCGGAAAACACCTATCCTTACAGGGCCATGCTGGAAACGGTCCTGAGGCTCAACGAAGAGGACACCTCCAATCGGCTTTGTTTGCTGCTGACACCCACGGACACATGGATGCCACTCAAGGAAACGAGAACCGATGGGAACTTCACCGAATGCCTCGAAGGCTTTGATGCGAATGCTCTGTACTTGTGGGCGTTGATGCAGGAAATGCCCACGAAACAGCCAATCAGGAGGTGGAGAGCAAACAATTTTTGAGCCGAGCAGGTAGATAAGTACGGAAAGCAAGCCCGAGAGTGGATTGAGTGGGAGATGGAGCAACGTGGCGTACCTATTCTCCACAAATTCAACGGCAAGGAAAAAAGACTGGGGAAATGCAAAATCCCCGTGGATGGCTATTTGCGGGAGGAGGCGAGTGGTCGGGAGCGAGTATTCCAGTTTCAAAGCTGCCTTTTCTACGCGCATACCTGCGCTCTCACCGAGAACATTACCAACCACCCACTCAATGGCAAACCCCTCACGGAGCTCCGAAGCAACACCAACGACATCACCGATTATTTGAGGCACACCGTGGGGGTGAAGGTCGTCGAAATGTGGGAGTGCGAGTGGAAGGCAGAGAAAAAGTCGAACCCGACATTGCGAGCCTTCCTTCGAGCGAAATTTCCGCACACCCCCTTCCACCAAAGCTTCATCACCGTCCGCAGTCTCACCAAGGCCATCAAGGACGGTCGCTTTTTTGGACTGGCACAATGCGACATCAACGTTCCCGAGCATCTACGACCCCACTTCAAGGAGATGACCCCCATTTTCAAAAACACGGAGATCAGTATCGACGACATCGGCCCCTTCATGCAGGCCTACACTTGGGAACACAAGCTTCTCCCCACCCCAAGACACAGCTTGATCGGGAGCTACTGGGGCAAAGGCATCCTCCTGGCAACGCCTCTACTGAAGTGGTACATGGATCACGGTCTGGAAGTGACGGACATCCAGCAAGTCGTGGAGTACAGTCCCAGAACCTGCTTCAACCCGTTCGGGGACAAGGTGACCGAAGCACGACGTCAAGGGGATCTTCAGAAAGGAGGGTCCATCATCGCCGACACGATGAAATTGTTAGGTGAGTACATTATTATGTTTTTTATGTACTAATTAACCTCTTAACTGTCACCGACGTACTTACCTTATGAGCTCGAATGATCAAGAATATGCTGGGGCTCTAACACAGTCGTTCACAATCAGCGTACAGGCCATTTCACAGCACTGAAACTGCACTGTTGAAGGTAACTAATGACATTCTCTTAGCTCTTGACTCTGGTGACGCATCTATATTAACTCTTTTGGATCTTTCAGCTGCTTTTGATACTATTGACCACCATACACTCCTTAAAAGGCTTCAAATCACCTATGGAATATCAAGCACTGCTCTGTCATGGTTCTCGTCTTACCTTTCTGGTCGAACTCAGTCTGTCTCCATCAATGACTCATCTTCTGCAATGGTTGGCCTCACATGTGGTGTTCCTCAAGGCTCAGTACTTGGACCAGTCCTCTTCATTATGTATACTAAACCTCTGTCCGAGTTGATCACTTCTCATTCAGTTGATTCTCAGACTTTTGCTGATGATACACAACTCCACAAGCCTGTATCCCCATCTACCATTCTTCCTTCTATATCTTCACTTGAATTCTGCATTCGCAACATCAAATCATGGATGCTACAAAACAAACTGAAGCTGAATGACGACAAAACGGAGGCCTTGTTCATCCACTCTCCATCTAGACAACTTTCCGTACCCAAAGCCTGATTCCATCTCTGTCTGTGACACTCAAATACCTTTTTCTCCTTCTACTAGAAATCTTGGCTTCCACATCTCTCAAGATATCAATGTTGACTCACAAGTTCAAACTATCTGTCGGTCAGCATACTGTGAGCTGCGTCGCATTGGTACGATTCGCCATCTCCTGTCTATAGATACTACTAAGATACTAGTCTGCGCTTTTGTTCTCTCTAAATTAGATGATTGTAATTCACTCTTGTATGGCTGCCCCCAACACCTCATTGACAAGCTTCAAAAAGTCCAGAACTCTGCTGCCAGACTTGTCCTCAAGGTCTCTAAGTATCATTATGTTCAACCACTCCTGATATCCCTCCATTGGCTTTCCATCAAAGCACGTATTGACTACACAATTTCCACTCTATGTCATTCTTATTTCTCCGGAAATGCCCTTAGCTACATCTCTGACATGCTTTCTGTCTATTCTCCATCAAGGCAATTGCGGTCATCTTCAGATTCCAAAATTCTCTGTGTTCCTAGTACATGAACAAAAATGTTTGGTGAGCGCTCCTTTTCCTTTTCGGCCCCATCAGTTTGGAACTCCTTACCACGCGAAATTCGCCATATCCAGTCCTTGCAATGTTTCAAATCAGCTCTCAAGACCCACCTATTCAAGCTACATCACAACCTTTAGGCCAAATTACTTCTGGACACTATTCTCACACACACCCCCCCCCCCCCCCCTCCCCCCCCCCCCCCCCCCCCCCCCCCCCCCCCCCCCCCCCCCCCCCCCCCCCCCCCCCCGATATTAGTTTCACTGTGTGTTGACTGCAATGTCTACGTCAGCTTTGTTGCGAGAGAGAGAGAGAGAGAGAGAGAGAGAGAGAGAGAGAGAGAGAGAGAGAGAGAGAGAGAGAGAGAGAGAGAGAGAGAGAGAGAGAGAGAGAGAGAGAGAGAGAGAGAGAGAGAGAGAGAGAGAGAGAGAGAGAGAGAGAGAGAGAGAGAGAGAGAGAGAGAGTGTGTGTGTGTGTGTTGATGCTTTTTCAACTGATTGTATTTTGTATTGTGTTTTGGGGTGGGGTGAGTGGTGGTGATGGTAACGGTGTGTGTGTATGTGAGTGCGTGTGTGTGTGTGTGTGTGTGTGTGTGTGTGTGTGTGTGTGTGTGTGTGTGTGTGTGTGTGTGTGTGTGTGTGTGTGTGTGTATGCCTATTTGCATGTGCGTGAGCGATTATTTGGTTTTGTTGTTGAATTTCTTACTTTTGATTTTTGTTGTTGTTAAGCGCATAGAGCTCCACATTTGGTGGAGGAATGCGCTATATAAATGATTCACTCTTATTATCATTATTATTAAATTCTCTAAGCCTTTTACCAAAATAGCTCTGTCGTTTTTACAGAATAATTAAACAAAATATTTTAACATTTCTTTTTCTGTTCAATCCAGAACATTATGCGTACGGTAAATCGATCTGCAACGTCACCAAGCACAGGAACGTGCACTGCCTGGACGACGAGACCACCCAGAAAAAAATCAACAACCCCCCTTTCCAAAAAATGACGGAACTCCTCCCCAACGTCAATGAGGTGGAGCTGGACAAAACCAAAATCATGTGGACGCTCCCCAACCAAATTGGCTTCTTCGTCTACCAATACGCCAAACTCAGAATGCTCCAGTTCTACTACGACTGTCTCGACACCTTCGTCCCCAGGCCCCACTTCCAACTATGTCAGATGGACACAGACAGCCTCTATATGGCGCTGTCTCACTCATCCTTGGAGGACGCCGTACCCCCAGCCAAAAAAGAAGCCTTCTTCCAAAGCTATAGAGAGTGGTTTCCATTCCCGGCCTGCGACACCCACTACGAGGAGTTTGTCAAGACAAAAACCCGAAACCAGCCCTGGGAAGCTCCTCCATGCTGTCAGGCACGGCTTCGCTATGATAAAAGGGGCTCTTTAAATTGGAATACAGGGGGAACGGCGCCGTAGCCTTGTGTTCCAAAACGTATAACTGCTTCGGTGACGATGGGGATAAACTGAGTAGCAAAGGACTGAGGAGGACACTCAACAGCTTCTCAAAAAAAGGACTACCAAAGCGTCCTGGACACCAAAGCCAACAACAGCGGCCTCAACTGCGGATTCCGCACCAACGGAAAACAAATGTTCACCTACGAGCAAACCGGAGCCTCCTTATCTTTCCTATACATCAAGAGGCAAGTTCAAGCCGACGGCGTAACGACCACACCACTATCAATCTAAGGGGGCGGGGGGGGGGGGGGGGGGGGGGGGGAAACAAACACCATTCAATAAGAAAACAAACAAAAAGGAAACCACCCAGCCATCGTGTAATGTGGCTTTGTTACGGTATTTTTATTCAGCGTAATAAACCACTCATAGGTTACGTTATGTATGAATAATAATAGCGTACCAAAGGGGTCTCAAGCCCCCGAAAACACAGAGAGAACGATGAAAACATTTTTTTCGAAGTAAAAAACCTACCATA
>CM065686.1:27140328-27160328 GCA_017654935.2 Phymorhynchus buccinoides
AGCACAATTTCAAGATTTCTATCGAAATCCATAACATAGGCCCTAAGCCCATCCTTTGGCAGAAAAGTTTGGTTTATTTTACTGCTAGAGCTGGTACAAACTTGCAATTAATTATTTCGACGTTGCCCTTGATAGAATTCCAACAAAACCAGGTTTCATGTTGCACTCTTGAAATTAATTAAATGAATAAACTTTTACGTATATTTAAGTTCTCGATAAGTACCCCTGATTATGCATTGGAACTCGGCTTGTGCGTGAACGGGAAACGAATGAAGCGAGTGGTCCTAGGGCCTACTACCAGGTGGTACCAGGCAATAACTGATTTTTAAAATGCAGTTTTAGAAAGTATGTTCATGTAAAGAACGTGTTGAGATTAGAAAATGTGCAAAATATCAAGACTGTAGCTCAAATAATTTCCGAATTGTAGCAATTTAAAGTTTGTTTAATTTGGGTAATTTTGCGTCATTTTAAGCTTTTTGCTACATGTTCAAAGTTTAGAATTTTACCAAGCTCCAACAACACGCATTAACGATTTATAATTTATTGTGTCTTCTTTTACTACCTTAACTCTATCCACAAACAGTAATACAAGACTGTCTGCTTTGTGGTTTGAATACAGTGCCTGCATGAAACAAGGTGAGATTGAGGAAATAAAATAACATCGAAAAAGTGAACAAAATGCACTGTATTTGAAGAGTTGTAATTACATAACTAAGAAGCCTAGAGTTCTGATTTTGGGGATAGCTAATCACATGCATGTGTCAAACACAACAAGGCAAAGTAGTGATCACCCGGTAACAAACTAAACGATCACCATGGTAACAAAATCAACCAGTTTTGTAAAATTGGTAAAATTCATGAAATATGACTTTTTTCAATACATCACAAATCAAAGTCTACTGTTGCTAGAAATTTGAAATGTTATTATCTTAATTCTCCGTTTTAGACAAATCTCATTAACCTTTTTTTCTTCGAAATCTATGTTCTGTTATTTGTGTCCTCTGCCACAGACAGAAGGAGGACTATGTTTTTATTCATTTATTTTCTCGTTGTTTCTGACTTTGTTTTTCCCAGAAATATCTTGTAAACTGCAGTAAATAATTGATTCAAATTGTGCAAAAGGGTACATTAACTGAAACAGAAGGCAGTTAAAGGCAAATTACAACCTTGTTGACTTTGACCTTGAACCTTGAACTTTTTTTTGGGGGGGAGGGGGGTAGTCAAAGTTTTCGCACCTTTGCAGCTACAGTCAATTTTTTGTTGTAAGTATGTATATTGGCTTATGGCGATTCTATATGTTAACTATGTATTACCCTCATTACCTTGACTTTGACCTTGAGCATAATAGTTTGTATGATTAGGACATATATGTCAGATTTTCCGCATTTTTAGTCCCCAAATTTCAATAGCTCAAGGTGTTGCACATGCCTGATATTATTATTTAAAGTATTAACAACCTTTGGGTGTCCTTGACATTTGACCGTGTTTCTTCCTTGTATGTTGTTATATCTTATGAATAGCTGTATACATTTGTTCCAAATTTTGAAGAGTACTGTATAACTTAAAGCTACTGTGTCCCAAACAGTATCTATTTTCCTTTACATTGAACTTTGACCTTGAGTTTTTAATTTTGTTTGTGGTATACATTATCGTATCTCCTGAAGCTCTGCATGGACCTAGAGCGTGTCTCGGTCCTTTATAAATTTGCTGACCCTGACATTTAAATCTTGTTTACATCTTATTCACTTTCCCATGGGAAAGCTGCCGCCTTTGCTCTAGTGTTGCTGGTGTGCTGAACAGTTCCCCATGGAAAAACTAGTTGAGTTGTTGTAGTTTTCTTGTTTTTAGGAACTCACCAGGGCAATTAATTTTCTCCTTTCTTAATTAAGTGTAAAGCTAATCCCCAGCACATGAATTTAGGGGACGTTTTCACTTCTTGTTTTATATTTTAAAGGCAAAGAAATAATTTACCTGCACAAGAAAATATCACTTCTTCAGCCTTTTTTTCAGATATACATAACACACACACACACACACACACACACACACACACACACACACACACACACACACACACACACACACACACACACACACACACACACGCAACACGCGTTTCGTAGCCACACATGTGTGCGCATGGGTGTACATGTGTGCCTGATAAAATATATGTATAAGTCAAATGAAATTTACATGTAGTTTTGTTGTGATAACATTACCCACTGACACAGGAAAATTACTTGAACGTGTTTTGAATTTGCATGTGATTTTTGTGTGACATGTGTGTTGGATAGGAAATGAAATAAGGGGGGCACGGGGTGTTACATGTAAATTTTTGACCAAATCACAACTTTTTTGCGTTACTTGAACGGTTTTTAATTTGGGGAATTGCCAATGGGATTAAATTTTGTTAGTTGCCAGTGGGATTTAACGTGAAATACTAAGTGCATGGGCACACGGGACCTCCGTTTATCGTCTCATCCGAAAGGCTCCTTGTTCAGACCGTAAGGCCTAGTGCAGAGTAAGAGGAAACAATCCCCTGTACCCAGACTCGAACTCGGATTTATTGTATACGAGGTGTGTGTGTTACCTCTGTGCCACGCTGGTGATATGGTGTTGTGTTGTTATCCTGGTTTTTGTGTTATGTCGTTATGCTTCTTCAAACAATGTTTTGTTTTTGATTTTATTTCATAAAGATATATCCTTGTTTTAAGTCCATATTTTGCTTTTGATGTTTGTGGGGATGCGCGTGCTTGAGTCAACACGTGCAGGGTTGCGCTTATTTTGTTACGCTGTAAGTAGTAATTGTACATCCTTGGAATGTAAACTTACAGCCCCCCTGCTGTGGACCCCCCCCCGACCCCTTTAACCCCCCCCCCCCCCCCAAGTACCACCACCTCTCCCCCCCCCCTATCTCTAACTCTACTCTAACTCTCTCTCTCTCTCTCTCTCCTCTAAGGCCTCGTTTTCCGTTGGCGCTGCTCTGAGATTGACGCTCTCTCCCGAGTTCTCTCTCTCTCTCTCTCTCTCTCTCTCTTTCTGTCAAAGTCAAAATTACTTTATTATCTCACCAAGAGAAATTGCATTGTGGTCTTATGATACAAGGACAACAGAAAACAAAATATCCATGCATTTGAACAACACAAAAAGAACAGAAAACAAAAATCAAGGTACACCCCCAACAACAACAAAAAAACACACAAACATAAAAGCAAAGGTCATCTTACCAATAAAACAACAACCTTCTTTATACTCAACGAATGTACCCCCCCCCCCCGCCCCCCCTTTCCCATCCTCTTCACATCCCCAACCATTCTACCCAATCCACTTCAATCCGTCCCCTCCCACATTGGTACAAAATATGAACAAAATTAGGTAACACACAGAGCCAGTATAATTTTGAGTCTTCCCCATTCCCCACAACATGCGCCTTCATACAGCATTCGCTCTCTACACCCAACCGCACTCTTCCTCAGCCACACACACCCTCCTATTACTACTATCTCTCTCACAACACACAGCATCTCAAACCTCAGAGTCTCTTGAGAGTGTTGAGTACCTCAATTGATTTGGGTACAAAACTAGATGCATTTCTAAGCGTTCAACAGCGAATAGAGCGGTATCGTCTGTCAGATGGAAGTAGTTCATAACACTTTCACAGGACATGCCTTTCAGTTTCATTACTCGCAATCACTCTGGCGTTTCGCATCACACGTTTTTCATACAAACTGCACAAATATTCTTGTTTTCTACCCACAAGTTCAAAACATTCTTGGCCTTTACATTCAAACCTGCAAACCAGCCGACGAACGAAAACGTCACCACAGATTCAATAAAACAGCGTAAAAAGCTTGAAGAAGGTCAGCACTTACATTGAATGATCTAAGTTTCCTAATGCAATACATTCTGGTTTGGCACTTCTTGTAAACATAGTCAACATGTGAACTAAAAGAGAACTTATTGTCAATGACTGTCCCAAGGTAGGCTATCTATACTCTTCTACCCATTCAACTTTCTCCCCGTTAATAGCAAGGTCTAACATTGTGGTGGAGATTTCCTAAAATCAACAATCAATTCCTTTGTTTTTGTGACATTAAGGTCTAGATAGTTCTCCTCACACCAAGACACACATTTGTCAACCTGCTCAAAATATGCATTGTCCGAGTTGGAAAGATCAGCTAAAGCTGTATCATCTGAATAATATTTGACAACTGGTGTGGACTCTGACCCTTTACAATCATTAGTATACATGGTGAAGGGGACCGGGGATAGGACAGTATCTTGGGGGCAACCAATTGATACACACATTGTGGAGGAGAGAGCATTTTGGTATCTAACTGTTTGTGCGCGTTTTAGTAAGAAATCTAGAATCCAGTGTGTGTGTGTGCATGCATGCGTGCGAGCGCGTGTGTGTTTTTGTGTCAGTGTGTGTGTGTGTGTGTGTGCGTGTGTGCGTGCGCGTGTGTATGTGTGAGTGAGTGTGTGAAGGTTGTTGTTTTCTTTCTGGTTTTAAGTTTAAAATTCCAATTGTAAATAGCAAAATGTATTAAATCAGACCAAATTTTACAATACATTGTTAGTAAATTAAGTTTGTGTTATGACTTGTTCTTGCGTCGAATAGTCGACTCTTCTTTATGCAACTTTTGTGAACAAACTGAACAGACCAATTGTCATATGCTATTTGATTGTGATGTCATACGTCAGTTTTGGCTAGGCCTGCAGCACTTTGTTGCACAGAAGTGTTAGCATTGTCAAAACTTAAGATTAGAAAAAGAACTGGTCTTGTTTAGCACAAAACAAAATGTATGCACAGACGCGGTTATAGATTTCATTATTTTATTTGCAAAATTTTATCTATACAAATGTAAACTACAAAACGCACTTCCAAGATTGCCTACATCCATTACCTTGCTTAAAGATAGATATAAGATTGATCGCTATATTGCTACTATAAATGGATCGCTTACACAGTTCGAGCAAAAATGGTCTTTATATTTACCTGTCATTGAGAATGACCATACATAGATATGCATATTACCTTACATGATATGCACAAACGATATGGGTGAAGTAGAAACCAATTATGTACTATTTCCCTATCTTTCTTTTTCTGTCTCTCTCTCATCTTTCTTATAACTGTATTTTGTTGATGTTGTTACTCGGTTTATTTGTTATGCTTATTTACTTAGATATGTGTGTACAAGGTAGTACATATATGATTATAAATAATTGATGATATATTTTATTTATTCTTACTCTTGTATGTTTTGTGTTTCTTTTATTTACATGTTATTATGTTTTCGGAAAAAAAGAGCAAAAAGTATTAAAGAAAAAATAAATTAATTAATCAATATAAGTAAAAGAAAGAACGGAAACAATATACGGATTAGTGGAAATACGGACGCGCGCGCTTATGTTTTTTATTCTTTCTTTCACTTATTTACTGATTGCGCATGTGTTTCCGTGCAGAACATCCGCGTGTATGTGTACACGGCCTTATCAATGTGGGCACCAACTGTTATGGAAAATATGTTTCAGTCATAGATAAACAGATCTAGATTTGGTTCAACATATGATAAATCACACACGCAGATGATTCTAACATTCTTTTATTTGGACTCTACGTAATACGAGTAAAATATTTGGCAAAATCAAAAAAAGAAAAGAAAAAAAAGTTTGTGTTATGACTGTGCGTAATGTTTACTTTGTATGTGGCCTCCTGTTTTGTACTGACTGTTCATCCTCTATGTCCCCAAGAGACATTAAAGGATTCTTAACGCGACTGTGTGTGTGTGTGTGTGTGTGTGTGCGTGTGTGTGCGTGTGCGTGCGTGTGCGTGCGTGCGTGCGTGCGTGCGTGCGTGTGTGTGTGTGTGTGTGTGTGTGTGTGTGTGTGTGTGTGTGTGTGTGTGTGCATGTGTGTGTACGCGCGCGTGTATGCGCAAGAGTGAATGTGCGTGCATGGTGTGTGTGAGAGAGTGTCTGAGCAATAGAGAGAAATAAATAAAATAGAGAAAGTCTGTGTGTATGCGCGCACCTATGCGTGGGCGTGAATGTGTGCATGAGTGTGCGTGCGCATGCGACTGTGTGTGTGTGGGGGGGGGGGGGTGCGTTCTGTGTGTTTCTGAAGGACAGTGAAGGATGCCTTTAGAAACAATATCAAAAATGCAGATTCTCTCATTTGGTCTACGAGAGGCATAGGGCCATGCTTTTTTCAACCCTTTCGCAGCTGCAATTGCATTTATGCACCACACTGATTCACCACCCGTTATCCTATTACCTTATGTTGCAATTTTGTTTGTTTAGGAGATTGTAAAATGCCTTATTCAATACAGGACAAAATGGGATTCCAGAAACCAACTTTTTTGACCCAGGTAAGTTTCACACAAAAATGGACTGAAAATTGGCTGTCGGGGAAAGGGTTAACCCTTTTGCTTCCTGCTCCATGTCTACTACTAGGGAAGTGTGATGTCATTGATAATGTCATGGGTTTTGATGTTATAGTCCTGGAATGCGAGTTTTTAATTTAGAAAAAAACGAGAAAGAAATGTCTCTTAGAAGCAATGTTTTGTAGGCGTTGACTTACCCAAGTACCCATCCTTACATCCACCCCCCACCCCCACTGATCCAAAGTAGGGGGTGGTGGGCGTTTACAATGTACATACCCCTGTATAAAATCTTGCTCCAAAGTGGGAGGTGGTAATTTTCTCTGGTAAGTACCACCACTGATCCAAAGTAGTGGGTGGGCGTTTACAATGTACATACCCCTGTATAAAATCTTGCTCCAAAGTGGGAGGTGGTAATTTATCCGGTAAGTACCCTTGTTGGGGGTGGGCGTTTAAGCGAACATGGGCTTATACAAGGTGCTTTACAGTACTCAGTTATGTTGTCACATTGAATATAATGTCTTAGTTTATTTGAAACACTTCGCCTTGTTTAACATGACATGTCAAAGTCAAGGTCAAGGTTACTAAAAGTCACCAGTACATCATCACCGTACATACGTCATATTCATGACGTTATACTAGGTCTACCATATTTCCTGATGAACCAACCTGACAAGATTTGGATCTTTAACTACGACAATGTAAGAGATGTGGCTAACATAAGAAAATGGGATTTCCAAGATCAAATGTCAATGTTAATGTTATTAAAATATCGTCATTGATTACAACATGTATCGTGTAAGCCAATAAACCAACTAGTCAATGTTTAAAAATGTGGCTGCGAAGATGCGACAGGTATGACCAAGCAAGGAGTGAAACATTTCAAGGTCAAAGGTCAAGGTTACCTAGGTAAAAGTCATTCAAGGAGAAAAAAAAAACTCCGGGTAATGTATCCCCGCTTAGAGTTGTAAGTAATTCTGACAAGTGGATCAAAACGTTTGGAAAGAAACAAATTGACATCAAAGGTCAAAGGTCAAGGTCAAAGTGACCTTGTTACTCGACAACATATAGCAGCATCCCATAATACCAATCTGGAAGCGAATCTGTTCAATATTTCAAGTCATATTTCGTAGAAAGACAAACAACCAACTCAAAAACAGTTGAATTTTAACAATTTTAACGAAACTTAATCTCATAACACATATTGTCCTCTTCCACCATGGTAGCATGTGATAATTGTTTTGGATGGTATGGTGAGTAATAGCGTAGCAGATAGCATATAAAGTGGGTTTGTCTGTGGCACTTGTATATAGCATGGCAAGAAAACGTTTTAACAGATATAACTCATATTAATACATCTAAATACTTTTTCACATAATAACTTGTCATAAAAACAATCTCATTGTTTTTATTTTCATTTCGTTGTTCTCTCTCTCTCATTCTGCCCTCCCCTCTCCCCACGCTCCTTCTTTGTATGTAAGTGTGTCTCTCTGTGTGTGTGTGTGTGTGTGTGTGTGTGTGTGTGTGTGTGTGTGTGTGTGTGTGTGTGTGTGTGTGTGTGTAAGAAACTGCTCACAGAAAACGGTGTTGGTATTGTGTGAATAAGTCAGGAAGTTGGATATGATAGTATATTTATTTCAGAGCTAATAGACAGACTAATATGTACATGTCAACAAAATAGACATTCTGCAATGGATGGAGACGATAAATATAATTGGTTCCTTCAGTGTAATAGCAATTTGCAGCCAGATGAATATTTATCAATAGTAACTCATAGATGGCATAGAGACATGTTAGCTAGATTCAGAACCAGAACTTTAGGCTTATATGTAAACAAAACTTGGTTCACTGTAGGCTCTATGACTGACACTAAATGCAAAGTGTGTTCAACCAATTGTGTGGAAAGCGAATTTCATTTTCTCTTCAGCTTACGATAGTATACGTAAAAAATGCAAACTATTCCAGGCTCCTATTGGTAATAGACAAAGTGTTTCTGGTATGTTAATTGTCGATGATGAAGAATATATGAAATCTTTAGCCAAATGTATTGCTGATGCATATAAGATCAGACAATCCTTGATTCCACCATAAGAACAGTAGCTATGCATTGGGCGTATTTCAATGTATGTGTGTATGTATGTGCGAAAACCCTTCGTTGCAAATGATGTTGTATTACTTTTTTTCCATGCCTGTTACTATAATGTAATTTTACATCTTTTTTTCTTCACTCCATATTCTTGAATGTTTATTTTTTTTAATTTTTATTAAACCTTTTTTTTACATTTTCATATAAATGAAATAAAAGTAAAATAACAACCAACAGACATACAAATCAGAAAAAAAGAATCAAAGAAAGAAAACAAAGGAGAAAGAGGGAAAAAAACAAAAAACAAACAGAGTTACTTGAAGAAAACCCTGTAGGCAAGGTTATGATCAAATCGGGCTGGCAATTGTAAGTTATAACATCCGAGTGCGTATCCACACATTTTAGTATACATTTTGAGCACCCCCATAGTTATCAGTGCACACACACGTGAACACATATACCAGAAATATCGTTCATATATATAGATATAGATATATGCATACAAACGAATTTCTTTTTTTTATCATTTATCCCTCCCCCCATTTCTTTCTTTTCTTTCCCTTTCTCTATTTTTTTATAAGTGGATAGGCAAGGTAAGCAATTTACACAATCTAATCTAGGTCTTAATAGTATGTTCAACTGGCAACAATAGTTCATACAGACACAAAACGATCTTTGTACACAAACCATTTGGACACCATACGAGCAATGTACTCTTCAATTTTTTTATCGATAATTAAGTTTTTTGGTGAAAACACTTAAAGCAGGGAAACTTTTGTTTAATTTACATTCATAAATATATTGTTTTGCAAACAGAATTATAAAATAAAAGATTGAGTCAATGTAAATGTTTTTATCATAACCAAGTATAACCAGATGTTCTGTTAATTGCAAGTTTGACACATTAGGACATTTTTCATTCATTAAATCTGTCAGTGCTTACCCAAAAAGCTGTGTATAAGTGCATTGCCAAAACATATGTGCGATTCTTGAATGTTTATGCTAACGACGTGTTACCTTTTTCTTCCTTGTGTCACACACATGCTGCATTTGACCTCATGTCCACAAAGCATGTAAGCTAAAGACATTAAAGGTTATTGACATTGCCATTGCCATTGTCTCTCTCTCTCTCTCTCTCTCTCTCTCTCTCTCTCTCTCTCTCTCTCTCTCTCTCTCTCTCTCTCTCTCTCTCTCTCTCTCTCTCTCTCTTTCTATCTGATCTCTCTGTCTCTCTCTCTCGTCCCCCCCTCTCTCTCTCACTTTCTATCTGATCTCATTGTTTTAATGTTCATTTTGTTGTTGTCTCTCTCATTCTGCCCCCCCCCCCCCCCCCCCCCCCCCCCCCCCCCCGAGAGAGAGAGAGAGAGAGAGAGAGAGAGAGAGAGAGAGAGAGAGAGAGAGAGAGAGAGAGAGAGAGAGAGAGAGAGAGAGAACGTTGTCGATTGACGGGCAGAAAAAACACCTGCATAACAAGGAGACACAGACAGAAAAATAAAAATAAATAAAAGGAAACATACAGAAAAGAACAGTTACTACCCAGTGTCAGAAACCGATCAATTACAGACAGGCGCCATGCCAAGACTCCCAGACTTTCAACACCAGTGTCCACCATATAGTAACTATCCGGTCACACTGCTAGTTGTCATAATGAACATCTCAGTGTCAAAAGCCGATCAATTCCAGACAGGCCGGGCATCAAGTTTCTTAAATTATACACCAGGATCCTTTACTGACGCGGTTGGCAGTCACATATTTTTCTAATTATTAACTCTGTAATCTAATCTAAATACTATCGCACTCTTTAACGAAAGACTGTAACGATGTATTTAATGGAAAACAAACCGTAACAAATCTACAAGTACTCCCCGTTTATAGTAATCTCGGTTATAAGAAATTTCGGTTACAGTAAAGGAAAGCACTGGTTCCAGGCCAAAGGTCTACTGTTTTATTACTAAATAGACGTCGGATAGTCGCAACTCGGTTTAGCCATTCTGTTTAACAAATGTAAATTTTCACAAGGGTTTATGCGATTTCCCTTTACACACATGTTGCATACATTGACCTGAACAAGGACAGCGTGGGAAACACCATCTACACGACGGAGGGTAGATGCAGTGGTCATTTAAAGTCCGGCAGATTTCAGATCTAATTACTTTTGACGCTTTTATGGTTTCTTACCGTAGCTGCTTCACTCCTCCCCGGCGACGTCATTGCACGCGCCTATAATGACGCACAAGTACTGCATTTTGTGTCTTATAAAAAATGTATGGTTGCTGGCTTATGTCAAAACTGTAGGTGTCTGAATTTATTTTGTTACAAAGTTTACTGAATGTGTACAGTTTTCTTCAGTTTTATTAGGATTCTACCCTTTAGGTAGAACACTATTGCATTTGTAAGGGTTTTTTCCCCTCCTTTTTCTGCCCCTTTTTTTGGTCTGATTTGGCTGAGATTTTCAGGAAAGTTGCGGGGCGATAAGTGATTGCCAAATTAGTAATATTAAATCATTTTGCCAAAAATTCTGCGAAATATGGCCCAAAAACTGCAACATCTCACACATTCAATCTTCATTAACTCAAAAACGGCTGAACACATTTCGTTCATATTTTCCGACTTTGCTCTAAAGTTGATTTGCAACATTTATGGTAGATTACTGAACCAAAAGTATGAACCGGAAGTGCCCCAGCTATGGTCAGACAGCTTTTATTTGGTTAACAGACTAGCAAAACTAACTATTGGATTTTGTAGCCCTTACTCTGGCCCAGGTCTGAAAGGAGTTTGTTGATGATAATTTTATGCTAAATAGTTTGGAAGTTTTCCAGTTTATGTAAATTGGGTTGCGTCACTTTAATTTATTTCCATGTATGATTTTGTTTTCATGGAATCTCGCTGAAATTTGCACGAACATTAAAGGATGCTATACTTATGCTAAATTGTCATTACAAAACCAATTGGGCAAAATGTTGCCGAAATCCATGTTATAGTGAGGAAAATGTGATATTAGGAAGTTATCATAATTTCTGAACATCATAAATCGTATTATGCCTGGATATATAACTTGTTTGATAATATTGTTTGACATACCCAAGACATTTGTCATTTTTCTTATGCTTTTTACAATCTTCAAACAATCAAACTATGATATTTCTAGTACTTGATGTTTTTAAGATTCAAAGTGTCTGCTTTCATTTACAATTACGTCTGTGGCACACTATGCCTAACAATATATTTTGAGCTGCATTTCAAGCTTTGTTAACAAACAGGTTTAAAAAAGAATGGATGTGCGTGTCTATATTACACTGCCGTGAATAGATACAATAACACAAGCTATCCTTATTGCAAAAGGCCCTATCTTAAGGCAATTCACAGTTGAACTTGTGGTGATGCCTGCAAGGAAGACGTCTTGATATGCTTAACCTGATGTAGCATGAAGAATAAATTGGAACTACTGGCATGCCTGACATCAATTGTTTATGTTCATAACATGGTGCCTATTCCATGCAACTCCCTTTCAAAGTGCATAAGGAAGAGCCTCCCTAACAGAATCACTCACCAAGTAAATATTTTCTCTCGTCTACAACATTATCCTGCCCTTTGTTTCCTTCTGAAATATATATTCGCTACAGTCGTGCATCAAGCCTCAGTGAGATAAGATTGAATGGTAAAACGGAAGGAGATGGGTATAATGCTACTTGTTTGCCATTAGTTATGCATGTAAAGCGAAACTTAAGCTGATCGAATGAAACATGTTCATACAACGTGTATGTTTGAAATATAGTCTCTGGTCCTTCACTATCTGACCCCAACTCCAAGGGTGAACCCCTCTCACTGCATGTCCATTAGCCTATTAAACAGGTTGGGCAATAATGGTGGAACGATAGTGGTGGATTTCTGTTCTTTACATTAGACTATTGGTTCTCTGTATTTCTCTGTCTCTCACCATCTGTGTCTGTCTCTGTCTCTGTCTCTGTCTCTCTCTCTCTCTCTCTCTCTCTCTCTCTCTCTCTCTCTCTCTCTCTCTCTCTCTCTCTCTCTCTCTCTCTCTCTCTCACACATTTTGTAAAAATAGGCTTCACCTAATCTTCACCCTTCTAAATAGTTTCATGTTCAGTGTTCTCTATGTCTCTTTCTCTGTCTCTGTCTCTCTCTCTGTCTCTCTCTGTTTTTGTCCCCCCCCCCTCTCTCTCTCGCTCGCTCTTTGTGTGTCTGTCTGCCTCTGTTTCGCTCCCGCCTCCTCTCTCTCTCTCTCTCTCTCTCTCTCTCTCTCTCTCTCTCTCTCTCTCTCTCTCTCTCTCTCTCTCTCTCTCTCTCTCTCTCTCTCTCTCTCTCTCTCTCTCTCTCTCTCTCTCTCTCATGTGTGCAAGTGTAGATTTATAATTGCACATTGATATTTTGGTAGGTAAAAGGTTTGGGAATTGGTAAAGTTTGCATGAAAAATGTGCTGGAAATCATGCAAACGTTCTCCCTGACGGTAAACGAGTTCTAAAGAAAACACAGATGACTGAACTGCATCAAGCTGACTGCATGTTGAGTCAACGTTGCATCAATATTCAAATTTCATTTGTACCTTTCTAAAGTCGAATTGTATTTCTTCTTTCTTTCCTTCTTTTTTTAAATTACAAATAACAAGACTGCATAAGTATAAGTAAAATACGTGAAAAACACAAAATGCTGGCTTATTCCGCATTGAATATGCACCTATTAATAAAAAATAAAGAGCATTAATAAAAGAACTTAAGAAACAGAACAAGATATGATAGTTGTCATGTCGATCAGTTGACTGAGGCTATGGCAGTTGTAATACAGTTTTATTCATTCAAGATGCACAGACAAATGTGCAGGCCATCGTCACAATTTTAAAGCACGCTACTTCGTGTAGAATTAGAGCACAAGCTATATTTTTTTCTGTCACATATCAATGCAATGTAGTCCATAAGATGCTTAGGATTTACTGTGCTGGAAAAAAATATTTGCACCCTTGCTGGGAATGGTGATTTTGGCACTACATGAGCAGACTAGCCCATTGTGTGACTCGTGATTGTAATGAGCTTAGAGCTTGGTCTGGTGTTTATGACAGGCACATAAAATTGCATGTAGCAAGACATAATTGTACATTAGATAACCAATAAAAGCTAATGTAGTTGGATTCGCAAGTGGTAATAGCGGTATTATAGCGGTATATAGTGACGTCACAAAGGGGCCTGTTTCTCACAGAAACCACCAGCTGCGAAGGTGTTTCCCATCATTTTATGTCAGGGGATGGTCTAAGGTACCTGTGTGCCAAAGGACATGGCTTAAACCTAATTTGAAATTTGCCATTCGTATTATCCCATTGTTTAATTACAAATAACAAGACTGTATAAGTATAAGTAAAAGAAGTGACAAACACAAAATGCTGGCTTATTGGGCATTGAATATTTTATATTATGCACCTAATAATAAAAAATAAAGAGCATTATAGAAGAACTTAAGAAACAGAACAAGATATGCTAGTTGTCATATCGATCAGTTGACAGAGGCTATGGCAGTTGTAACACAGTTTTATTCATTCAAGATGCACAGACAAATGTGCAGGCCCTCATTGCCATTTTAAAGCACGCTACGTCATGTAGAATTAGAGCACAAACTATTATTATTTTCTGTCACATATCAATGCAATGTAGTCCATAAGATGCTTAGGATTTACTGTGGAAAGAAATATTTGCACCCTTGCTGGCAACGGTGATTTTGGCTCTACATGAGCAGACTAGCCCATTGTGTGACTCGTGATTGTAATGAGCTTAGAGCTTGATCTGGGTTTTATGACAGGCACATAAAATTGCATGTAGCAATTCATAATTGTACATTAGATAACCAATAAAAGCTAAATTGTAGTTGGATTCGCAAGTGGTAATAGCGGTATTATAGCGGTATATAGTGACGTCACAAAGGGGCCTGTTTCTCACAGAAACCACCAGCTGCGAAGGTGTTTCCCATCATTTTATGTTAGGGGAGGGTCTAAGGTACATGTGTGCCAAAGGATTTTGCTTAAACCCTAAGTGAAATTTACATTTAATATTTTACAATAAGCGGGATGACTAGTTATAATTTAAAAAAAACTGCTATAGTAAAGTTACTTTTGGTTCCCCACAGGACTGGCTCCTCGGTTATAATTTAAAAAATTGTCCTCTTCGTGACCTTTGTAAATACGTCACCAATGTATGCGTCACAGTCTCACCACTCCCTCCACCCACCCATAATAACAACTGGGTTATAATTAAAATTTAAAAAACTCCTATAGTAAAGTCATTTGTGGTTCCTCCTTGTTACAATTAAAAAAAAAGTGTCCTCTTCCTGACCTTTGTAGTCATCAATGTATACGTCACAGTCTCACTACTCCCTCTACCCGCCTTCATCAACGAAATTGAAAGGCACTCAAAAACATGTTTCTTTCCCCTCATTACTTAGTGGGAAAACATTAATCGGAAAAAAACCTATATATACAGCCGAATCCGCTTATAAGAAAACTCGCTTACAATGAAGCAAAAAAACATTCCCTGCCGAACTTCTTCTTTCTTATCTATGATCAAAACTGGGATATAAGAAACTCGCTTATAAGAAAACTCCGTTATAAGCAAGCAAATTTTTTCTTCCATCCGCAATGGAAACTTGGATAAAAGAAAATTATGTCATACAAGAGAGTTGGTTTGCAGTTCATTTTCTTATAAGCGAGTTCTATTTACTTATAAGCAAATTACCATTGACAACATTTTCTTAAAGACCCACCAGATCACGTGTTTTCCTTCTTATAGCTGGTACAAAATCTTGTTTTGACCAGGTTTGACTCCCATACAAATGCCCCCAAATTGAAAACGAAACATTTTGAATAGCAGCCTCAATTTGAAGTTGGGAGAATTTGTATGTGGGTCACAGCTACCCAGAAAAAAACGAAGGGATTTAATCGTGTTGGGTCAGTGTGTCTTTAAAAGTGAGTTGGACCTGAACTGAAAGGATGTTCGGAGAATATTGAAGTCATTCCAAAAAGGGAAAGTTTACCTCATACCAGTTGTGTCACAGACATTCTAAACAGTACAGGCACTTGATTACAAGACTAATTTAGTTGTTTTTGTTCCTTTATTTCATACTTTCCTTCAGTATTCTGTGCAAAATAAATGTTGATCAGAAGAAAAAATATGAGTACATTTGTGTTGGTGGTAGAGAGACTGTCCATCCTTACATTTTCAGCAGCAATGGCAGAGAGGAAAAGGCAATTCATTTCTTTAAGAAGATAAATACAAATAACTGAATATGTGGACGAACATCCACATAAACAAAAGCAAACGATCGGTGAAAAGCTGCATGGGTGGACAGTAAATGGTAATAATTCAGTACAAGAAAGGTGAAGGGGTACGCATTTGATAACAGTAAAAAGACAAAAAAAAGGCTTCTTGGTTAAGTTGTTGTAGGCACCTTTAAATCTTAGTAGACTATTTTGATTTTATGATGCAAGACATGCATCAAATTAGAAAAAAGGATTTTCTCTTCGTTTTGTTTTTTCTGTTTTTTCTTTTCTTTTCTTTTTCTTTTCTCTTTTCCCTTTTCCCGCATTCAATTTGTTTATAAGGGAAAAAACTTCAAAATGTTTTCTTATATCTGAGTTTCGGATATAAGAAAACTTGGATATGGTAATAAAGAAAACATTATCTCCCTTCGATTTTCTTATAACCGAGTTTTGCTGTATTTTGATTTTATGATGTAAAACATGAGTCATAGGTCGCAAGTTTCCTTATTGTCCATTGGCATTGTACAAACGCAAATACAATAATTGTCTTCCACTGTGTAAAGTAAGTTATACATCCAAATTAGAATATTGATTAAAAACAAGAAACAGAAATTTACATTTAAACAAATATGTTACTCTCACACCTCACCCAATCATTCATCTGCTCTCCGCTATCTTGCTCACTCATCATGCAACACACCACATCTGCCTTCATTTTTGTTTTGAATTTTCTGTTCTGTTCTTTCTTTGTTTCCTCCTTTGTTTTGCATTTTTTCCTTTTTTTCATGCACCAAATTATGTAAAAGCATTTCTTTCTTCGTTTTATGTTTCTGCTGGTCTTTTACTTTCTTTTTTTGGTTTAAACTTCTTTATTTCTTCCTTATAACGTAACAAAATAATAAATGAGAATAAAGGGCTTTTATTTTTTCCCTTTTTCCCCATTCAACTCGGTTATAAGAAAAAAAAATCAAAATGTTCCTTTTATCCGACTTTCGGATATAAGAAGACAAAAAAATTATCTACCTTCGATTTTCTTATAACCAGGTTTTGCTGTAGCATCATAAAAATGCGATATTTTATGGCAGGCATAATAATCTATTATCAGGCATAATGTCTGTAGGCATAATGTCCAGTAGGCAAAATATCCGGTGAGCATGGTGACCATAGGCATAATGTCCGTAGGCGAAATGTCCGCAGGCAAACTGTTCGGGCACAGTGCGTGTGTGTGTGCGCGCGCGCATGCACGTGCGTGTGCATGCATGAATAGATTCAAAGGCGATTCTGGAAGTTAGAGGTTGTACACTCTATGCTTTTACAGCTAGTTTTGTTTTTGTGCACAGGGAAATATACCATGTATAAACCCAATCACCTTTTTGGACCTCAAACCATATGAGGAAGGGATAGGATGGGTTTATATTTAGTATTTTACGTTAGCTTTAACTTTGAAAAACGTCATCGGATAAGATAAAAAATACCATCAAAACATGACTATATTCGAACATCGTTTATAAGAAAAACCTGTTATAGTAAAGGAAAAGCCTTGCTCCCCTGCACTTTACTATAAGCGGGATGTACTGTATAGGCTTTATGATTGGAATTACTTCTTTGTGATTTATTAGTTGATTTGAGATATAACAAAAACAGAGCAAAATCGGGATTCTTCAACTATATACTACTCAACACTTGCTTTGCATCACTTTTTGTTTCGAAACTTGTGGAAAAGTATTGCTGGATTTGCTCAGTGTTTGATTGATACTGACACTGGCTTCAGTAATCGATTTCCCTGTAGTGTTGACAAAGTGAGTAGTGTTCAATTTACGCCATTTTATGGCGCGTCCCACGACTTTTATGTGGCCCAGCATGACCGTTATGGAATCAGTGTGCAGGGAAAGACCGAACTCCGTGTGCTCCTGAACGGAACCATGACGGCAGCCAGATATTGGAATGAAATCCTTGATCCATACGTGAGATCCTACGCTGGGGCTGTTGGCCAGGAGTTCATCCTCATGGATGATAAAGCCCGTCCACACAGAGCACACGTTGTGGACCAGTACCTGGACGACGAATCAATTGAGCGAACCTGGACGACGAATCAATTGAGCGAATGGAGTGGCCAGCCAGGTCCCCTGACTTAAATTCCATTGAGCATGTTAGGGACGTGATTGGAAGAAGAGTTGTTCGTGCACGTGTCAACGATCCACAAACCTTGGTTCAGCTTGGGTAGGCCCTTCGGGAGGAGTGGGATGGGATTCCCAAGCAGACTGTCCCAAACCTCATCTGCTCTATGAGCAGGCGTTGTTTGGATGCCATTGAGGTGCATGAAGGTCGCACACGTCACTGACAGTCAGTTTTCTGTTGTTTCTCAAGAAATTGCAAAGTTCTTAATTCAAGAAATGTTTGCCCCATATACCGAAAACCCTGAAATTTTAGGGTATGCTTGATTTCGTGTCTTTCAAATCTATTGTTATTGATTATGTTTTGTTGTCAGATGACCAGACAATGAGATGGATACATGTTTATTTGAATAACGTCAATGGTAACGACAGCGTTTGTAAAGAAAAAGTGATGCAAAGCACGTGTTGAGTAGTATATATTGCGACAAGTGAAAAACCATAGTGAGTACGAAATATTAAAGAACAATAGTCAATAAGTGTTTTATCTTTCACGGAAGATACTAATACCTCGAATCTTTAAGAATGTAAATGTGACAACAATTTATTAAACATGTTGACAAGAAATAACACTGGGTGGGTTGAAGTGTGAATGACAAAGTAAGAGTGAGAGAGAGAGAAAGACATATAAACAGACAGACGGACAGACAGAACGAGACAGAGAAAACAACAGGGGGGGGGAAACTTGATTTGAAAGACTTGACAAAGTAAGAATGATAAAGTGTTCCACAGTAAGGGATGATAGATTGGGTTGACAGTAATTAAATCAGATAAGGATTATGAAAGGATGAGAGAGAGAGATGTAGAGGAATCTGTCCAGCAGCTCGTGGCCTCTCTGGGACATGACTCAAGGGTTGGGGCCTGAGGGCTGGCCTTCAGTCTCAACAATAGAAGAGAACACAGGAAACCCGAATCCTTTAACCGCATCGTTTATTTTTCATTCAAAAGCCAATATTTCGCTTCACATTGAAGCTTCGTCAGGGCTGCAAAATCATAAATAAAACATATCTGAGCATGACTGCACACACACCCGAGCTCACACGCAACCGCACACTCCTCTCCTCCACACACACACAATAACTTCATATTGTCTTTCTCTCAGACATTACAATCAAAGCCCCCTAGATCCGAAAAAGGGGGGAGGAAGGGGGGAAGGGGGAGGGGACGGGCGGAGGAGGGAGGGGGGGAGGAGAAAGAACAGGGTACAGGGAGAGAGTGTGAAAGAAAGAGGAGCAAGAGAGCAAGTAGCAGAGAAAGACTGAGTTAATCAAGGTAGGTAAATTGGAAGCTTCGTGTAGCAAGAGTGGAACTTTTACAGGAATCAGCTTTAAAAATACAGGGAGGGGAGGAGAGGGGCGAAGGAGGTGAGGGGTGGGTGGGAAGGGGGGGGGCTTAAGGGGAACATACTAACAGTAATGTGCATAATCAAATATAATAGTAACACAGTTGTAATAATGCTTATATACCTGCAGGCTTGAATCCCAGGGTTAACACACATTAAAACTCCAGTTAAAATATACACATTAAAACTTTCAGAAGTTAAACTATGGAAATCTCTACAAAATCAAGTCTGCTACAGTCCAGTCTCGCCTATATAAAGAAACTACAGACGTGAACAAAAACTCAGACAAGTTAAAAGGTCACAAAGGGGAGTAAATCAAATCTCCTGTTATCATATCACTTGTAGCAAAAAGCTCACTACTCTCAACAAAAAATGATCACAACAAATCACAATGGGGAAAACAGTGTGTGTGTGTATGTGTGTGAATGTGTGTGTGTGTGTGTGTGTGTGTGTGTGTGTGTGTGTGTGTGTGTGTGTGTGTGTGTGCGTGTGTGTGTGTGCGCGTGTGTGTGCGTGCGTGTGTGCGTGCGTGCATGCGTGTGTGTGTGGTCGTGTGCGCACGCGAGCGTGTGTGTATGTGTTTGAGTCAGAGTAAGTAATGAAGAATTATACTGCTAGCGAGCAAAAGTCCAGCATAATTTCAAGCACCGTTACTACTACTACTTCAATACACGGCCAATACAGTTCCTATCTAGCTCTTGTAGTGGATTCTGGACTGCAGAATAGTGCCAATGTCCATACGTTCATTCCCTCCCGTT
>CM065686.1:27170328-27175328 GCA_017654935.2 Phymorhynchus buccinoides
TCTGTGAAATGGAAGAAATGTTCTTGTCACAAACAGAGAAACCTACAGCTCTCGTTCCAGTTCTATGGTACTCCCGTTCTAATAGAACTGGGAGAACAAAAAAGGCAGAGAGGCAGCACATTACTCAGATTGAACAGACACAGTAGGGTTTGTCGTGGCATTAGCCCCTGTTCCACTGTTGGAAGTCGAACAAAGCCCATCTTTTCTTTCCCTCTTAAGGCCTAGCTGCACTACATATGATCCGATCTCAAAGCGATGCGATTTTGACATTGTTAAGCATGATACACGTAAACTTCTACTGTCTAAATACATCTGATGAAATCCTACTAGTTATGTTCATCATGTTTGTAGTCTCTCGTACACAAACATGATAACATATTTTATTTTTGTATCTGACATTTTATTTGATTCCTGTATTGCGGTCCACATGATAGTGAACGAAACTAGTATAGCTTTTGTAGAAGGAAGTATTTCATGTGACGTGAATCAGGACTCACAGACACCGGCACAATCGTATCGTATTGAGGTCAAATCGTATATAGAAACTCAAACTCAAACTCTTTTATTTGTCGTAAAAAACATTAAACGGAATTATTGACACATAAGAAAATAAAACAAAAAGCACAAGGTAAAGTTGGTGACGAACTAAATGCAGCAAATAAAGATAATAGAACATTTTTATACTCGCGTAATCATTTACTGCGGACATGAACGTATCTTGCTATTTATAATTTCAGGTTGAAAAGAATTTGATTTTAGTATACGACTGTTTGTTAACACAGCAAATAAGAGCAAGCCGCAAATCGGTATACAGTGTGCATTCATCTAGACAATGAAGTTCATCCTCCACCATGTAACAGGATTTACAAGTTTGTCTTCTCTTGGAATATTGCGATGGCGACCCCTTTCAATGTGAAGGTCGTGTGTCCTTAATTTTACGCGACATAGAGCTGTGCTTCACGTCCTTGCAAGTTGTTAAATATGGCTGGATATTGTGAGATTGGCTGATCATACCACTGCCTTTGGTGGTTTTCCAAAACCGTACATAACATTCTTTCAGGTTAGTGATTATTGAATATTTCATTAACTCCTTTAATGTTAAAAGTGCCCTGATTTTTCCATATATGTGAGAAACCTAGTGATTGTAGCAAAGATTTAACATATGTTATCCAAGGTTCTTTATTTTGAGTTTCAACTGATATATTATATCATTATATGCTTGTTGAATGTAGCTGTCTTCTTTTGACTCGATTATATGTACCCAAAATGATATTACTTGGCCTATTGTGTTAAAGGAGATTGGATATCTTCCTATTTCTGCTAGGACCGGTAGTGTGGCGCCGACTTTAGTCACCCCCAAACTGAAGATAGAAACCCTCTTCAACACGAGACTATTCTAATCCCCGTGTAATCCTTTCCCAGACATGCTACAAGTAAGCTTAGCCGGAAGAAACGATTGTTCTATCGACCACCGACCACTAGGTTTTCCTCCTCAGCCCCCCCCCCCCTTCCCCCCCCCCCCCCCCTCCCCCCCCCCCCTTCCCCCCCTCCCTTCCCTCCCCCTCCCCCCCTTGTTGCGTTCTTAATGAGGTTTTATACTGTACATTATCTGCCCCTGTCTCGTGCACTGGGATGCGTGTGCCACCTATACATCAGATTATTGCCTTTGCCTGTCACAAAGTAGTAGTATATAGCCACAGAAAAGTATCTGCCCCTGACTCGTCACTAGGTGGCAGGTCAAATCAGTCCTAAAGTCATTGCCCTTTCGTGTCGTATAGCAAGGAATGCACACCAGGAAGTCCTATTATTTCTTCTCAGGAAGGAAGGTGGCAGCATAGTTAAAGGGACACCCTGACGGATGAGTTTTTGCAAGAAACACGTCGCGATCACCAGAAAGACAGCCTTTTCAAATATCGGAACACTCACTTTGTTCTGGTTTCCAATTATTTAAGAAAATGTATATAGCGCTTCACCTTTAAGCTCTAAGCACTATATCAAAGCGTCAAAACGGTTAATAAATAAATCAAACCGTCAAAACGGCGATTCCTCCTTGGCGGAGTTGCCGGAGAGATAAGTCATTTTGGACGGGCTGGGTGGAGGACACTCAGAGTGGTTGAAGCTTTTTCTTTTTTGTAGTGCAGTCAAAAAAAATATTTTGTTGTGAGCGAGACGTATCTTGGTAAACTGTAAATAAAAAAGCTTGTATTGTGGAAATTTCGTGATTTGGTCTAAGCGACTCAGGCGGCCATTTGAAAAGACAAGGCACTGAAAGAATTTGACTTCCAAGGAGGAATCGCCGATTTGACGGTTTGATTTCTAGGAAACCAGAGCAAAGTGAGTGTTGCGATCTATGTAAAAGGTGTTTTTCTGGTGATCTCGACGTGTTTCTTGCATGCAAAACATCATCCGTCAGGGTGCCCCTCTAAGGCGTTTGCCTACCATTTTCCATTGCACGAGTGGCGCGCCTCTGGCTGCGACGCGCTCTCCAGGTGTGAGCAACCCGAATTTCACAGACGCCTCTGTGACTATAAAAATAAAATAAAATACCTAATAATAATAATAATGGCCCGGGTCTAACAAGCTGGAATAGAACCCTGGCCCCAAATATACCCGGGTATGAAATTGCCCATGGTTTAAAAATTGCCCCGTGGTTTAAAATGGCCCAAGCCAGAATATACTTATGACCCCCCCCAGTCCTAAAATATACCCCCGAAAGGGGCTTAGGCCACTTTATACCCTATGAAATACTTTATACCTTGGTGAGTGTGTGTCTGTGTGCAGACGTGCGTTCGTGATTGTGTGTGTGTGTGTGTGTGTGTGTGTGTGTGTGTGTGTGTGTGTGTGTGTGTGTGTGTGTGTGTGTGTGTACATACAATCACGCATACAAATAATTCAACATACATACATACATGCATGCATGCATACAGGCACACATACATGCATACATACATACGTACATGCATACATACATACATACATGCATACATACATACATACATACATACATACATACATACATACATACATGCATACATGCATACATACATACATACATGCATACATACATACATACATACATACATACATACATACATACATACATACATACAACAGGGAGACAGAGTTAAGATACAGAGGAGCAGACACACCGTTAGATAAAATTGATAGCGAAACGAAAGTAATGTGTAGAAACAATGCATAAAATGTAGCACCGCAACATCATCTGATGGTTGTGAAATGCTAAGATATTTACTGGAGATAGAAGTATATAAAGGGCTTCTGAAAACGTAGAGATTGTGCGTATTTACGCACTAGAGCTCTCAAATCACCCCCTACAATGTCAAACCATGCGTGAGTTTTACCCTTTAAAATCTCAATTAGGGGGTGAGGTGACGCATTAAAATGATGATTTGTGCGTTAACACAGCCGCTAATTTTCAGTAAGATAACGACGTTGCTTATTTCAATAGTCTGCTAGGCCACACTAGGCTACTGCCGCAATGAGGAGTCGCTAACCTAGATCTAAAAGTCTTAAAAGATCGTGCATAAAATGCCAGAATGCAGTAAACAACGACAATTAATTGTTTATTGGCAGACTCTTTTCGTAAAATCCAATAAAATCGTTTCAAACACTTGGCATTCCTTTCGTCAACATGTTACTAGTCTGGCAAGTATCAAAGATCACTTGAAGACAAAGAAGACAGGTTGTTCGTCAAAAACAAAGCCAAACACACAAAAAGTGATCAGTAGATGTGTGAGTGAAGAGAGTGTGTTGTGTACACGTGTGCGTGTGCGTGTGCGAGCGCGCGTGTGTCTGTGTAAGTGTCATTTTCTTACTTAGGAAGTAGGGCCTTGACCCTTTAAAATTTGAAGGGGTGGTGGTGGTGAAAATACCCCTTAAAACTGTAAGCAGGGGGTGAGCGTGCCCCTTAAGAAAAAGGAAAATCAGAAGCCTCACAAAAAGTCAAGCAATAAAACGTATCACTGCAAATCCACTTTAATCATAACTCGTAGGTAATTTTTTACTGTTGCGATTTCATCTTCAACATTTCATTAAGTGAAGCTGAGTAAATCACATAACAGATTCATCTCAATCTCAGGATACTGAGCAACAAAAGAAATGGGTGCCCAAAACAGGGGTGAAATAAAGCCAACTGCCAATTTCAAATTCAAAGATAGCAGTGCGCAAACAGGCATAACGTCATTAATAGCGAGTGTGACCTCCGTGGGCATGAATACAGGCTTGGAAGCGGCGTGGCATTGAGGCAATGAGTCCATCCAGCTTGATCTGTGGGATGGCTCCTCATTACCTAACCAGGTCTGCTTCAAGGCATCCAGTGTCTGGGGACTGGCGGGTATGCCGTAATCAGCTCATCTAAGCATGTCCCATGCCTTGTTCAATCGGGTTGAGGTCAGGGAACTGGGGTGGCCAGTTAAAGGCCCATACGCTTCTCGTAAATAACGTGCAGAATGATGCAAAATCGATCTGGATTGTAAACTCTGACATAATTCAAAGTCACAGACAAGCATAAAACTGAACGCAATCATACTGTGAGCTCAAAGTCAGCAAAACTGCGCTGACCTTTTTTCTTCTGTGTACTCTGCTATCTTGAAATCTCGTCTAGGGGTAATTAGCTCAAATGACGCAGTAGGCCTAGTTTAGTAGTAGTCCAGGCGAAATTAAGCTTGACCTTGTTTTGTTATATATATTAGGTTTTTATGTCGATCTAACATGATTTGAGGGTGCTGAATCTAAATCTGTTGGAGGCCAAGTTGTAAATGTTGGGCATTTTGAGCTATGACGAAATATTCAAAATGGCCACTATGGAACTCTAAAGAACTGTTGAAACATGCACTTACCGTAATTATGTTGTATCTAATGCTTTTATTTGTAAGAAAAATAGTATAGTTTGCTGAAATGATTCAAACTATGTGAACTATATCCTATTGTTGTACTTATTAGCCCCCAGCCACTCTGCAGAGAGGACTATCACGATTTTG
>CM065686.1:27185328-27200328 GCA_017654935.2 Phymorhynchus buccinoides
GGGGGTGTCTAAAGTACAAGATTGCAATAACATTTTAAAGTACAAATTAAACTATCGTTAATGGATACAACTAAAAAAGTAAAAAGTGCCCGTGCCGAGAATCGGACCCGGAACCATTGGCATGAGAGACAGAAGCTCTACGCAATGAGCTATCGAGGCTTTCACTGTGGAATGCTTTCTTAACTCGTGTTGCCTGTTGAATACTCTCTAACCCACTAATTTCTTCTTCTTCGATCGCTCAGACAGTGTCCTGTCAATTATGAGCGCAGATGCGTCATGCTGCCGTTATGCGCCTAACTAAGAAATAGTTAGGCCCAGCAAGTCCGATTTCGGCTGGAGGAAATCTTTTTGAAAGTGTTTCGTGAAAAAAGGCAGGAGAATGGACCGGTAAGGCAGAAAGATAGTAGATGACAGCAAGCAAAGGGAAAAGGCAGAGTCAAAGAGAGTGACAGATTATAGGAAGCTACAAGCACAGAACTTCCAGAAGGTGGGGGAACTATTTATACAAAAGACCCCCTGGTATCCCCACGGGGGTACCCACTAATTTAAAATGGTATCTGTTTGTTATCTGTTTACAGTGGTGTTTTAAGTATTTACTTATCAAAATCAATAATGTTTGAAAGCTTGCATAGACATCTATATGTATGCAAAGTTTGCACAATGTACGCCTTCTATTTCCCGATAAAATGCCAACGTTAATGTTTGGAGATTGGACCACGGACACACACACACACACACACACACACACACACACACACACACACACACACACACACACACACGCGCGCGCGCGCGCGCGCACACACACACAACCGAACAACTATCATACTATAGACTCACTTCAAAAAGCAACCATGAAAACTTGCCCAATACACGGTATCCTGCAATGATGATGCCCATTTCGGATGCACCATTAAACTTTTGCGCTACCATGTATCTTAAGCGGGAGACAGACTATGCGACTGCCTCATATGACTCGATCAGGTCGTGACGTTCACCAAATTTTGTTTCCCGCACAGAAGAGGTCACAAGCCATCTGACTCGATCAGACTCGATCAGTGAAATTTAGAGCCCGCCCTATTCGGCCTGTCACCTGACTGGGCCCGACTGAGTCAGACCGATCGAGCAGAGTGGTATGCAAATGAGCTGAAACGTCACGACCTGATCGAGTCACATGAGGCAGTCACATAGTCTGTCGCCCGCTTTAGGTCTAGTCACCCACCCTCAAATCTTCGCAACGGAACTTTTCAATGATAAGCAACATTCTACCAATTTTGGGAAAGATATAGGGTTAGGATCAACTTATGATTAGAGAGAAGCAGACTTTGAAATTGAGGGTCTTTATTCTTTACCAATCTTTGGTTCTAATGCCTATGTATCGGTTTCAATTCAACGTCGAGGGCTGCTATTTTTAGGTGCAGTCTATTGGGCACACATTCTAAAGACCCAGACTAATTCTGCAGGAGGTCTTCTACAAAAAGGATCAGAAGGAAAGTGGGAAAAGTTGAGGTAACGATATTGAAGACGTTAACTCGCATAAAGTATTAGGGGTCATAATTAATAATAATAATGTATCTTGGTCTAACTATGTACAAACTCTTTGTAAAACAATTTCCAAAAACATATATAGTCTATGCAAAATAAAACACTTTCTAAACACAGATTCACGCAAAATTGTCTTCCATGCATACATTGAATCTCACATAAACTATTCGTCTACACTCTGGGATTCAGCAAGTGAGCAAACCCTAAAGCCACTGCATAGTCTCTATAGACGAGCACTAAAATTAGTCTTACTAAAATCGTCGAGTCTCACACAATCCGATTATGTATCAATAGACATTCTCCCTCTTCATTTTAAATTAAGATATAATAAAGCAATATTTATGTTCAAAATTATGTCAGGCTATGCTCCTCCTTCTCTACAAGAAACATTTCGATTCAACATGAAACGTCTTCCTCATAGACTGATGTCACCTCTTCCAAAATTAGATTTATTCAAATGTAGCTTACAATATGCAGGGGGTCTCCTCTGGAAGGGCATTTCTTCCCAAATTAACGTTCACGTGTGTCTAAACACATTTAAAAAAAGATATAATCAAATACTCATGAACGAATACTCTAGCTCATAATATCCGAGAATGTCTACTTTGTATCCTTTTCCAAATCTCTCATCTATATTAGAATGCGCTAAGGATCCGAGGAGGGGACCTAAAAACTCGAGTACAGGGCGTAAATGTCGGACTTTCGCTCGCGATGCGGGTCAAGATACGTGCTTCGTCTATTTATTCCGCTAGGTCGGATTAAACATTTTACTTTGGAAAGTTGATTTTGAAGGCAAAATGTTTCTCGCGTGTAAATTGTCATTATTTCGAAGCTGCGTCATCTGGTCCGACTTGACTGCTTTCCCTTCTTCTTCTTATGATAATCGACTTTCGACGAAGCCTTAATAGCTCGATAGGTAAGAACGCGGCGTCCGCAAATCCGTAGGTCGCGGGTTCGAGTCTGCCCCTCGCCACAATTTAAAAAAAAACCAATTCTTTGGGGGGGCTTTTCATCATTTTTTTTAAAGGAGAGGGGAGTGGTCGGAAGGGAGGGGGCACCACCACATATTTCTTCATTAGTTGTTTTTTTAAAAGAGGAGCGGGGAGGCGGAAGGGGGGGGGGGGCGCAGCCCAGGGAGGGGAAAGCAGGACAGGGGAAACCCCAAGCGAAGCTAGGAAGGAGAAGAGGGGGGCGAGTAGGGCTTTTGTACAAATAGTTCCTCTACCTTCTGGAAGTTTTGTGTTTGGTCTAACCATATTTGTTTTGAAAGGTGCATAACGGAGAATAACGCATCTGCGCTCACGAATTCACATGAAACCGAACAAGCAATGATGAAGTGTGTGCTGTCTACTACAGTGCGCGTGTGTGTGTGTGTGTGGGGGGGGGGGGGGGGTCTAACATACAATAAAGTAAAATAAATGCTCCTCCCACTTTTCACAATATTTAGGCCCCTACTTTTCTCAAAGTGACAAAACCCAAGTCTGTGCGGAGCTTACAATTGCTGTCATGACATCCGAGCGGAGCACGGGTTTTGCTATATTCAATAATGTACATCTAACCAGTTCTTCTTCTTCTTCTTCGATCGCTCGGACAGGTTCATATCAATTATGAACGCAGATGCTTCATGCTGCCGTGCGGAAGACGGGTTTATCTAGTTTGTTATAATACATGCTTATGTGTTAAGTCTTCTTATATGTACATTGTATTTATTATGCATTATTGTTCCTGCATGTATTACTTCATTTCTTCCATCTTTTATTTTATTTTGACCTCCCTTTCTCTGTCAGTCTCTGTCTGTCTGTCTGTCCTTGTCTCAGTCTCTCTCTTTAATTGATGTAATTTATTTTATTTATATGCCTTGCACGGTGCGTCCGTTTACGACCTTGATTTAAGGTTGTTGTTTTTTCTTGTATGTTGTGATGTCTTTTTTTCTATTTGTATTTCTTAAATATCTTTTCTTTTTGTTCGGAGGGCCGGATGAAAAAAAAACCCGGTTATTGTGCTTATTCCGCTTTCCCTCAATAAAAAAAAACATTCGTTCGTTCGTTCGTTCGTTCTCTCTCTCTCTCTCTCTCTCTCTCTCTCTCTCTCTCTCTCTCTCTCTCTCTCTCTCTCTCTCTCTCTCTCTCTCTCTCTCTCTCACTCTTGCCTCAGATGTAATAGGCAACATTTATGATTGATCCTATTAGTATATTAATTATTATACATTTATTATCATTTCGTGTTTTTTTGTGTGTGCACCGCACCTCCTATGTTATAGGCCGGAGGCCTGAAACATTAAAATTGTGTTCAATTGTTCAATTGTTCAATTGTGTTCTCTCTCTCTCTCTCTCTCTCTCTCTCTCTCTCTCTCTCTCTCTCTCTCTCTCTCTCTCTCTCTCTCTCTCTCTCTTTGAATGTGCCTCTACATGCATTTAATAAAATGTGTCATGGTGAAACCGGTCGCTTTCCATTATATATCATAACTGTAGTTATATGTGTGAAATACTGGATCAGGATGCTGCGGTTACCAATTACAAGAGTGAATAAACAAGCGTATTGTATGGCACTAAATCAGTTAGATCGTGGTCGTCAAAATTGGGCATTCGAGGTTAAAAAAGTTATCTCTGTAAATGGCTTTGGCATTGTGTGGATGACACAAAATGTTGGGGTTGAGTCTTCTTTTCTAGCAGAATTTAAAGATAGACTGATTGCATCCCACATGCAGAATTGGCACAGTAATCTAGAAGAGAGTAATAATTAAGATTTATACCACTCTTTTAAAGATCTTTTTCAAGCTGAGCACTATCTTAAAATAATAACATGTAAGCGGCATAGAGATGTATCTGCTCGATTTCGAACTAGAAGCATGGGCCTCAATGCCAATAAAAGATGGTTTCTACACTCTGAAGTCGACTTGATTTGCCCGATGTGTTCCAAAGAAAGTGAAGATGAACATCATTTTATATTCCGATGTCAAGAGTATAGTAAATTTATAAATGATTGTGTTGTTTTCAATTCTCACTTTGGTCAAACCCATAATCTTACTGCTATTTTGTCGTGTGAGAGAGAAGCTATTCTGACCTCATTTGCTAAATATGTGGCGGATGCATTTCATTGTAGATAGAAAAAACTTAAAACCTTAGCTTAAAATGTTATCGTAAAAAGTATGTTTGATAAGAAAAGTATTCATTTAATTGCAATTATTGGATGGATAATCGGATTTCTTAGAAGTTTTCTATGTACTAATTGTTTGTGTTACCTTATTATGTACAATGTATTTAGGTTTTTTGTGTGTGTACTCTATTTTATTGTGCTTCTTAGTTTATATCTACATTATTGCGCATGTACCCCCTTGGCATAAGGGTTGTAAAACTATTGTCAATCAATAATTGTCATTTGTCACCTCTCTCTCTCTCTCTCTCTCTCTCTCTCTCTCTCTCTCTCTCTCTCTCTCTCTCTCTCTCTTCTTTTTTAAGCACGACGTTCCTTCGTGATGCCAGGTGCTGGCTGCTATATCGCTCTCTATGAAGAAAACTGACTGACCTTGGCGTACGAGCAAGGTCACGGTCCAGGAGATCAGTAGGCCTTGAAAGTGGTAGGGGTCTACAAACTGGGTTTTAAGCTTTATTTTCCACATTTGTACTTGACAGAAGCGCTTCAGATTGTGTGTGGTACTGTATACCATAGAGTAGAAAACATCCGAGCATAACTTATCGCCATGCTGACCTTGACTTTGAAATTTGACCTTGAAAACCGAAATTTCCTTCTTTGCACTACATATTTCTTCTTCAAGCTGTATCTCGTGAACTAGAAGACAGAATCCCTTCCAATTTGGTGTCAGGGTGTCGCAAGTGCGTGGCATTGCTGGTGACGGACATGTCTGCCGCTCGGCGACGCCCTTGTTTTTTTTAAAAGGTTCTCTCTCTCTCTCTCTCTCTCTCTCTCTCTCTCTCTCTCTCTCTCTCTGTGTCTCTCTCTCTCTCTCTCTCTCTCTCTCTTTCTCTCTCTCTCTCTCTCTCTCTCTCTCTATCTGTGTGGCTGTCTCTCTCTCTCTCTGTCTGTCTCTCTCTCTCTCTCTCTCTCTCTCTCTCTCTCTCTCTCTCTCTCTCCCCCCCCCCCCCCCACCCACCCACCCCAACGACACACATAATCACAAGCACACACACACATACATAAATGCTAACACAAGCTCATAGTCATACAAACACACGCGCACACGCAAACACATACATAAACATACACTCCCACCAACCTGTTGACAACACATCATAAGCCCTACACACTCGCGCGAGCACGCGCTGTGAATGCCCAAAATGTACCAATTGTCCACAATATACCAATTGGTACATTTTGGGCAACATTACTTCCCAAAATGTACCAATGTGCAATTTTGGTACATTTTGAATTTACATCAATCTGAACACTGGTCAACTGGTCATTTACGTTGAAAGAACAGATGCACTTGACACACAAATATGCAGTAAAATAGTGAAAACATGCAATTTACATGAAACTGACCACTGGCCATTCTTGCTGACAGCTGGTAATCTACGTTGTAAAACGCACAGAAGCACCTACAACACATCAATACGAAGTCAAATTGTGAAAATATGAAATTTACATACAATTGACCACTGGTCACTCTTACTGACTAATGGTCATTTACGTTATAAACAGCACAGAGTATGTTATAAAGCATCAATACGGATTTAAATAGCGAAAACACAGGTTTTCCATCAAGCTGACCACTAGTCATTGTCTGACCACTGGTCATTTACGTCATAAAACGCACAGAACCACTTATAACACATCAATACAGAGTCAAAAACTGAAGTTATGATATTTACTTCAAACTGACCACTGGTCACTCTTTTTGACCAGTGGTCATCGACGTTATTAAAAGCTAAGAAGCACTTATAACTCATCATAAGTTAATGAATGAAACTGCAGGTTTTTCATCAAACTGACCACGAGTTACATATATAATCTGCAAATTATATCAAAGTGACCACTGGTCACCCGTGGTCAGTATGAGTGACTTATATGAAAAACTGCATCAAATTGACCACTGGCACTCTTGCTGACCAGTGGTCATCTACGTTATAAAAAGAACAAAAGTACTTATAACATAAAAAAGAGTTAAAAAGTAAAAGCACGGATTTATCATTAAACTGACCACTGGTCATTATTGTCCTGACCACAGGTCATCTACATTGTAAAAAGCACAGAAGCACTTATAACACATCAATACAGAATCAAATACGGAAATTACATCACATTGACCACTGGTCATGTACATTGTAAAAATGACAGAAGCAAATAAAACACACAAATACAGTGCTAAATAGAGAATATATTATTTTTAATGTCCACTGGTCTTTTGTTCTAACCATTGGTCATCTACGTTGTAAAGGGTACAAAAGTATCCATGAAACATCATTACGCAACCGAATAGAGAAAATATGCAATTTACATCAAAATGACCATTGGTCATTGTCACAGGACACGTTGGTCATCGACGTACTTTGTACATAGATAGTCATTAGAAGAAGCAGGCGCACAGAGAAATGTGCTATTTACACGAAACTGGCCAATGGTCATTGTCACTACGTTTTAACATCATCATACCCGTTTGTAGCTTTGTCCTTCAACTCGGTTCTTTAAAATGAGCAAGCATTGCCCAAAATGTACCCATTGGTACATTTTGGGCAACATTTCTGCCCCAAAATTGCACATTGGTACATTTTGGGCATTCACAACGCGCACATGCATTCACCTACAAACATCAGTGTGCCTGGGTGCGCACAAACATGATTGGATTTCTTTTAATCGATAGATGTACTTTCGAAAGAGATGTTTGATTTTGGCTTAAATGTTTGGAGGCATTTGATGTTTCGGAGACACAGAAGACTATTCCAGGCCGTGGGTCCAAAGACAATAACTGATTGTTCTTTCCCCAAAAGAATAAAGACATTACCTGGGGACAGCTAATAGACATGACTCTTGGGATCTCAAGGTCCTGGGCGGCTGAGTTAGTCTTTCTCGGCGTGTGTGTGTGTGTGTGTGTGTGTGTGTGTGTGTGTGTGTGTGTGTGTGTGTGTGTGTGTGTGTGTGTGTGTGTGTATGTGCGTGCGTGCGTGCGTGCGTGCGTGCGTGCGTGCGTGCGTGTGTGTCCATGTAACAGGCTTAGATTTGTTTATGGCTTTAGAAAAGAATGTGTACGTTATTGTGCGCGCTGTGTGTTTGTGTGTGTGCGTGTAACTTATTCCCTTATGAATGATTTCCCTATTATCAGAATGATGTGAAACGCTACTAGTGAATGGGGAAGCAAATCTAGATAGTTGAATATGCTTGAGCGTTGATCAAGAGCACTATTTTTGACATGCCTCAGTTGACCTGGGCCTGTATTCACGTTGAGATAGCATGAGACTTAGCATGATGCTAACTTAGAAGCTCTTAAATAGGATTTAATAGGACTTTTGGAAGAGCTTCTAAGTTAGCATCATGCTAAGTCTCATGCTATCTCAACGTGAATACAGGCCCTGGTCTGGTGCCATAAACGTTTTGTTTCAAAGGATATCCATATATCCAGATGCATGTGTTCTAGTGAGGGATACTTCTAAAAGTTTTACTAGCCAGAAGGAGGGCTCACACTGTCAGTTTTCCACATTGCAAAGTATAGAAACCTTTTATGTTGGCATTCTGCAAACGTTCAAGACATTCTTTTCTGCGATGCATTTAAACCTGTCAAACACATTCTAGATTTTGAACGTGGCTAAATTGGAAACAAAATATAGTGCTTTCCATTATGCACCGAAGCAAGAAAGTGCTACCACATTTTCAAATATCTCAAAACAGAAATTGTCGGTTAATGCTAGGCTCCCATGAGTGAATTCGGTCATGCAAAATACAACTACTCAACAAAGGTGCCTCTCTCTCTCTCTCTCTCTCTCTCTCTCTCTTCTCTCTCTCTCTATCTCTCTCTCGTATTATAGGTGGATATTCCTTGAAACTTGAAGCTGATAGCAGTGAAATGTAATTTAGCGTAGACTTTGCGTGATGTCAGTGCGTTAAGAAGACGGTTCCAGTTGGGAGCAACCGAATAGCGGTAAATAACCGTGAAAATGTAATACGATGCATTATGCTATTGAAGATGACGATAGAGATAGCGATAGTGATGTTGATTTTAACTATAGAGAAATACATATATGGATGGATGGGTAGATTGGATTAATATATGGAGGGGGGAGGGAGGGAGGGAAATGGACGGCTGGATGGATAGACAGTCAGGCAGATAGAAACAGAGCAGAGAGAGAGAGAGAGAGAGAGATAGAGAGAGAGAGAGAGAGAGAGAGAGAGAGAGAGAGAGAGAGAGAGAGAGTCTCTCTCTTTTTGTTTCTTTCCTACTTGTTAGTTATTTGTTTATTTTGTTTTGATTTCATTTTGTTTATTCTGATGTCTTGCATCCTTATGCATGTCCATATATCTCTTTGCCTTATCGTTTTGTATTAGTCTTGTTTTCGTCCCGAGGACGTAAGAATAGGCGTAGCCTAACATCTCAATCCTTGCGTAATAAAGTTTTCAAGTTTCAACTCTCTCTCTCTCTCTCTCTCTCTCTCTCTCTCTCTCTCTCTCTCTCTCTCTCTCTGAGTTGAGTTGAGACTGAGTTCTCTCTCTCTCTCTCTCTCTCTCTCTCTCTCTCTCTCTCTCTCTCTGAATTGTTATTATGTGAAAATGATATATGTACTTGCAACCCTTTTCATAATAAAGTACGTGTGTCCACTGTTTGGTTGTTTTATTTCCTTTTTTTTTAAATTCGTTTGTTTCGGTTTTACTTTTCTTTTTGCCTGAGGGCATGGTGTAAAAATGCTGATTCAGCTTATCCAGTTTCCCTCAATTAAAAAAAATCATATTCGTATTGGTAAAAAATCTCTCTCTCTCTCTCTCTCTCTCTCTCTCTCTCTCTCTCTCTCTCTCTCTCTCGGGTCACCTCCAGCCAGGGATCGGAACACTCACTTTGCTCTGGTTTCCTAGAAATCAAACCGTCAAAACGGCGATTCCTCCTTGGCGGAGTTGCCGGGAGAGAGAAGCCATAGGGTGGGTGGAGGCCACTGAGAGTTGTTAGAGCTTTTTCTTCTTAGTGGTGCAGTAAAAATAAAAAAGGAGCTATGTCCTTTGTTGTGAGCGAAACTCTGCGTGAACTGCAAAACATTTTTTTTTTAAAAATGCTTGTATTGTGGAAATGTCGTGCAAATAATTTGGTCTAACTCAGGCGGCCATTAGAAAAGAGAAGGCACACTGAAATAATTTGACTTCCAGCACCTCCGCCAAGGAGGAATCGACGATTTGACGGTTTTATCTCTAGGAAACCAGAGCAAAGTGAGTGCTGCGATCTCTGTAAAGGGTGTTTTCCTGGTGCTCTCGACGTGTTTCTTGCTAAAAACGTATCCGTCAGGGTGCCTCTTTAAGATAATTTGCAATAGACCCGGAGGTGCACTAGCGGCAATGCACTATGCAGATGGGAGAGCTCGAATTTCTCTAAGTAGAAGAAATAAAGATAGGTAAAAATGCAGATAATCACCCCCTGTCACAGTCTAGGTTCATTGCGTACTTTCCGACTTGCCCTTATCTTCTACTATTATTGAATTGTGTAAATGGATGAAAATTAACGTTAAATATAGAAAACGATAGAGGTTTAAGTGCTCAATCTGCAGTAAGAAAGGCAAGACTGGGGGGAAAACCGGAAAGAACCGAGAAAATGTAGGGGGTACCTTTGCCAAAAGATACAATACAATGCAATACAATATGGACTACCAAGCTTATGACAACCTGACATACGGTGATAGAGGGCTCTGCCAGCACAAAACTTCCAGAAGACTGGGGAACTATGTTTCTTACGGTCCACTTGTTCTCTTTGCTCCCAACAGCGTGTCTTCAGGAACAACTGCATGCAAGCTGCCGCCTTCCTAACCTACATGGGCTATGCCAGCTCCAAAAACAAACTGGAATGCCAGTACTGTCAACACTGCGGCCCACTGTTTGGACCTGTGTCATGGGGCAGTTGGTGGATGTCTCGTGCCTCCATACGGGGAGCTAGACGACCCCGTCCCCTCCACGAGTCTCTCCCCGTGGGAATATTGGGGGGTCCTTTGTAAAAATAGTTCCCCCACCTTCTGGAAATTATGTGCTTGTAACTTCCTATAATCTGCCATTCTCTTCGATTCTGCCTTTTCCCATTGTTTTCTAGCATATACTATCTTTCTGACTTATTGGCCCATTCCCCTGCCCTTATTTTAAAAAAATCTTCCAAATAATGTTTCTCCTTTGAGCTCCCCCGAAATCGGAATGTGTCGCCATACGCAGCGAGGAGACCAGCGAAAACTGAAAACCGGACACATACGTACCTTTTCCATTATGGCCATATGGCCTGAGAACGCATAAGAAAAAGAAGGACCTGTGTCAGCAAAACCACGAGGCAAGGAACTGCGAGTACAACGCAGATGACTGTTGTCTGCAAGCAGTGACCAGACGGGACATCCGCAGCTCTGAATGGTTGGAGAAAAGCTCAGATACCCGCTACCAGAAAATGTATTTGGTATTTAGTATATTCTAGTCACAGAGACTTATCTCTGTGAAATTCGGGCTGCTCTCCCCCGAGAGCGCGTCGCCGAAAGTGCAGCGCCTACCCAATTTGTTTTTTGGGGGGAGGGGGCACGGATCACAGGGGGAGGGGGCACAGGGGGAGGAGGGTGTGTGGGCACACTTGGAAAACCTAACCCTAACCCTAACCCTATACCAGGCAGCGGGATTTCTCCCTGCTCTTACCGACTTTCAACTGCCGTGGGATTTTTACGTGTGTAACGCGCACGGGTCACCATCCGAAGGACTCGACGATCAGTTCGATTTTCCTGTCAAACTAGAAAGAAAGGGCGAGGCCGGGATTCAAACCCGGGTCACTCACGCTGCAGTCACGCATTACATTTGGCAGGCGAACGTCTTAGCCACTCTGCCACCTTTCTCCCTAAAGTGTCTCTAAAAGAAACAAGGTGAATGGGTGGGTGGGTATGTTGCCGCCTGGCTAGCATAGACTACACTGCAGGATAGCCAGTGGTGCCCATTCCTTACTTAGACACTTTTTTTCTCGGAATTTTGGGGAACATTTTTTTCAGTGTTCTACTCTAACTAGAGTGTAGGCCTACATCATTGAACAACAAAACAAACTTCTTTGGCAACATTTGCGATGCTTTGCAATAATTATGTTGCATTAATTTCTTATACATTTTGTTTTTTCAAAACGCACACATAAAGCGAGTATGACAGCGAAGGTCGTGTTTTTAGTAGCCACAAAGTGGCCACACTGCCACTACCACCATCCCCATACTCACCGCATATGTCATCAGGACTTAGTGGCCACACTGCCACTACCACCATCCCCATACTCACCGCATATGTCATCAGGACTTAGTGGCCTCGCCTGCCTTTGCTCTCTTCAAAGACCACACACACTCGCGCGCGCACGCACGCACACACACACACACACAAAACGCGCGCGCGCGCGCGCACACAGATACACACAGATACACACACACGCGTGCACAGATACACACACGCGTGCACAGCGTATACACACACGCGTGTGTGTGCACACACACGCGTGTGTGTGCACACACACGCGTGTGTGTGCACACACACGCGCGCGCACACATATATATATATATATATATATATACGTACAAGAATTGAAGAAGAAAAAAACAACCACACCATTAAACTTTCCTTAGTATATTTATATATATAGTTTGCTTTGATAAAACTTTTTTTGTGTCCAATATTTAAGTTTGTGAACCTAAGAAAGAAAACCAATAACTTTAATTTTAACTTTACGTGTTATTCTGTGTTCTGAAAAGAATAAAAGAAAATAATAAATTGTGCTGATTTACTTTTTCTCCCAATGGGGGAGATAGACAATGCCTATGCAAAGACAGCTGTTTCATCTTTGAGAAAGATTCTTCAGTCTGCATATCGGCCTGCAAAATATGTCCACAGTGAACATTCAACCTGAGCTAAAAAGACTTTCTACAAGAGAATGGTTGTCCTCTTTGCACCAGATTGAAAGTCCACAATAAAAGCAAACCAGCACTTAATTAAAAAGAAATGGTAAAAATCTTATGTAAAATAACAAAAATAATAATGTTCTAAAATTACAATCCCTCGAAGAGAGTAGAAGAGATGGGATGCCATGTTAGTGGATCCAGTGAAGGATTCAATAAGGGAGGGCATAGAAATCGTAGTAAACACCAACATACTCCCGGTGAGGAGGAATGTAGAGAGGTGTGCCTGGATCAGGTAGACTGATGCGCTTTCCTTCTTCCAAGTATAATATAAAGGTACAAGAATTGAAGAAGAAAAAACAACCACACCATTAAACTTTCCTCTTATATATATATAGTTTGCTTGAAAAAAACTTGTTTTGTGTCCAATATTTAAGTTTGTGAGCCTAAGAAAGAAACTGAATAACTTTAATTTTAACTTTACAATTTATTCTGTGTTCTGAAAAAAGAAAATAATGTGCTGATTTACTTTTTCTCCCAATGGGGGAGATAGACAATGCCTATGCAAAGACAGCTGTTTCATCTTTGAGAAAGATTCTTCAGTCTGCATATCGGCCTGCAAAGTATGTCCACAGTGAACATTCAAACTGAGCTAGAAGACTTTCTATATATATGTAGTACAAACTTTAAAAAGATAAAAACACGCCAACAAACAAGATATAAAATACCCAAATAAATATAAATATACCCAAATAGACACTCAATAAAATAAGTCTCTCTCTCTCTCTCTCTCTCTCTCTCTCTCTCTCTCTCTCTCTCTCTCTCTCTCTCTCTCTCTCTCTCTCTCTCTCTCTCTCTCTCTTACAACCTCATCATATAGATATGTACTCTAACTTTGGTTTTGTCCGGTTTTGTATGCATGTTTCCAGATTGCCTGATGAAGCTTTAAATAAAGCGAAAGCTTGCAAATAATTTGGTGGAGTGGATAGTATGTTGGCGCGGATGTTACTCACTTTATTGATCTATAATTGGCCCATGTTACGAGGGATGGTTACAAAAAAAGTGGGCTAATTGTCATTGATTTCAAAGTACATGCACATTCACAATTATAATATACAAACAATTAATCAAACAGTCTCGCGCATTCGATACATATGGATACAGGATTCACACAAGCATATTCAAATAACGTACATTGAATACCTTATACACAGCTGAACGTAAAACCACAGATTTGTTTTCACATGCTAATAATAAAGTCAGTCTAAAGAGAGATGGAGTATGATAATATTTAGCAGGGATATATTGTTGCCTTAGGTTATCATACATGGGACATCGTAACACAAAATGGACCTCTGTTTCTCTTTGGACACTTACATAATGGGCATGCTAAGTCTTCCTCTCTTACATTGATTCTGAAACGTAATTTGTGAATATTAAGTTGTGACACACCGAGTCGAAACCGTATAAGACTGATTATCACTTGAATGTGTCTCAGATCCAACAAGTATTGTGAAATTATGAGGTCACTTTTGAAAGTGCGGTAAAAGGAGAAACGTTCACTATCATGAAGTTGAGAACACCATTGTTCTTTAAATTCGTTTACTAGTCTTAAACGTAAGAGTGCAAGAAAATGCTTTGCATCTCCAACTCCCTGATTCTCCCAGACTTCTTGAAAACCATATTTATGAAGCATAAAACAGACAGATGTGGCCCACGTGTTTCTATTCTGATGATGCAAGAAAAGTAACAAATTATAAGCTTTTAAGGGTAGTCTGTATTCTGGCATCTCAATAACTTTCAACCAATATTTAACTGATCTTACATATAAATTAATGTATAAAGGAAAACGTCCAAGCTCACCGTCCAAGCTCACCGCATTGGACATTCTGATACTCACATTTAAAAATCTTTTCAATGCAAATAAATGCACTTTCTCTAAGATGTCTACGTTTGCAATAATACCCCAGATTTCAGCACCATAACTTAACATCGGTTGTATTTGTGCATCAAAAAGTTTGAAAAATATACTTGGAGATCTTTCACCAATCGAATTTAGCAATCTGAAAATATTAATTACCCCCCTTCTTGCACGACTAGCCATGTCATGTAAAGTATGAGAAAATGATAATCTGGTTGACAAAATAATACCTAAATATTTATACATATTTACAACATTTACTTTAGTTTGTCCGTAAAACCAATTTTCGGTTGCTGATGAATGCCCACCATTCCTAAACACTACAATATTAGATTTATCAAGATTCACAGACAGTCCAAGTCTTGTCGACGTCTCATGCAAAATATTCAAATGATTTTGTAACCCTATGACATAGTCTGATATCAAGATTATATAATCTGCGAACATCAGGATAAGTAATTATAATAGATCAGGTATCAACTGAAGACCATGTTTTCCCTT
>CM065686.1:27205328-27217828 GCA_017654935.2 Phymorhynchus buccinoides
AGAGAGAGAGAGAGAGAGAGAGAGAGAGAGAGAGAGAGAGAGAAAGAAAAAAAAGAAACGTTCCCTTCTAACGTACAAAAGTTGAAAAAGTGATCGGCGACAAAATGTGACTTGTAGTTCGTCACATTTTGTCGCCGGCGACAAAATGTGTCATAACAAAGACACCTGCCAGACAACGCCCCCCCCCCCCCCCCCCCCCCCCTCTCCCCCTTCTCCCCTCTTGTTAACCCCATATTCCCACCAACTGTCCCAGCAATTCTCCAAAACAACTTCCAGCTACCCCCTCGACCTCCCCTTTCCTACCCCCTCTCCCTCCCCCACCCCAGTCTTCCCTTCCTATAAAAATGTTTTGCTTTCTCAGTAATCACTCACCCAACAAATCTCTACCCTTAGTGTCCTGAACTGTAATCACTGCCCATTTCTGCTGTCCCTTCTCACTGATACTTTCCTTCCTCCCCCCCCCTCCCCCTCGAATTGCCAACTGAACTGTGCTCACCTGAAAGAAATCAACTATAAATACTGCAACCAAGTCCTCTCAAGCCACACCGGAAGAAGAGTCTACGACTCGAAACGTCGTGTGTTTCCCTTTCCCAGGTACCTTTCCACACCTTGTTAAATTGTTCCCATTGTTAATCTTGTTGTTATTTTTTAAACGTGTTGTTTGGTTGTTACCGAGGTCTTTTTTGTTTGTGGTTCAAGCCACAAACCTATAACTCACTTTGTCGGTCGGTCGGTCTGTCGTTCCAAAATTGTCGCACTTCAAATCGAGGCTACACGACGACGAAAATGGTGTTTTACGTCCTCTTGGTCTGAATCAGACACATATGGGACATTTGTAAATACAAATATGGTGGGAACAATACTGGAGGCAATGCCCGGAGGCAGTACGAAACCAGTAAAGTCCCGATTTTTTTATTAATACAGATAGGTGTAGCGGTAACCACGCCTCGGTTAAACCTCATCGCTATGGCACCGCTACAAGTATTTGTTGCATTCGTGAATCGAGGCTACACTTCAAAATTAATTGAGGCCGCTCTTTAAAATGATGTATTTTAAAAGCGTACAAAATAATAAATATACGTAATACAGACACTACAACAGACACGACGAGTATGCGGTGCTTCTTTTGATGAGTATAAGTAGGATACATAGTTTTAAATGTTTTCCAAAAGATATAAAAAGTTACGAAATGGTGCAGAGATAACATTCTGGTTTACAGATTAAAATTATTGAAAATCCAGGGGAGGTAACTCATGATTGGAGTGGTAAAAATAGACCGCGTGCCACAAACTATTGCGATTTCGCGCTTGTTATTGATTAAATTTAATTAACTCTCCTCAAGATTAAATCGCGGTGAGCCAATCCCTTGACTGATTATTACACTACTTAAATTCATTGTTGTTGTCGTTGTTGCTGTTGTTGACGTTGTTGGAGATGTTTCGTATTGATGCGTGACCATCTTTATGTGAACGGAGTGTCTAGACTGCAAAGTAACCAGCCATAAATAAGAAGAAAAACATTCTGAATGCACACAAAAATAAAGAGTTGAACGTCGGCTGCGTATTTTTTTAAACTCGTTCTTTCTCTGTTCTTTTCGTCATCAAAGTTGGTCAAAGTTTTAAATTGACAAAAACATGTTTTCTTATTTTCGTTTTTTTCTTCTTCTTTTTTTTAATGATTCACGAAAGAGGTTTACTGTTTTAACAACGTTGTTGCTTGTTTTAAGCTAACAGGTTTTTTACTACTCCTAGTTTTTGTTTTCCACATTAGGGGAAGACGGGGTAAAAAGCGCATGGGCGGGTAAGAAGCCCACCCCAATTATTTCATGAAATAAAGAAAATTTCAGTCAAATTTGCCCATGAGACGAATGCTAGACATTAACACTCGTCTCATGGGCAAAATGAGACTGAAATTTGCTTCATTTCATGAGATAATTGGGGTGGGCTTCTTACCCGCCCATGCGCTTTTTACCCCGTCTTCCCCTATATTTATTTTCTGCAGTTTTCTGATTCTTTCCTGTTCTTTTCGTAGTATACCTACTTGGCATGGAACTGTGTGTTTACTCTTCCATCTTTTTAAGGTTTCATCATTTCATGTGATATATTGGAACTCTCTCTCTCTCTCTCTCTCTCTCTCTCTCTCTCTCTCTCTCTCTCTCTCTCTCTCTCTCTCTCTCTCTGGGTCTGCCCCCCCCCTCTCTCTTTTTTTTCCTTTCACGCTTTTCTTCAACTGCCTCTCAATTCCCCTGTCTCTCTTTTTCTTCTTTTGTTTATTTCCCCCACCCCCTCCGAGGGTAATCTTTATTGCAAACTTTGTCAAACTAATCGACAAAATGCAACTAGTTGACTGACTTACGGTTAAAAGGTGAATTAAAATGGACTTTGATTGTTTGGTGTGTCTAGAGATTGAAAGTTGTAAATGAGTTTTCTAGGGATTCGATTATTGGTTGCTGAATATCAAGCCCCAGATATAGTAGAAAGCCAGAATGAACCCGAATGATAACCGATATGTAGAGAAACTTTAAATGTGAATTGATTCACTGGCTGGATTTCTAAGGACTGGAAAGAGCAGAACTGTTTCTGGCATGCTTTGATCCCAAAACTGGTTGAATGGGGGGGGGGGGTTAATACATAGTAAGTCACAATGTCTCTTTAAATGCGTAGGCAAACTTGATGTTCTAAAAACAAACAAAAGCCTCAGAAACGATTTATTTCATTGTCGAATAGTTACACTTGTTTTATAACTTACTTGACCTACTTGAATCGAGTTTCAGTGCATGTGGCTTCTGTGAATTCTATCATAATTATGTGATTGCAGTCAACACTTGATTCCACCTCCTACAGAAAAGCGCCCAACTCCCTGCATAAAAGTTGACCTATTTGCAGTGTTTGTTACCGGTGTCGTATATAATCACGTCGCCCATAAAATCGTGTCGCAGTGACAGTATTTTCTGTGAAATTCTGCAGCTGGTTCGTGAAAACATATCACTGTGCGACAATATTTCCTGTGAAATGATGAAATGCGACCGGATTTCATGAGAAATGTCCATGAAATCGTGTCGCAGCGACAGTATTTCCTGTGAAATACTGCAGCTGGTCCAAAAAACAATTATGATATAACTGTTGCGACATTATTTCCTGTGAAATAATGAAGCGCAACAAGATTTCACGATAACTGTCCATACATTTGGGAAATTCTGTCGCAGCAGTGGTGACGTAAGCAAAACTCTAAGCCTAACCCTTAATCCTAACACTTACCCTAACATAGCGTTACACAGGTTTGGTAAAACCTTAGCCATAACCCTAACTTTTTCTCTCACACATTGCGTGATGCAGGTCTGTTAAAAACCTTAACCCAAACCCTAATATCTAATCATTAAATATAGCGTGAAACAGGTATGTACACACACTAACCCTATTTTTAGGACAATTTTCGTGAAAAGGTGTTGCGCGACTAATTGTGTCAGCAAAAAAATGTTGCTGCGACAGTACTTCACGGAAAACACTATTGATGCAACACCATCCCACGGCGACAATATTATATACGACACCGGCCTAAGAAAATGTTTTGTTAATGTTGTCCATTCTACTAGTGAAGCCTTTCACTAAATATACCATAATTCTTTTTAAAGTTGTAAATCGTTTATGCTTCTCTGTTATCTAACTCGTTTCTTTTCATTTTCCAAACTATCGTCATAAGCTGCAGAGAATGGTTAGATGAGATTTCCATGCTTTATTATTTTTGTCTACGAAATTAAATTGAAGACTTTTTTTTCTACTTCCAACTTTTAGAACACAAAATATCGCTGTTAAGTCATAAATAGTTACAAAGGAAGAAGGAAAGCTTTTCAGTTATTTAAGTTCCCAATGCAGAAATATCCTGTAAATGTGTCTCACAAGAAACCATTAATTAATTAATTAATGTTTAATTCATTCATTTATTCATTCATTCATTCATTCATTCATCACATCTCTCTCTCTCTCCTTCTCTCTCTCCCTCTCTCTCTCTCCCTCTCCCTCTAAGCACATACACTCCTTCCCACGCACTCACACGTGAGCGCACGTTAGATGAATATACACGCTGTCTTCATGTCTAATTTGTGCTGGAATGAACGTCTCTGCACTGTGGTTTAGAGCCAACACTGTCCTAGGGTCTAAAAATAGACGAGTGGGCGGAGCGATCTCGCAGATTGGCAACCGTCAATTACCTTATGTTGTAATGTTTTTAGGAGATTGTAAAATGCCTTTTTCTAATTTCAATGCAAATCAAAATGGTATTCCAGAAACCAGCTTTTCTTCACCCAGGTAAGATTCACACAAAATTGGACTGAAAATTGGCTGTCGGGGAAAGGGTTAACCCTTTTGCTTCCTGCTCCATATCTACTACAAGGGAAGTGTGATGTCATTGATGATGTCATGGGTTTTGATGTCATAGTCCTGGAATGCGATTTTTTATTTTAGACAAACCGAGAAAGAAATGTTTTTTAGAAACAATGTTTTGTAGGTGTTGACTTACCCAAGTACCCATCCTGACACCCCCCCCCCCCCCCCCCCCCGATCCAAAGTAGGGGGTGGGCGTTTACAATGTGCATACCCCTGTGTAACATTTTGCTCTAAAGTGGGAGGTGGTAATTTCTTCGGTAAGTACCCCTGTTGGGGGTGGGCGTTTAAACGAACATAGACTTATACAAGGTACTTTACAGTACTCAGTTATGTTGTCACATGGAATATAATGTCTTAGTTTATTTGAAACACTTCATGACGTTATACCTAGGTCTAACATATTTCCTGATGAACCAACCTGACAAGATTTGGATCTTTCACTACGACAATGTAAGAGATGTGGCTAACATAAGAACATTGAATTTCCAAGATCAAATTTCAAGGTTAATGTTATTAAAATATCGTCATTGATTGATTACAACATGTATCGTGTAAGCCAATAAATCAACTAGTCAATGTTTAAAAATGTGACTGTGAAGATGCGACAGGTATGACCAAGCAAGGAGTGAAACATTTCAAGGTCAAAGGTCAAGGTCACCAAGGTAAAAGTCATTCAAGGAGAAAACAACAACTCCAGGTAATGCTTAGAGTTGTAAGTAATTCTGACCAGTGGATCAAAACTTTTGGAAATAAAACAAATTGACATTAAAGGTCAAAGGTCAAGGTCAAAGTGACCTTGTTACTCGACAACATATAGCAACATCCCATAATACCAATCTGGAAGTGAGTCTGTTCAATATTTCAAGTCATATTTCATAGAAAGACAAAACTAAAAAAACAGTTGAATTTTAACAATTGTAATAAAACTTAACCTTATAACACCTATTGTCCTCTTCCACCATGGTAGCGGATGATAATTGTTTTGGATGATATGGTGAGTAATCAGCTTAACAGATAACATATAAAGTGGGTTTGTCTGTGGCACTTTGTATTTAGCATGGCAAGAAAACGTTTTGACAGGTATAACTCATGTTAAGACATCTAAATATTTTTCACATAATAACTTCTCATAAAACTTTAGTTTTTTCTTTTTCTTCCCCTTTTGTTGTCCGATTTGGCTGACATTTTCAGAAAAGTTGCAGGACCTTATGGGTTTGTGACAATTGAAATATTAAATGATTTCCCCAAAGATTCGGCAAAATATGGCCGAAAAACCGCGAAATCGGCGAACATTCAATCTTGAATATCTCAAAAACGGCTGAACGGATTTCGTTCATATTTTCAGCATTTACTACAAAGTAGATGTGCAACACTTCCGGTATAAAACCGAACCGGAAGTACGAACCGGAAGTTCCCCAGCTATGATCAGGCAACTTTCATTTGGTTCACAGAATAGCCAAAACCGGAAGCGACGTCACAAAACTAACTACTGTATGTTGTAGCCCTTACTCTGGCCCAGGTCTGAAAGGAGTTTCTTGACGATAATGTTAAATAGTTTGGAGGTTATTCAAATGTATGTAAATTGGGTGTCACTTTCACTGATTTCCATGTATGGATTTTTTTAATTTGTCACCCGATTTCGCTGAAATTTGCAGGATAGTTGAAAGACACCATTGTGAATGCCCAAAATGTACCAATTGCCAAAAATGTACCAATTGGTACATTTTCGGCAACATTACTGCCCAAAATGTACCAATGTGCAATTTTGGTACATTTTGGGCGGAAATGTTGCCCAAAATGTACCAATTGGTAATAGGTACATTTTGGGCAGAAGTGTTGCCCAAAATGTACCAATTGGTACATTTTGGGCAATGCTTGCTCATTTTAGAGAACCGAGTTGAAGGACCAAACTACAAACGGGTATGATGATGTTAAAACGTAATGCATTGTGGATATAAGTTCAGTGACAATGACCATTGGCCAGTTTCGTGTATAAAAAGCACAGAAACACTTATAAAGCATCAATATGGATTTAAATAGCGAAAACACGGGTTTTTCATCAAGCTGACCACTGGTCATTTGCGTTATAAAACGCACAGAAACACATCAATACAGAGTCAAAAACTGAAATTATGACATTTACTTCAAACTGACCAGTGGTCACTCTTTTTGAACAGTGGTTATCTACGTTATTAAAAAGTAAGAAGCACTTATATCACATCAATACTGAGTAATGAAATTACGGGGTTTTCCATCAAAAGGACCACGAGTTGTTGTCTTGACCACGAGAGTTGTTGTACAAAGCACAGAAGCATATATAACACATCAATACTGAGTCAAATAGGAAAATCTGCAAATTATATCAAAGTGACCACTGGTCACTCTCGCTGACCAATTGTCATCTACGTTATTAAAAAAACAAAAGCACTTATAACATATAAATAATGAGTTACGAAGTGAAAATACGTTTTTTTAATCAAACTGACCACTCTGGTCATTGTCTTGACCACAGGTCATTTACGTTGTAAAAAGCGCAGATGCACTTATAACACATCATTGCAGAATCAAATACTGAAAGTACAGAATTACATCACACTGATCACTGGTCATTCCACAGCTGACCACTGGTCATGTACATTGTAAAAATGACAGAAGCGCATAAAGCACACGAATGCAGTGTCAAATAGTGAATGTATGTCCACTGGTCATTCCAGCTGACCACTGGTCATGTACATTGTAAAAATGACAGAAGCGCATAAAGCACACGAATGCAGTGTCAAATAGTGAATGTATGTCCACTGGTCATTCCAGCTGACCACTGGTCATGTACATTGTAAAAATGACAGAAGCGCATAAAGCACACGAATACAGTGTCAAATAGTGAATGTATGTCCACTGGTCATTCCAGCTGACCACTGGTCATGTACATTGTAAAAATGACAGAAGCGCATAAAGCACACGAATGCAGTGTCAAATAGTGAATGTATGTCCACTGGTCATTCCAGCTGACCACTGGTCATGTACATTGTAAAAATGACAGAAGCGCATAAAGCACACGAATACAGTGTCAAATAGTGAATGTATGTCCACTGGTCATTCCAGCTGACCACTGGTCATGTACATTGTAAAAATGACAGAAGCGCATAAAGCACACGAATGCAGTGTCAAATAGTGAATGTATGTCCACTGGTCATTCCAGCTGACCACTGGTCATGTACATTGTAAAAATGACAGAAGCGCATAAAGCACACGAATGCAGTGTCAAATAGTGAATGTATGTCCACTGGTCATTCCAGCTGACCACTGGTCATGTACATTGTAAAAATGACAGAAGCGCATAAAGCACACGAATGCAGTGTCAAATAGTGAATGTATGTCCACTGGTCATTCCAGCTGACCACTGGTCATGTACATTGTAAAAATGACAGAAGCGCATAAAGCACACGAATGCAGTGTCAAATAGTGAATGTATGTCCACTGGTCATTCCAGCTGACCACTGGTCATGTACATTGTAAAAATGACAGAAGCGCATAAAGCACACGAATACAGTGTCAAATAGTGAATGTATGTCCACTGGTCTAATTGTATGCAACCATCGCATCCCTTTTGGGATGCACATTTATAAAAACCATCGCATCCCTTTTGGGATGCACATTTATAAAAACCATCGCATCCCTTTTGGGATGCACATTTATAAAAACCATCGCATCCCTTTTGGGATGCACATTTATAAAAACCATCGCATCCCTTTTGGGATGCACATTTATAAAAACCATTGCATCCCTTTTGGGATGCACATTTATAAAAACCATCGCATCCCTTTTGGGATGCACATTAATAAAAACCATCGCATCCCTTTTGGGATGCACATTTATAAAAACCATCGCATCCCTTTTGGGATGCACATTTATAAAAACCATCGCATCCCTTTTGGGATGCACATTTATAAAAACCATCGCATCCCTTTTGGGATGCACATTTATAAAAACCATCGCATCCCTTTTGGGATGCACATTTATAAAAACCATCGCATCCCTTTTGGGATGCACATTTATAAAAACCATCGCATCCCTTTTGGGATGCACATTAATAAAAACCATCGCATCCCTTTTGGGATGCACATTTATAAAAACCATCGCATCCCTTTTGGGATGCACATTAATAAAAACCATCGCATCCCTTTTGGGATGCACATTTATAAAAACCATCGCATCCCTTTTGGGATGCACATTAATAAAAACCATCGCATCCCTTTTGGGATGCACATTTATAAAAACCATCGCATCCCTTTTGGGATGCACATTAATAAAAACCATTGCATCCCTTTTGGGATGCACATTTATAAAAACCATCGCATCCCTTTTGGGATGCACATTAATAAAAACCATCGCATCCCTTTTGGGATGCACATTTATAAAAACCATCGCATCCCTTTTGGGATGCACATTTATAAAAACCATCGCATCCCTTTTGGGATGCACATTTATAAAAACCATCGCATCCCTTTTGGGATGCACATTTATAAAAACCATCGCATCCCTTTTGGGATGCACATTTATAAAAACCATCGCATCCCTTTTGGGATGCACATTTATAAAAACCATCGCATCCCTTTTGGGATGCACATTTATAAAAACCATCGCATCCCTTTTGGGATGCACATTTATAAAAACCATCGCATCCCTTTTGGGATGCACATTTATAAAAACCATCGCATCCCTTTTGGGATGCACATTTATAAAAACCATCGCATCCCTTTTGGGATGCACATTAATAAAAACCATTGCATCCCTTTTGGGATGCACATTTATAAAAACCATCGCATCCCTTTTGGGATGCACATTTATAAAAACCATCGCATCCCTTTTGGGATGCACATTTATAAAAACCATCGCATCCCTTTTGGGATGCACATTTATAAAAACCATCGCATCCCTTTTGGGATGCACATTTATAAAAACCATCGCATCCCTTTTGGGATGCACATTAATAAAAACCATTGCATCCCTTTTGGGATGCACATTTATAAAAACCATCGCATCCCTTTTGGGATGCACATTTATAAAAACCATCGCATCCCTTTTGGGATGCACATTAATAAAAACCATCGCATCCCTTTTGGGATGCACATTTATAAAAACCATCGCATCCCTTTTGGGATGCACATTTATAAAAACCATCGCATCCCTTTTGGGATGCACATTAATAAAAACCATCGCATCCCTTTTGGGATGCACATTTATAAAAACCATTGCATCCCTTTTGGGATGCACATTTATAAAAACCATCGCATCCCTTTTGGGATGCACATTTATAAAAACCATTGCATCCCTTTTGGGATGCACATTTATAAAAACCATCGCATCCCTTCGGGGATGTCCCATGTGGCCACTTGGCCAAGAGGACGTTAAACACTACTTTCAGTCCACTGGTCTTTTGTACTAGCCTTTGGTCATCTACGTTGTAAAGTGTACAGAAGTACCCCTGAAACATCATTACGCAACCGAATAGTGAAAATATGGATTTTTAGATTAAACTGACCATTGGTCATTGTCACAGGACACGTTGGTCATCGACGTACTTTGTGCATAGATAGTCATTAGGAGAGAAAGGTGGCAGAGTGGTAAAAGCGCTCGTCTGCCAGTTGTAGTGGACTGCTTGCTGTCCAACGTGAGTGTCGGGGTTCGAATCCCGGCTCGCCCTTTACTCTGGTCTGGCGGAGCACCGGATTAAGCGCAAAAAGTCCTAAACGGACTATAAGCTGCTAGAAATTCATAGGCCCCTTCTCGCCAATATGCTCACAAAAGACAATGAAACAGTACAGTATTAATAACAAAAAAACAACAACAACTAATTACATGAATTTAATACAAATACACACACAAACACACACACCCCAACAAAGTCGGAGTGATCCTAACTATACTCTCTCGAATATGAATATAGTGTGGGAACCCTTGATAGGGAAACGAGCTCACACGCAACCACATTAAGATGTGGAACGCAGAAGAAGAAGAAGAAGAAAGTCATTAGAAGAAGCAGGCGTACAGAGAAATTTGCAATTTACACGAAACTGGCCAATGGGCATTGTCATTGAACATTGGCTATATCCACAATGCATTAGGCTTCATCATGCCCGTTTGTAGTTTTGTCAAGCAGATAACATTCCAATCCATTAGGTTTTTCCTTCAACCTTATAGTTACTTCTTTAAAATGAACAAGCATTGCCCAAAATGTACCAATTGGTACATTTTGGGCAACATTTCCGCCCAAAATGCACCAAAATTGCACATTGGTACATTTTGGGCAATTGGTACACTTGGGGCATTCACACACCATTCTTATGCTAAATATCCAATATTAAACCGATTGGCCGAGATATGGCCCCAAATGGCCAATTTTGGCAAACTTTTAATCTTTAATAACTCAAAAACGGCTACACAGAATGCTTTCATATTTTCAGGTGGCTTTTTTTCAAGAGTAACTTAGCAATATTTCCTGTATAGAAAATGAAACCGGGAATACCAAGTATGACCAAAAATGGCCTAATTTGGCCATATTTCATTTTTGAATAACTCAAAAACTTTTTGATAAAATAGGTTGGTGTAAGTTTGTTTCAAATACTTCCAGTATAAAACTAAATTGGAAGCACCAACTGGAAGTGCGCCAGCTAGGTTTTCAATTGACATAAACAAGAGCTTACCACTGAAGCATAACCAATGCCAGCAATTATAATCTTACCAAATTCTAATCTTTCCAAATTGTAATCTTGCATAACTAGAAATTTCTTGGTTTTTTTCTTCTTCTTCCATTTCGATGAGATCTGCAGAGACACTGAAACACACTATTGCTATGCCAAATTTGCAATATCAAACCAACTGCCAAAGGTTTGGCAGAAATATGGCTGAACATATTGGCCAAATTTCCAAATTAAACAACTGAAAAACGTGTGAATGTGAGAGAGAAAGAGACAAACAGAGATAGAGAGACAAACACAGAGACAGAGACACACACACAGGGACAGAGAGAGACAGAGAGATAAAGAAAGAGAGAGAGAGATAATGAAAACAAGAGGCATATTCTCCAAATGTTACCAGTTCAGGGCCAACTCACCTATTAAAAAATACAGAGAGAGAATAAAGAGTAGAAAAAGAGACGGCGAGAGTGAGAGAGATAGTGACACCGAGAGAGAGAGAGAGAGAGAGAGAGAGAGAGAGAGAGAGAGAGAGAGAGAGAGAGAGAGAGAGAGAGAGAGAGAGAGAGGGGGGGGGGAGCATATCAAGTTACTTAAAGTTAAATTTTTTTAAAAACATGTCATTTTAGGACACTTATGCTGACGTCATATTCTCCTAAATACCACTGAAACATAGAACTGCTACCTGTAGGAACTCTTATTCATTTCCATGCAACCTCTTAAAGCAGTGTGTGTGTGTCATAAGTCATAAGTCATAAGTTTCTTTATTGTCCATTGGCATTGTACAACGCACATGTCCACCATGTAAAATAAAAATATTAAATAAAAGTATGAAACATAAATTTACATTAACAAATATGTAACTCTCACACCACACCCAATCATTCATCCGCTCTCCGCTGTCTTGCTCACGTGTGTGTGTGTGTGTGTGTGTGTGTGTGTGTGTGTGTGTGTGTGTGTGTGTGTGTGTGTGTGTGTGTGTGTGTGTATGCATGTTTGTGTTTGTACAAGCACTCATTCATGTGATTTCATTATTATGATTGCTGTTGTTGGGTACCTAGAGAAGTAATGAAAATTGTTTCTGTTTGGTCCATCTGTTCGTCTAGAGAAGATACAATGACATCACCCAAGGAATGGTGTCACGCAGGAACAAGGAATAGAACGACCCAGCCAAAGTGATTGTGTAGCACACATTTACACAATGGATCTTAGACCCCGCTCAGGTCAGCTACATTCTTTTTTCCTGAGTATTACAGAGCATGTTGATAATTTGTCATGTAAACGCACAATTACGTTTGCAAGACTTTTAGTGCAAAGGGCTGGGCTTAGGCAGGACAAGGGAGGTTGAAGGGTGGAATCCAGGGCAAACATAATCCATCTAGTTCTTCTTGTTATTGTTGTTAAAACACACTTTCAAATTATA
>CM065686.1:27222828-27229364 GCA_017654935.2 Phymorhynchus buccinoides
TGAGGCTTATGTACTCAATCTGCAGGTTTTTTTTAAAAAGACAAAACTGTGAGAAAAAAAACCCAAATAACCGAGGTAATGGAGGGGGGGGGGGGGGGGGGCGTGTGTGTGTCAATCAATCTGCGCCTTTGCCAAATGTTATTAAAGCGTTTACATTGCTACTCGTAGAATACTCCCCCCCCCCATACCCCTACTCCCCCCCCCCTACCCCTACTCCCCCCTGTGGCGGCACAGATTGTCTCCGCTGCACAAATTGTCTCCGAGACAATCCGTGCAGGGAGACAATCCGTGCCGCCTAGAGGGCACGGATTGTCTCCGCTGCACGGATTGTCCACCTGTATCGACCCTTACAGCACGGATTGTCTCCAGTGCTAGCTTTCTTTCTCTTATTTTGTATGTCACTTTCTCTTTGTCACTGTCTCTCTCTGTCCCTCTGTTTATGTTTATCCATGCAAGCGTGTCTGCGTGAGTGTGCGTACACGCATATATATATATATATATATATATATATATATAGCATATATAACAAAAAAAAAAGAGAATGAAAACTAACAAGAAAGAATGTAGACTATTCCCAATATTTCGGCTTTTGGCCTTGGACGCGGGACAGACAGTAGAACAAACTTGACGTAACAAATACAACACGTAACTTTTCTTGACGTCATTGTTGTGACCCACATTCTGTGTGTATAATTAGATTGTGTTGCAGTGTGTGTGTGTGTGTGTGTGTGTGTGTGTGTGTGTGTGTGTGTGTGTTTGATAATTCGTTTGGACTAACGCAACTCTGGACCTGTGTTACGGGAACATTCCAGCAGCCTACAAGAGCAAGCCGATGCCCAGCCTGGGGCGGTCGGTGCACAACCTGGTCCACCTGCTGCCCCTGTACCGCCAGCGGCTGAAGACCAGCAAGCCCTCAATACGGCGGGTGAAGACGTGGACCAAGGAGGCGACGGAGGCTCTCAACGGCTGTTTCCTCTGCACTGACTGGGACGTTTTGCTGGAGGGTGCCCCGCTGGAGGAGCAGGTGGACATTGTTACGTCCTATGTTAACTTTTGTGTTGACATGCTAGTGCCCAGCAAGGAGGTGAAGACCTACCCCAACGACAAGCCCTGGGTGTCCAGAGAGCTGGCCGGCGTTATATATATATATATATATATGTGTGTGTGTGTGTGTGTGTGTGTGTGTGTGTTCGTTCGTTCTTTAATTTAACGTCTTTCCGCCTTACAGTGATCTTAGACAACAACAACAACAACGACAACAACAAATAAAAACAAAATGTATGTGTATGATTATGTGCAAATGTCCGTTTAAGGGGGTTTGTGGGTGTGCGTGTAGGAAGATACGGGAGGATTGTTAATCTATGCATGCATATAATTTACATGAAGAAATGGAGTGAGGGTATGTGTATCTGAGTACCTGTATGATTTAGACCCTATGTTAATGAAACGTCAGTGAAATACATAAACTTAGAATTACTTCTAAACATTTAAAGGTGACAAAACAATAAATGAACAATATTAAACTCCAAAAAATGAAAATAAAATACTTAACAAGAACATCAAAGCAAAGGTCCAATTGGGCTCCTAATAAGTCCCCGAATAACTTCTAGAATCTTTGATTCATCACAAAGAATGTCCGACAACCAAGCAGGTAAATAGTTTTTCATATGTTCACAAAGAAAAATCACATGGAAAGGTGTAATATGATGGCCACAAATGCAGGTTACATTTTTACCGAATTTAGTTTTCAGTGCATCAAGCCTGAATTTAAAAACTAAACTTTTTAGAATCCGCCCTTGATGAAGATTTTGTCCATTAGAATTTTCCCTTTTTGTTCTTTTTTATAGAGGGTAATGTCTCAGTTTGTCTTCTAAACACAGAATCCCAGGATGCTTTTTCTAAAAGACTGTAATTTTCATGTAGCAATAAAGGAATATGAACTTTTGCTAAACTGTTTTCAGTGGTTGCGATAAGAGAGAGACAGTGACAAAGAGAAAGTGACATAAAAATAAGAGAAAGAAAGCTAGCACTGGAGACAATCCGTGCTGTAAGGGTCGATACAGGTGGACAATCCGTGCAGCGGAGACAATCCGTGCCCTCTAGGCGGCACGGATTGTCTCCCTGCACGGATTGTCTCGGAGACAATTTGTGCAGCGAAGACAATCCGTGCCGTCACACCCCCCCCCCCCCCCCCCACCCCACCCCCCCCAACAAACTTTACTGAAAATTAAAACATTAAATGCGGAAATTCAATCTATGTCTTATCTTACGTGTTTTAAAAGACTTAAGTATTTTTATTTCTGTTATTTTCCACTTGAAAATATTGAAAATATATTCACTCATAGCTGCGTGTGTGTTACGCATGAGTGCGTGCATGTGCCCGTGGTTATGTGTAAGTATGTGTGTGAAATCTAACGACAAGATAACTCAATTCGGTTTTCTGTATATTAATAAGGAATCTTTGCTCCATCATGGAAAATTAAAATCTCAATTGATTTCAACATTCTATTATGTCTGTGTGTTATAAAAGTCAAGATGTGCCACCCACCCCCCACATTTCTCGGTTAATTGTATTTTTCCGTTTTTGCCTTTCTTACCATACATAAAGCTGTATTTTAGGAACATTTTTAGGTAATTACCTTTTTGGAATACTAACCATATCCCTAACCCTAGCCCTAACCCTAACCCTACCCCCCCACCCTATAAGACGGAAAAACGCAACGAACCACAACTGTGACAAATCGCGGTGTACTGCAGTACATAGTGGGGGGTAGGGTTAAGTTTAGGGCTAGGGTTAGGGTTAGGGTTAGTATTCCAAAAAGATAATTAGCTGAAAATGTTCCTAAAATACAGCTTTATGTATGGTAAGAAAGGCAAAAACGGAAAAATACAATTAACCGAGAAATGCAGGGGGGGTGGCACATCTTTACCTTTACTAAGTTGCAGAAGCAAATTCTGGCAATAGTCGCGACGGAAGTAGGAGGGCGCATACATCATTAGTAAAACATATACGGAGAAAGACCTTCTGCCTAACCTGGGTTTGGACCATTAACCACCACCACCCCCTTTTCTCCCCAGTTCAGCCGAGAAGGCCCATTTTTCCCTGTTGTGTTTTTCTTTTTCAGGCATGGTAATCTTTTGAGAAGTCTTTGAATTCAGAGCAAAGTGAACGTAGAAAAGCAAAATGACAGAAGGGGTTTTCAGTTTGAGGAGATGCTCTTTTCCTCCAATTTTAAAAGTTTTATATTTTTATCTTCAAAGTAAATTGTTCCCTGATCACCATGAAGGGCTTATTACACCTTGACCACACCGAGAGACATCTTCGGACCCCAAAAATATGTTCAGAGAAAAATGCTTTTCACATAATTAATTAATTTATTTATTTATTAAGAACATTTCTATAGCGCTTATTCATCGAAGCTCTAAGCGCTTTACAAGTTTTACTAAAAGATATATAAAAATTATATTAAAAACATATGTGAACCAAACTTCCCACCCCCCACCCTTACTACCCCGATACCCCATCTCTCATTATCGAACACAACCACACTGAAAGATAAAACATGAACAATTATTGTAAACAACATAATATACAACGTAGTATAACAGAGAGAGAGAGAGTGAGAGAGAGAGAGAGAGAGAGAGAGAGAGAGAGAGAGAGAGAGAGAGAGAGAGAGAGAGAGAGAGAGAGCGGGAATAGGGAGGGGAACAGAAGTGAAAATGAAAATCAAGAAAGACAGACGGAGAGAGGTGTTGAGGGGGGGGGGGGGAAGATGGGGGGTGGGTAAACGACACGGATCACACGCGCGCGCGCGCGCGCGCGCGCTCGCACGCGCGCACAAGCACGCACGCGAGGACGGCCTCACCCACGCATACGATACAGATAAATGAGAGAGAGACTGAGTGATCTACACAAGATTATAATTATGATTGACAAAACAGGTGTTTGTAATACTGTTTTAAAGACCCACTGAACCAGCAAGATTAAATCCCTTGTTTTTCTGGGTAGGTGTGACCCACATACAAGTTCCCCTACACACGATCGAAGCTGCTCTAAACCCTTTCAACGATAGCCATTCGTCAGCCAAAATTTACCATTAAACTTACCCAGGTAGAGAATACATTTCGTCTGCAATATTAGGGATTCCTCTGTGACATGCATAAAATAGGGCCTATCCTTACCTCTCAAAATTAAGAACATAAGGTCACTGGACCCTCATTATTTTGATGCCTTTCAGTGAAATGGGTCTTTAATCATTGTGGTGCCATATGGCGACAGTGGAGATGAAAGGGTTTCTAAAGTGATGTCTCGTTTTCATGTATGGGGGAATTTGTATGGGAGTCATACCTGGTCAAAATAAGATTTCTTACCAGCGAGAGGAAACACGCAACACCCGTGATTTTCACTCATGGATCTGGTGGGTCTTTAAATTGTGGAAGATTTTTGGAGTGGCGTATAATAGAGGGGAGCTGGTTCCATGTTTTTGGTGCGGGGAAGGAGAAAGATCGGTGTCCACAAGTTTTTGTTTTTGTTTGTGGTAGAGTAAAGGTTATATTGTCTGAAGAAGAGCGGAGTTGACTAGAAGAAGAATACACATGCAATAGATCAGACAGATAGACAGGAAAGCTGGGATCGACAAGATATCTAAGGCGAAGAGATGCTGTTTTATGACTGATTCTAGCATACACTGTAAAACAGACATTTTTATGAGACACTGAATTGCAGGCAGATGAGCCAGAAAAAAAGGGGGAAAGCAAGAAATAACTAAAGAAAGTCAACAGATCTAAGTACGAAAGAAAGAAAGGAGCAGGATGACATCAGGTGACAATAATTAAGACTTCGTCAGCAAAAGATTCTGTTGTATAATCGACACAAAGTAAGTCGACATAAAACATATCCCAATAATGTAAATTAAGTAGGCCCTACTGTGTACAAACACACACACGCGCGCGCGCGCGCGCCAACAAAGCCTTTTATTTTCTAAGGAGGGCGTTGAAGTTTAACAATAAGAAGATCTGGGCACATGAATATAAAGCTATTGAAAGGGCCCAGAGCCCAGCTACAAGTTGGTGGCCATTATACCGGCAGACAACCAGAACCACAGATCTACTGAAAAACATGAAATGGAACAGCCTCCCTCAGCATGTTGGCACAACCCAGTCATTGGAGGTGTTCAAATCAGCTCTCCATAAACACCTCCATCAAACTACCCTAACATAGTCACCTCAACCCCCACCCCCCCTCCTCTCTTGCCGCAACCTCACATTAAACCAGGGAACTAGCGGCCATAGATCAAAGTAGTGGTAATTGAAGGACAGGAGCTGTGCCGGTCGGGTTTCGTCCCTGGGGAGCGCTTCGCTAGCCGGATTTAAGTGTCTATGGTCATCCTCTCTCTCTCTCTCTCTCTCTCTCTCTCTCTCTCTCTCTCTCTCTCTCTCTCTCCTCTCTCTCTCTCTCTCGCTCCATTTATTACTTTTATCTTTGCTTGATAATGTTAAAATTCTTATCTTCTACTACCCCAGCAGCAATCTTCAGCCTATTGAAGTTGGCTGCCAAGCAGAAGAAGGTTTAGCCACTGACACACTGTTGCCCTGGGCCATGGACTCAAGCTGTCAGTACAGTCCCATCATATTCTGTTTATTTGTTTATTTGATTGTTTGTCGGTTTATTTTTACAATTTCCATGTACCTCCTAATGCTTTAGAAATTCACTAAATCTTGAATGTTGACATCGTGTGACTAAAAAAGCTTTTCTTGCTAGAACAGTATGTGTGTGTTCTTTGCCCTTATATTGACCTATTATTTGAACAATGTTTCTTAGCTGTGACGGTTTCAAAACAGGTCTGGAAGCATTCTGAATCTTATACATATAAGTGCTTGGTACAACAATATAAGTTTTCTCTCTCCGTGTCTCTGTCTCTCTATATCTCTCCTTCTTTTAATACATAGCACGGGGAGTGCGGAATAACACCGAATATACACTGGTCTCCAAAATTTAAGGGCCGGAAGAACGATCTTCTCTCAAAATTAAAAGACTCAAGAAAACACCTTCATCTCATAGAATGGTTTAATTTGATATGTCATCGTTCAATTCAAGCGAAGAAATCATCGATACGACCAATCTTATTCGCGTTAATTCGGGCTGAATCACCCCCACCCCACTCCCCCCCACCCCCCACCCCACCCCACCCCCACCCACCCCCCCCCGCCCTTCGACAAGTTGCAAGTAAAGTCCAATCAGTTTGTTCAGGTTCAGTACCTGGTGTGGCCACCATTTGCTGCGAGGCATTCCACTACCCGTTGCCGCATTGAGTTCACAAGGTTCTGCAGCATCTGATGAGGGATGGCGAGCCACTCCTGCTGCAGGAACTGGAACAGTTGAGCAACATCAACAGGCGGAGGATGGTTGTCATTGACACGGCGTCCAAGGATGTCCCAGAGGTGTTCAATGGGCGCAATGTCCGGGGATCGGGCAGGCCAGTCAATACGGACAACCTACTGACGTTGCAGGAAGTCCCTCACCACCAGAGCGCGAT
>CM065686.1:27229864-27257364 GCA_017654935.2 Phymorhynchus buccinoides
AAAGAATAGGGAAATTGGTTACCAGTGTAAACAGAAGAAATCAATAATGGAGAAGTTGGCGGTGAAAAATAAAACGATTTCGTTATTGTTAATGTTGTCTTGGTTTCTCTCTTCTCTTCTCTCTCTCTCTCTCTCTCTCTCTCTCTCTCTCTCTCTCTCTCGCCTCTCTCTCTCTCTCTCTTCCTCTCTCTCTATATCTTCTCTCTCTCTCTCTCTCTCTCTATCTCTCCAACTTACAAGAAAACATTGATAAACTCACAACCTGGACACATTTTAACCATATGTCACTAAATACTGGATAAACAAAACATATGCTGATAACTACCAGACAGAAACGTCAAAACCTACATGCACCTACTCCAAAATGATATGCCAATAATAAAGAAATCGAAGAAATATAATCCCACAAAGTCTTAGGATTAACCATTGATAACAATTTATCCTGACAGGACCATATCACTCATTTAAGCAGACTCTAGTATGTGCTTTTGTCCTGTCTCCGCCTTGACTACTGTAACTCACTTCTTGCTGGCTGTCCATCAACTCTCATCTCTAAGCTCCAGCGGGTCCAGAATAATGCTGCTCGTCTCATTTATCGCTCCCCTAGGTACGATCGATCACATCACTCCGGTTCTTCGTTCCCTACATTGGCTCCCAGTTCAATCACGTATTGACTACAAAATTCTTCCTCCTTGCCTTCAAGTCACTGAATGATCAAGCTCCCCTGTATCTCTCTGATCTTCTTCATCTCTATGTCCCAGCTCGCCAACTACGTTCGTCTTCTGATTCTCGTCTCCTTTCCATTCCCTCCATCCGTCTCAAATCTGCTGGCCAACGTTCTTTTTCTTGTCAAGCACCATCTCTGTGGAATTCTCTGCCTTCTCCTCTCCGACACTCCAACTCAGTCTCCTCATTCAAAACCTCTCTTAAAAACCCATCTTTTTCCTGCTGCGCCCTAAATATTTGATCAGTTGTCTATCGTTGTGTGCACGTGAGGGAAGATTGAATAAGAGGTTTGTGCTGTGTTTTGTGGTGCGTGTGTGTGTGTGTGCGTGTGTGTGTGTCGTGTGTGTGTGTGTGTGTGTGTGTGTGTGTGTGTGTGTGTGTGATGTGTGTGTGTGTGTGTGTGTGTGTGTGTTGTGTGTGTGTGTGTGTGTGTGTTGTGAGCATGAATGTGTGCTTGTGTGTATTTTGGTTTTGTGGGTTGTGTGTGCACGCATGTGTGTGTGTGTGTGTGTTTGTGTGCGTGTCTGTGTGTCTGTCTGCGTGCGTACGTTGTGTGTGAGTGTTTGTGTATGTGTGTTATGTGTGTTGGTGTATGTGGTCAGTCCATGCGGCTCAGTTGCTGTGGCTTACCGAATGGGGTATGAACGAGTTGGCGTCAATAATTGTGTGTTTGTGTGTGTGTGTGTGTGGCGTGTGTGTGTGTGTGTGCGTGTGTGTGTGTGCGTGTGTGTGTCGTGTGTGTGTGTGTGTGTGTGTGTGTGTGGTGTGTGTTAGAGAGAGAGAGAGAGTTGCTTTGCATATGCGCTGTTGGTGGTTGGTGTCACTCTTGAATCTTGTTTTTTGTTATCTGTTGATGAATAATTGATTGTAAAGCGCTTTGGGCTCATCTGAGGTAAAGCGCTATATATAAATGTACAATTATTATTATTATTATTATTATTTAAGCCAAAAAACATCGCCAAAAAAAAGTCTTCCAATTATCCAAAATAAAACACTTTCTAAATCAGGAAGCCAGGAAACTCTTCTTCAGTGCACACATTCAATCACTAGTTGACTATGCTTCGACACTCTGGGACTGTGCCAGTGACAACACTTTGAAACCCCTTGTCCGCTCTTATAATCGCGGCTTTAAACAAGTTCTATTGAAATCAAGTTCCTTAACATCAGAAGATTTTTAAGAATCATAATATTTTACCTGTTAAGTATCAACTAAAATTGAATAAAGGAAGACTTATGCACAAAATAATGAACGAAATGGCACCATCTAGATTAAGAAATAAATTCACGTTAAATGATAAAAGACATGTGCACAAGATTTCTCTCAATAGACCCCGCTTGGAGTTATTCAAATCCAGTCTGCATTATTCCGGAGGTTCCTTGTGGAACTCTTTACCTACTAATTTAAAAGAAATATCACGTTATTCATCTTTTCGAAGACATCTTAAGAATTATATTTTTGACATTTGATTTTTAAAATGTTTTAACATTAATGTAACAAATGCCCATACACATGTTTGATTGTTTGTATATCTCTCTCTCTGTCTGTCTCTATATCTCTGTTTCTCTCTATTTTATCTCTGTCTTTCTCTCTATTCTCCCTCTCTCCCCCCCCCCCTCTCTCTCTCTCTCTCTCTCTCTCTCCCTCTCTCCCTTCTCTCTCTCTCTCTCTCTCTCTCTCTCTCTCTCTCTCTCCTCTCCATCTCTCTCTCTTCTCTCTCTCTCCTCTCTCTCTCTCTCTTTCTTCTCTCTCTCTCTCTCTCTCTCTCATCTCTCTCTCTCTCCCTCTCTCTCTCTCTCTCTCTCTCATCTCTACTCGCTCTCTCTCTCTCTCTCTCTCTCTCTCTCTCTCTCTCTCTTCTCTCTCTCTCTCTCTCTCTCTCTCTCTCTCCCTCCCTCTCTCTCCCTCAACATTTTCACTTTTTACATGATATTCATGGTTGTCGTTTATTATATTCTTTCATTGGATGTTGTTGTTTTTAATTGTTGTTTATTTCGATATTGTCGTTTACCACAGGGCTGGGTGTAAAAAAAAAAGTATGTATACTTATCTCATTACCAAGTATAAATAAAATTTCGTTCGTTCGTTCGTTCGTTCTCTCTGTGCGTGCGTGCGCGCGCGCGCGCGCGCGCGCGCGTGTGTGTGTGTGTGTGTGTGTGTGTGTGTGTGTGTGTGTGTGTGTGTTGTGTGTGTGTGTGTGTGTGTGTGTGTGCTTTCGTGTGTGTGTCGTGTTGTGTGTGTGTGTGTGTGTGTGTGTGTGTGTGTCGTGTGTGTGATCGTGTATGTGTGTGTGTGTGTGTGTGTGTGTGTGTGTGTGTGTGTGGATGCGTCTGTGTGTGTATAAATAATATGTGCGTCTGTGCGCGGCCCTCGTTAATATAGTTCGTTAGCATAGTTGATAGTCGGCAGTGGTCTGTGTGTGTAGATGTGTCAAGTCAAGTCAAAATCATCTGTATTTCAGGATAAAAGGAATAAGCTTGGCATATTTTCTCCTCAAAGAAAATAAATTATTATAATTTTTAAAAAAAACAGAACGAATTCAAGTACATAGCCCCTCTTCCCCCCCCCCCCCCCCTCCCCAAAAGGGGGGGGGGGGGGAGAAGCAAGGCATAACTTCATGCACATGTATATCGCATAAGAAAACTGTGCAATACTTCCCTAATACTGTAGTAATAGTCTCCTCACACACTGCGACCAGAGTTGGACGGAAATGGTCGTGAGCTCTCTACGACTGAGGTTGGACTGTGTGAGGACAACGTCGCGTGAAAATTCCAGTCGTGTGAATTTCCCTACGACCGTCCTGCAGCATTTCTGAACGACAGTCGTAGGCAATCTAGCCACGTCCCTCCGCTAAGTTACGTACAACAAATAGCATAAGTTTGTAAAACCAATGTGTATTTTTTAATTTCTTAATCTCAAAAGAAAATGTAACAAAAAATGTAGGCGTCGGAACATATTCAAAAACGTGATTGAAATAGGGAACTCATTTGTGTTCCACGAAAGAAATCGCTATTCACTGCTATGACCTACATTCAGATAACGTGACGTAATAAAATAAAGACGTCACTGGATAAGCCCAGGAGTGATTTAATTGCAACAACTCAAAACTAAACCCATATTCAGCTATCTTGTTTGATGTATTGTCAAACCATGACAAATTATGGACACTGAAACAGTAACTAAAGACAGTAAAATAAAGAAAAAGTAAGCACATGGCAAATTGAAGTAAAATATTAAAGCAAGCGGGTGCGCTTCGCAGCAAATTAACCTGTGTCAAATGGACTCGCCCTAGCAATAAAGACCCACTGGGTTGAAATTTTATTTGTTTTTATCTTTTCTACCAGGTTCTCATGAGATATGTGTTCAGGGCCGGACCTAAAAACCCAATTCATGTCGCCGAGCGGCAGCTAAATTTCCTCGCGGGCTATACCTAGCAGTGTGGGAAGCAGCATGATGTGTACTTAATGGTTCAAAACATGTTTCAATAGGGGTATGAACAGTAATGGCATTAGTTCTTTATTTCATGCCCAGATTGCACTATTTTGTTTCTCGGATTTAAAAAATGTCCGGGGGAGCATGCCCCCGGACTTCCCTACGGGTCTTGGTGCTTCGCACCTTCGAGAAAACTTAGGTCCGGCCCTGGTACTGTTTGACATGAATTTATGATATCTCATTTCATTTTTTGTTTTACTAAATCGATAATGCATAAAAAAAATTGCTGCTCAATTAAACCACCAGATGGAATGAACACACGATTAGATGATCCTATAAAAAGGGAATCACGGAATGAATAAGTGACTTACTTGTTCAATAAATAGATCGAAGCTCGATACAAAGTACTCGCGTAGCCGCGCGGTCGTGTGTGTGTGTGTTTGTGCGTGCGCGCGCGCGCGTGTGTGTGTGTGTGTGTGTGTGTGTGTGTGTGTGTGGTGCAAGCGTAAGAAAACTGGAATAAGATTTCTTTTTGGTTAAGATGTAGATCAACACACCCCCTCAATGTCTTGGTTCATTGCATTTGTTCAGTCGCGCCTTTATTTTCTACTATTAATAAATGCATCTTTGGGAAACGAATGAGGCTTATGTACTCAATCTGCAGGTTTTTTTTAAAAGACACAAAACTGTGAGAAAAAAACCCAAATAACCGAGGTTAATGGAGGGGGGGGGGGGGGGGGCGTGTGTGTGTCAATCTGCGCCTTTGCCAAATGTTATTAAAGCGTTTACATTGCTACTCGTAGAATACCCCACCCCCCACCCCTACTCCCCCCCCCCTACCCCTACTCCCCCCCTGTGGCGGCACAGATTGTCTCCGCTGCACAAATTGTCTCCGAGACAATCCGTGCAGGGAGACAATCCGTGCCGCCTAGAAGGCACGGATTGTCTCCGCTGCACGGATTGTCCACCTGTGTCGACCCTTACAGCACGGATTGTCTCCAGTGCTAGCTTTCTTTCTCTTATTTTGTATGTCACTTTATCTTTGTCACTGTCTCTCTCTGTCCCTCTGTTTATGTTTATCCATGCAAGCGTGTCAGCGTGAGTGTGCGTACACGCATATATATATATATATATATATATATATATATATATATAATATATATATATATATATATATATATATATATAGCAGAACAAAAAAGAGAATGAAAACTAACAAGAAAGAATGTAGACTATTCCCAATATTTCGGCTTTTGGCCTTGGACGCGGGACAGACAGTAGAACAAACTTGACGTAACAAATACAACACGTAACTTTTCTTGACGTCATTGTTGTGACCCACATTCTGTGTGTATAATTAGATTGTGTTGCAGTGTGTGTGTGTGTGTGTGTGTGTGTGTGTGTGTGTGTGTTTGATAATTCGTTTGGACTAACGCAACTCTGGACCTGTGTTACGGGAACATTCCAGCAGCCTACAAGAGCAAGCCGATGCCCAGCCTGGGGCGGTCGGTGCACAACCTGGTCCACCTGCTGCCCCTGTACCGCCAGCGGCTGAAGACCAGCAAGCCCTCAATACGGCGGGTGATGACGTGGACCAAGGAGGCGACGGAGGCTCTCAACGGCTGTTTCCTCTGCACTGACTGGGACGTTTTGCTGGAGGGTGCCCCGCTGGAGGAGCAGGTGGACATTGTTACGTCCTATGTTAACTTTTGTGTTGACATGCTAGTGCCCAGCAAGGAGGTGAAGACCTACCCCAACGACAAGCCCTGGGTGTCCAGAGAGCTGGCCGGCGTTATATATATATATATATATGTGTGTGTGTGTGTGTGTGTGTGTGTGTGTGTGTGTGTGTGTGTGTGTGTGTGTGTTCGTTCGTTCTTTAATTTAACGTCTTTCCGCCTTACAGTGATCTTAGACAACAACAACAACAACGACAACAACAAATAAAAACAAAATGTATGTGTATGATTATGTGCAAATGTCCGTTTAAGGGGGTTTGTGGGTGTGCGTGTAGGAAGATACGGGAAGGATTGTTAATCTATGCATGCATATAATTTACATGAATAAATGGAGTGAGGGTATGTGTATCTGAGTACCAGTATGATTTAGACCCTATGTTAATGAAACATCAGTGAAATACATAAACTTAGAATTACTTCTAAACATTTAAAGGTGACAAAACAATAAATGAACAATATTAAACTCCAAAAAAGGAAAATAAAATACTTAACAAGAACATCAAAGCAAAGGTCCAATTGGGCTCCTAATAAGTCCCCGAATAACTTCTAGAATCTTTGATTCATCACAAAGAATGTCCGACAACCAAGCAGGTAAATAGTTTTTCATATGTTCACAAAGAAAAATCACATGGAAAGGTGTAATATGAAGGCCACAAATGCAGGTTACATTTTTACCGAATTTTGTTTTCAGTGCATCAAGCCTGAATTCAAAAACTAAACTTTTTAGAATCCGCCCTTGATGAAGATTTTGTCCATTAGAATTTTCCCTTTTTGTTCTTTTTTTATAGAGGGTAATGTCTCAGTTTGTCTTCTAAACACAGAATCCCAGGATGCTTTTTCTAAAAGACTGTAATTTTCATGTAGCGATAAAGGAATATGAACTTTTGCTAAACTGTTTTCAGTGGTTGCGATAAGAGAGAGACAGTGACAAACAGAAAGTGACATAAAAATAAGAGAAAGAAAGCTAGCACTGGAGACAATCCGTGCTGTAAGGGTCGATACAGGTGGACAATCCGTGCAGCGGAGACAATCCGTGCCCTCTAGGCGGCACGGATTGTCTCCCTGCACGGATTGTCTCGGAGACAATTTGTGCAGCGAAGACAATCCGTGCCGTCACCCCCCCCCCCCCCCCCCCACCCCCCCCCCCCCCCCCCCCCCCCCCCCCCAACAAACTTTACTGAAAATTAAAACATTAAATGCGGAAATTCAATCTATGTCTTATCTTACGTGTTTTAAAAGACTTAAGTATTTTTATTTCTGTTATTTTCCACTTGAAAATATTGAAAATATATTCACTCATAGCTGCGTGTGTGTTACGCATGAGTGCGTGCATGTGCCCGTGGTTATGTGTAAGTATGTGTGTGAAATCTAACGACAAGATAACTCAATTCGGTTTTCTGTATATTAATACGGAATCTTTGCTCCATCATGGAAAATTAAAATCTCAATTGATGCCAACATTCCATTATGTCTGTGTGTTATAAAAGTCAAGATGTGCCACCCACCCCCCTACATTTCTCGGTTAATTGTATTTTTCCGTTATTGCCTTTCTTACCATACATAAAGCTGTATTTTAGGAACATTTTTAGGTAATGACCTTTTTGGAATACTAACCATATCCCTAACCCTAGCCCTACCCCCCACCCTATAAGACGGAAAAACGCAACGAACCACAACTGTGACAAATCGCGGTGTACTGCAGTACATAGTGGGGGGTAGGGTTAAGTTTAGGGCTAGGGTTAGGGTTAGGGTTAGTATTCCAAAAAGATAATTAGCTCAAAATGTTCCTAAAATACAGCTTTATGTATGGTAAGAAAGGCAAAAACGGAAAAATACAATTAACCGAGAAATGCAGGGGGGGTGGCACATCTTTACCTTTACTAAGTTGCAGAAGCAAATTCTGGCAATAGTCGCGACGGAAGTAGGAGGGCGCATACATCATTAGTAAAACATATACGGAGAAAGACCTTCTGCCTAACCTGGGTTTGGACCATTAACCACCACCACCCCCTTTTCTCCCCAGTTCAGCCGAGAAGGCCCATTTTTCCCTGTTGTTTTTCTTTTTCAGGCATGGTAATCTTTTGAGAAGTCTTTGAATTCAGAGCAAAGTGAACGTAGAAAAGCAAAATGACAGAAGGGGTTTTCAGTTTGAGGAGATGCTCTTTTCCCCCAATTTTAAAAGTTTTATATTTTTATCTTCAAAGTAAATTGTTCCCTGATCACCATGAAGGGCTTATTACCCCTTGACCACACCGAGAGACATCTTCGGACCCCAAAAATATGTTCAGAGAAAAATGCTTTTCACATAATTAATTAATTTATTTATTTATTAAGAACATTTCTATAGCGCTTATTCATCGAAGCTCTAAGCGCTTTACAAGTTTTACTAAAAGATATAAAAAATTATATTAAAAACATATGTGAACCAAAAACTTCCCACCCCCCACCCTTACTACCCCGATACCCCATCTCTCATTATCGAACACAACCACACTGAAAGATAAAACAGGAACAATTATTGTAAACAACATAATATACAACGTAGTATATAACAGAGAGAGAGAGAGTGAGAGAGAGAGAGAGAGAGAGAGAGAGAGAGAGAGAGAGAGAGAGAGAGAGAGAGAGAGAGAGAGAGAGCGGGAATAGGGAGGGGAATAGAAGTGAAAATGAAAATCAAGAAAGACAGACGGAGAGAGGTGTTGAGGGGGGGGGGGGAAGGATGGGGGGGGGAAGATGGGGGGGGGGGACACGGGTAACGACACGGCGCGCGCACACGCGCGCAGCGCGCGCGCGCACACAAGCACGCACGCGAGGACGGCCTCACCCACGCATACGATACAGATAAATGAGAGAGAGACTGAGTGATCTACACAAGATTATAATTATGATTGACGAAACAGGTGTTTGTAATACTGTTTTAAAGACCCACTGAACCAGCAAGATTAAATCCCTTGGTTGTTTTTCTGGGTAGGTGTGACCCACATACAAGTTCCCCTACACACGATCGAAGCTGCTCTAAACCCTTTCAACGATAGCCATTCGTCAGCCAAAATTTACCATTAAACATACCCAGGTAGAGAATACATTTCGTCTGCAATATTAGGGATTCCTCTGTGACATGCATAAAATAGGGCCTATCCTTACCTCTCAAAATTAAGAACATAAGGTCACTGGACCCTCATTATTTTGATGCCTTTCAGTGAAATGGGTCTTTAATCATTGTGGTGCCATATGGCGACAGTGGAGATGAAAGGGTTTCTAAAGTGATGTCTCGTTTTCATGTATGGGGGAATTTGTATGGGAGTCAGACCTGGTCAAAATAAGATTTCTTACCAGCGAGAGAGGGAAACACGTGAAACCCGTGATTTTCACTCATGGATCTGGTGGGTCTTTAAATTGTGGAAGATTTTTGGAGTGGCGTATGATAGAGGGGAGCTGGTTCCATGTTTTTGGTGCGGGGAAGGAGAAAGATCGGTGTCCACAAGTTTTTGTTTTTGTTTGTGGTAGAGTAAAGGTTATATTGTCTGAAGAAGAGCGGAGTTGACTAGAAGAAGAATACACATGCAATAGATCAGACAGATAGACAGGAAAGCTGGGATCGACAAGATATCTAAGGCGAAGAGATGCTGTTTTATGACTGATTCTAGCATACACTGTAAAACAGACATTTTTATGAGACACTGAATTGCAGGCAGATGAGCCAGAAAAAAGGGGGAAAGCAAGAAATAACTAAAGAAAGTCAACAGATCTAAGTACGAAAGAAAGAAAGGAGCAGGATGACATCAGGTGACAATAATTAAGACTTCGTCAGCAAAAGATTCTGTTGTATAATCGACACAAAGTAAGTCGACATAAAACATATCCCAATAATGTAAAATTAAGTAGGCCCTACTGTGTACAAACACACACGCGCGCGCGCGCGCGCCAACAAAGCCTTTTATTTTCTAAGGAGGGCGTTGAAGTTTAACAATAAGAAGATCTGGGCACATGAATAGAAAGCTATTGAAAGGGCCCAGAGCCCAGCTACAAGTTGGTGGCCATTATACCGGCAGACAACCAGAACCACAGATCTACTGAACAAAGCATGAAATGGAACAGCCTCCCTCAGCATGTTGGCACAACCCAGTCATTGGAGGTGTTCAAATCAGCTCTCCATAAACACCTCCATCAAACTACCCTAACATAGTCACCTCAACCCCCACCCCCCCTCCTCTCTTGCCGCAACCTCACATTAAACCAGGGAACTAGCGGCCATAGATCAAAGTAGTGGTAATTGAAGGACAGGAGCTGTGCCGGTCGGGTTTCGTCCCTGGGGAGCGCTTCGCTAGCCGGATTTAAGTGTCTATGGTCATCTCTCTCTCTCTATCTCTCTCTCTCTCTCTCTCTCTCTCTCTCTCTCTCTCTCTCTCTCTCTCTCTCTCTCTCTCGCTCCATTTATTACTTTTATCTTTGCTTGATAATGTTAAAATTCTAATCTTCTACTACCCCAGCAAAATCTTCAGCCTATTGAAGTTGGCTGCCAAGCAGAAGAAGGTTTAGCCACTGACACACTGTTGCCCTGGGCCATGGACTCAAGCTGTCAGTACAGTCCCATCATATTCTGTTTATTTGTTTATTTGATTGTTTGTCGGTTTATTTTTACAATTTCCATGTACCTCCTAATGCTTTAGAAATTCACTAAATCTTGAATGTTGACATCGTGTGACTAAAAAAGCTTTTCTTGCTAGAACAGTATGTGTGTGTTCTTTGCCCTTATATTGACCTATTATTTGAACAATGTTTCTTAGCTGTGACGGTTTCAAAACAGGTCTGGAAGCATTCTGAATCTTATACATATAAGTGCTTGGTACAACAATATAAGTTTTCTCTCTCCGTGTCTCTGTCTCTCTATATCTCTCCTTCTTTTAATACATAGCACGGGGAGTGCGGAATAACACCGAATATACACTGGTCTCCAAAATTTAAGGGCCGGAAGAACGATCTTCTCTCAAAATTAAAAGACTCAAGAAAACACCTTCATCTCATAGAATGGTTTAATTTGATATGTCATCGTTCAATTCAAGCGAAGAAATCATCGATACGACCAATCTTATTCGCGTTAATTCGGGCTGAATCACCCCCACCCCCCCCCCACCCCCCCCCCACCCCCCACCCCCACCCCCACCCCGCCCTTCGACAAGTTGCAAGTAAAGTCCAATCAGTTTGTTCAGGTTCAGTACCTGGTGTGGCCACCATTTGCTGCGAGGCATTCCACTACCCGTTGCCGCATTGAGTTCACAAGGTTCTGCAGCATCTGATGAGGGATGGCGAGCCACTCCTGCTGCAGGAACTGGAACAGTTGAGCAACATCAACAGGCGGAGGATGGTTGTCATTGACACGGCGTCCAAGGATGTCCCAGAGGTGTTCAATGGGCGCAATGTCCGGGGATCGGGCAGGCCAGTCAATACGGACAACCTACTGACGTTGCAGGAAGTCCCTCACCACCAGAGCGCGATGAAGCGTGGCATTGTCATCCTGGAGGATAGATCCTCGTCCCATGGCCCGAAGAGTGGGGATAATGAGAGGCCTTACAATCTCGTCTCTGTACCTGACGCCGGTCAGATTGCCTTGGATGAGGTACAGAGGGGTCCTCCCATGAAGGTGGAAGCCCCTCCACACCATCACAGACCCGCCTCCATACCGGTCATGCTCCTGAACGCAGGCGTCGACAAATCGCTCGCCTACACGTCGCCACACACGCCTCCGGGCATCACTGTTGGACAGAGTGAAGCGGGACTCGTCGGTGAAGAGGACTCTGCCCCACTGCTGCCTGTTCCAGCGCTGGTGGTTGCGGCCGAACGCCACCCGAGCCCGGCGGTGACGTGGTGTGAGAGGCACACGGACGGCAGGTGCCCTGGACTGGAGGCCCACCTCATGAAGGCGTCGGCGGACAGTGGTTTGGCTTATGTTGACGTTAGCTGCCATCCTGGGGTTGCTTCTTAACGTCCTGGCGGACACGGTTCGGTTACGTAGCGCCAACAGCTGGAGGAAACGATCGTCACGTCCATTTGTTGCTCTTGGGCATCCAGCGCGGGGCCGTTCATCTGCACTTCCGGTGGTCTGGAAGCGTTCCTGGAGGCGTTGAATGACGGAGTGGCTCACTCCCAGCCTTCTGGAGACTTCTCGGCCAGAAACTCCGTCCTGGAGCCATCCCAGCGCCCGTCCGCAAACACGCACCTCTTAGAAGCAAACGAGTGAAAAGTTATACTCTTCCTGGTTGGCTAACTCCCCAAATAGCTGAAGCAATGAAAACACGAGGTCAACTCGAATACAAATACAAATTGCTGAAGAAAGAAAACATTGATTTACTACCTGATGACATCAAAGCAGAAAAGCGACTGGAGCGTGAAAACGCTGAATCAGAATTTAAGAACCTAAGAAACAAAGTCAATGACCTTATTCGTGACTCCAGGAAACAACACTTCAATAAAATGGTATCTATAAACAATGACACATCTACTTTATGGCGAGCCATAAACACTATCACACACAAGTCCAATCACCAGCAGACGTATTACTATGACTGGTCACCAGACTCATTCAATAAACACTTTATAAACTTAGCACAGTCTCTAAGTCCAACAGATACATCACAACCTGCTAAAGGATATAACCCACCACCTTATCTTCAAACCTTTTGTAATACTAATGTTAAACCTGGCAATTCATTTAATGTACCTTCTTTGGCTATTCACGAAGTTGGCTCCCTTATCTCAAGTCTAAACAATACAAAATCAATGGGACCTGATAAAATAAATAGCTCTCTCTTAAAACTCTCACTTCCCTACATAGTAGAATCACTTACTTTCATATACAACGCGTGTCTAGACCAGAACATAGTTCCACCGCGTCTCAAATCAGCAAAAGTTATACCATTGCCTAAAAGTAAAGATTTTTCTGATTTGAACAATTTTCGGCCAATTTCTCTTCTTTCAGTTCTATCTAAACCGCTAGAAAAACACATTCATAAACATCTAATGCACCATCTTGAAGTTAATAATCTCTTTCACTCCTTACAATCTGGCTTTCGGCATCACCATTCTTGTCAAACTGCCCTAGTCCATCTCTGTGGCACATGGCTTTCAGCAATCAATGAAGGCAAAATGACGGGTTCTGTATTCCTATACTTTAAGAAAGCGTTTGATCTTGTGAATCATGAAATACTACTTAAAAAACTTACACTATATCTGCGAGACGAAAATACTGTCTCTTTCTTTGCATCCTATCTTACTAATGGAACACAGTTTGTCCTTAGCAATGGCATAAATTCATGCACTGAGGTCATAAAGACAGGTGTGCCCCAAGGATCTGTCTTAGGGCCTCTTCTATTCTGCCTATTCATTAATGATCTACCTTTATCAATATCAACTGACTCTGTCTCATGTGATCTCTTTGCTGATGACACTTCTCTCCATTCTAGTGCAACTAACCTACCTTCGATTCAAATCTCTCTTCAGTCTCTGATTGGTGTAGCCAAAACCGTATGGTCCTCCATCCAAACAAAGCCAAAAGCATGGTAATTACTTCAAGACAAAAGCATCAGAAAGAACCTCTAGTTTTAAATGTTTATATTAATGACAATGCCATAGACCAAGTACGCGAGCACTGAGTCCTAGGAGTGATAATAGACAACGAACTAAAATGGCAATCCCATATTGAAAAAAATTAAACATAAACTTGCACGCAGCCTGTTCCTACTATAAAAAAAACTTACACCCTTCATAGATATAGATGCGCGCAAAATGTTTTTTCATGCCCACTGTCTCTTGCACATTAATTACGCATCTGTAGTTTGAGACTCTGCAGCTAATTGTCACCTATTGAAACTCAATTCTATGTACAAAAGGGCAGCCAAAATAATTCTTCCTGATCCTGAACTCAGTACATTTGAAAAACAAGCCCAGTTAAACATACTTCCACTGCAATCACAGCTTAGCTACAATAAAGCCATTCTCATGTACAAAGTACACTACTTCTTAGCTCCACAGTATCTGAAAAATCTAGTTACACAAGCCTCACAACGGTATGGTTCAAGTAATTATATTTTACCACAAACAAGAATTGATAAATTTAAGTCGAGCTTTACCTTCTCGGGTTCTTTCATATGGAACTTCCTTCCGTGTGACATTAAACTATGCTCCTCTATCTCAGCCTTCAAAACGAGTCTTCGAAAGACACTAACATTCGATCTCATTTACCCCCCAGGATCATATCTCCTGATATGCTAGATGCTTATGCTGATGTTAGTATGTATTAATTTCATTTTATTAATTTCATTCTATTTGTTAACTATTCGCCTACAATGTGCCTAATTATGTTAGAAATATTGTCCTCAATTTAATGCAAATTGTTACCTGTTACATACCCTAGATGATGAATGTATATATATTGCCCTGTTATATAATGTGTTTCCTTTATATACATGCGCGCAAGTGTGTAAGTGTGGTTGCATGCTTGTATGCACGCGCGAGTATTAAAAATTATGCAACTGTTATAATCCCATATTTCAGCCTATCTATGTTTCATAATATCAACTGTGTTGTAACCTTTGTATTCAGCTCTGTATGCGTAATAGTATGCCTTGCCATGTTTGTCTTATATGTATCAAGGACAGATTGGAAGAATAGGCGTTGCCTAAAATCTATATCCTTGGAAAATAAAGTTTAAGTTTTCAAGTTTTCAGGTTTTCTCTCTCTCTCTCTCTCTCTCTCTCTCTCTCTCTCTCTCTCTCTCTCTCTCTCTCTCTCTCTCTCTCTCTCTCTCGGGGCTAGTGGCCTAAAGAAAATAAACCGTTCATTGTTCATTGTTCTCTCTCTCTGTCTCTCTCTGCTTCTCTCTTCCTGAGAAGAGAAAACTACGGCGTTGAGTCGGTTTGGTTTGAAGTTAATATTAAAAAGAGTAAACTTATTTTAATCGGATTTTTGTACAGGAACCCTGCAGAACGCAGTGATTGGTATGATAAATTTAATGACATGATGGAGGCTGTTTCTTTTACTGGAAATGAAGTTATTCTGTTGGGTGATTTTAATATTGATCTCAATAAAAACAATAGTAGATGGAACCAACTTTATGACAATTTCGGTCTGAATCAACTAATCAGTACGCCAACACGAATTACCTCCTCATCTGAAACACTGATAGACCACGTGTACTCAAGTAAAAAAGATAATACAAGGGCGTCGCCGAGCGGCAGACATGTCCGTCACCAGCAATGCCACGCACTTGCGACACCCCGTAGAGTGTCACATCCTGACACAAAATTGGAAGGGATTCTGTCTTCTAGTTCACGAGATACAGCTTGAAGAAGAAACATATAGCGCAAAGAAGGAAATTTCGGTTTTCAAGGTCACACTTCAAGGTCAAGGTCAGCATGGTGATAATTTATGCTCGGGTGTTTTCTTCTCTAGGGTATACAGTACCACACACAATCTGAAGCGCTTCTGTCAAGTACCAATGTGGACAATATGGCTTAAAACCCAATGTGTAGACCCCTACCACTTTCAAGGCCTACTGATCGCCCGGTCCGTGACCTTGACCTTGCTCGGTATGCCACCATCAGAACGGACATAAGCCAAAGTACCTTCATGCCAAATTTGAAGACTCTAACACTAACGGTGTGGGAGTTATGGCCCCTGAAAGATTTTCGGTTTTCAAGGTCGTACGCCAAGGTCAAGGTCACGACGGCAAAATGGTTTGCGCGGATGCCTTCCGCTCATGGTGACACACCAGCACACAAAATTTGACGTGATTCTGTCAACCCGTTCGAAAGATATCCTTGGGACAGACAGAAGGAGAAAAAAATGACCCTCCGATTTTCAGGCTCCAGCGATCTTTTTGACCTTGACCTTGACCTTGATCGGTATGCCCTCATCACAACGGGCATAAGCCAAACCATCTTCATACCAAGTTTCAATATCCTATGTTGATCGGTGCCCGAGATATGGCTAAAAATAGATTTTCGGTTTTCAAGGTCGTACGTCAAGGTCAAGGTCACGACGGCCAAATGGTTTGCGCCGATCTCTTCCTATTAAGGAGGCACACCTTCACACAAAATTTGACGCGATTCGGTCCAGCGGTTCGGGAGATATCCTTGGGACAGACAGAGAAAAAAACAACCCAAAAACCAAAAAAAACCTAAAAAACAAAAAAAATAACAGACAAACCAGACGATCTGTCTGTCTTGGTGACGGACTAATAATTGAAATATGTTCTCCCCATCTGTGTAACGTGGCTCAAAAAAGGAGCCAGGGTTCCTAAACCTGGCCATAAAGTAATTACGTACAGATCCTTCGCTAATTTTAATAAGGATGCCTTTCTGGAAGATCTTGCCCAATCTCCGCTGTCTCAAGTCTATCAGTTCACTGATCCTGATTTAGCTTTTGAATTTTGGCATAAAAGTTTCATAGAAATTTATAACAAACATGCACCCTTTGTCACAAAAAGAGTTAGATATTTACCAAAGCCACCGTGGCTTACAGAGAAAATTGAAGAAGCTATTCGAATTAGAGATACTTTATTGAAATCCAAACAATTTGAACAATTCAAAAAACAGAGAAATAGTGTTACATCCATGCTTCGTCGTTCAAAAAAGAAATATTTTAATGATTTAGTGTTCAGTTATTCTAAAAATAACTCAAAGCCCATTTGGAAAGCTATAAACACTCTAACCCGTAAAAACTCGGACAAAGCATCCGTTGTTCCCACAGAAATGTCAGCCGATTCACTAAATCGTCATTTTTCTAATGTAGCTAACGTTACCATTAAACATGATAGGTCTGAACAAAATGATCTCAAATTGCTGAAAGATTTCTGTGTGTCAAAAGAAATTAAATCCGAACTAGCTGTTCATGCAATAACAGTTTGTGATGTTTATCTTTATCTTAATCATTTAAAACAAACAGGTACACGTGGTCTTGATGGTTTAGATGGAATTATTCTTAAACTTAGTGCTCCTCTCATTACAGACACACTGACTTATCTATACAACCTCTGTATCGATAAAAGTTATTTTCCTAACATTCTGAAGCAAGCTAAAGTTATACCACTTTTTAAATCTGGTGATAAAGCTGACCCTTCAAACTATAGACCTATTTCGCTCGTTTCTGTTCTTTCTAAACCTCTAGAAAAGCATTTTAGCAAATATATAATTTCTCATTTATCTAAATATGATTTAATACACCCTAATCAATCTGGCTTTAGATCAAATCACTCTTGCCACACAGCTTTGACTAATCTTGTTGACCAATGGCTTGCAAACATAGATGATTTAAAAATTACAGCGGTCCTTTTAGTAGACTTCGCCAAAGCATTTGATGTAATCGACCATAATCTACTACTGAGGAAAATAGCAATATATAGATTTTCAAAATCTGTCCTTCAGTTCATCAAATCATTTATTACAAATCGTAAGCAGACTGTTTTCCTTCATAATAAACAATCTAGTTCTTTACCAATCAAATTCGGGGTTCCACAAGGATCAGTTATAGGTCCCCTTTTGTTTTTACTATATGTCAATGATCTTCCTCTTCATATTAAAGACCCTTGTGAGATGTTTGCCGATGATACGTCAATTCACACTAACCATACTGATCTCAATCAGCTATCCTTTAAATTGCAAGAAAATATAGATCAGCTAGTTGAATGGACAGAACTTAACCACATGACATTGAATGAACAAAAAACTAAATGTATGATAGTAACATCACGACAAAAACGACAAAACTTAACCTTTCCTTTGCCTCCAATATATATTCACAATAAACAAATTGAAGTAGTCAGTTCTCACAAAGTGTTAGGGGTTACCTTAGACAATAATCTTTCTTGGTCTCCCTATATTAGTAGTTTGAGCAAACATGTCTCACAAAAAGTCTTCCTCCTCTCTAAAATTAAAAGCTTCCTTAATCTCGATGCCCGTAAGCACTTCTTTTATGCATGTATTCAATCACACATAGATTACGCCTCTACACTCTTCGATTCAAGTAGTGCCAACACATTAAAGCCATTAATCAATGTTCATAAGCGAGCCCTTAAAGCAGTCCTCCTAAAATCGTCTTCTCTAACTTTTCAAGATTACATCGCAATAAAAATGTTACCTCTTACAGACAAACTTCAATACAACAAAGCTGTCATGATGTTTAGAATAATCAATGGTTTTGCACCTCCAACATTAATTAAAAAGTTTCCAATCAACCAATCTAGATATACTAACAATATTGTTATTCCAAAACCTAGAACTGATCTTTTCAAAACAAGCTTAACATACTCAGGTGGTACTCTTTGGAATTCCTTAGCAACTAATCTTAAGCAGAAAAGCAGCATTACTTCCTTCAAAAACGCGTATCAAAATATTCTATTTCAGAGATTAAAAGAAAACATGTGAATGATGATATTTATGATTGCTGATTTTGTTATAAAATGTGATAACATATATGTGTTTGATACTTTTGTATGATATAACTTGATTTGTTTATTACTATCTTACTATTACTGATAATGATGAGGAGTGTTATCCTTTGCTGTTTTTATGTTTGCATGATGTGACTTTTTTTTCTTTTTTTTCCCTGTACTTTAAATTCCAAAATGTCCCCATCCTTATCCCCCTCTGTGCCTCTTCCCCCCATCCTCCCTCCCTTTTATTCTCATTTCTGCATGTACATATATTATTTAGCTTTCTTGTTTGATTTATTTCATTTTTCCCCAGGGCTGGGTGGAAAAAAGCATGTAACTTGCTTATCTCATGTTCCCTGGTTAAATAAAATTTCGTTTTCGTTTTCGTTTTCTCTCTCTCTCTCTCTCTCTCTCTCTCTCTCTCTCTCTCTCTCTCTCTCTCTCTCTCTCTCTCTCTCTCTCTCTCTCTCTCTCTCTCTCTCTCTCTCTCTCTCTCTCTCTCTCTCTCTCTCTCTCTCTCTCTCTCTCTCTCTCTCTCTCTCTCTCTCTCTCTCTCTCTCTCTCTCTCTCTCTCTCTCTCTCTCTCTCTCTCTCTCTCTCTCTCTCTCTCTCTCTCTCTCTCCCTAGGCCCAGCCTAAATTCTTATCCTTGTAAAATAAAGTTTCTCTTCTGGAGTCCCTCTCTTCCTGTGTTACCATGCCAAGCACAATTCTGTTCTGAACAACAAAATACTGGAGTGACAAATGGTACGTGTCGCAAATTCACATTTATACAGTTTAAGAATTGGACTGCTAATACATGCATGTGTCCTTCCTGTTCATCAATGATTGTGGGAGTGATGTTTCTTGATAATGAGTCATGGGTCAACCACGTGGGTTGCTCAAGGTCATTTGAATGTGTGAGATATCGTAAAATCATTACATCAATGTATTTTCCTTTGTATGTCTCCACCAATGCCCCATTTTCCCCCCAGCAGTGCCATTCATTGACCGGTGGTCAAAGGCGCAGAAATGTGGAGATAGAAAACAAAAACCCATAGAGAGCAAGGAAACTCAGTTTCTTTTTTATTTCAGATAACACTGAACACTGAAAAACTTTATTTTTCAAGAAAATGATTTTAGGCGAAGCCTTTTCTTCGAATCTGTCCTTGTGAAAGAGAGTGAGAGAGAGAGAGAGAGAGAGAGAGAGAGAGAGAGAGAGAGAGAGAGAGAGAGAGAGAGAGAGAGAGAGAGAGAGAGAGAGAGAGAGAGAGAGAGAGAGAGAGAGAAATAAAGGCAGACAGACATTCAGACAGAGATAAGTCTCTGTGGCTAGAATATACTAAATACCAAATGCCAGACAGAAAGACAGACAGACACGTAGATAAACAAACACATACAATCAGATAGAGTCAGAAGGAGAGAAAGCAAAGAGGAAAAAAGAATGGACAAGAGATTGAAAGGACACGAAAGGGAGTATAAGCCCGTGCTCTACACATCCAACTTCAATGGTACGGCTATCCAATTGCGACCTCTGTCTGGCATGATTCTGATGCAATGCTGCTGTCTAAGCGAATCTGATTAATCCTACTCGTTTCGTTCACTATATTCATATAGACACCAATGCAAAGAATCTGATGAAATAATTATCTGATACACGGAAATACAGCTATTTAATCCCATATCCGTGTGTGAAAGGTCTACAAATGTTATAGTGAATACAACTAGCAGAATGTCATCAAATTCATGTAGGTAGTAGTACTTCGTCAGATTTGTGCTTCACATACGTCACAGTTGGATAGCCGTACGACTGGGGTTCGATGTGTAGAGCGTGGCCTAAAGAGTGAAAAGAGATTGATCCACAGTTACGAGCATAATGACTATCGATGAGTACACACACACACACACACACACACACACACACACACACACACACACACACACACACACACACACACACACACACACACACACACACACACACACACACACACGCACGCACGCACGCACGCACGCACTCACACACACACACACACACAGATCCATAACCTGCAAGGTCTCTAATGATGAGGATGATCAATGCAACACGAGCAGGGCTGTCCCTACCGATCCATCACGACTATCAGATGAACGGCTGTCAGATGAACATACAGGCCCACACATACATACATACATACAAACATACACACACTGCAGACGTTTCCACGGATTCTGGCAGTCGTAAAAACATCGTTTTAATCGACGTGGTAGTTTTATGTGGTTGTATGACGTCACTGATACGTAATCGACAAAGATCAAAGAGTATGGGAGCCGTAACTCTGACAGACGTGGCGTTTCCCGTCCCCCCCCCCCCCCCCCCCCCCCCCCCCCCACACACACACACACACACACCGCCTCTTTCATTCACTGGCAGATTACAGCCACCTCAAAGCCCAGGGTTTTGAACCAAAGGGAAAAGAACGGAACTGCTAGTGGTGTCATTCTTGGCTAAATCAATATTGCTGTGGTGGAGGGGGCATGAAACGAATGGCAGAAGTGGAGTGGTGGTGGGAGGGGGGGGGGGGGGGGGGTCACTGAAAGTGGGGATAGGTTTGAGGAAGGGGCACGGAGAGATAGACAGTGAAACAGCCGCAGAGAGAGACAGACAGATAGAGTGAGAAAGAGAGAGAGAGAGAGAGAGAGAGAGAGAGAGAGAGAGAGAGAGAGAGAGAGACTGTCTGACAGACAGAGAGAGAGAGACTGTCTGACAGACAGAGATACAGAGGCACAGAGAGAGAGAGAGAGAGAGAGAGAGAGAGAGAGAGAGAGAGAGAGAGAGAGAGAGAGAGAGAGAGAGAGAGAGAGAGAGAGCTATCGCAAGTGAGTGTTCAGTATGCATATGTTTGTTCCATGCTTGTGTAAAGAGAGTAGAACACACGTACATGAATTTTGATGTGGATGCGTGGTGGCTAAACTGGTGGTAATGAATGATGACTGATTGATGTTGATATTTAAATCTTTTACTTGGGGTGTTTGTTTGTTTTTTGTCTTGCAAAGCATGCCTTGCCTGTGCATTTTTCACAATATTAGAAGAAACCCATAGAAAGAACAATATGTCTTCACATTATTTGTAATTGCAGGGTGCTCTTAATGAAATAATCCTCACAGCTCTTTTCGTTTGTTGTGTTTCAGAAAAGCCATCTTGTATCAAGGGAAGCCATTCAGTTTGAAGCACTTTAGAACTTTACTCCTTTTTTTTCTACACAAAAAATGAGGCATGTCATTGCATGGCGTGAAATGGACATGTAAACTTTTCCACCCAGTGAAGAATTTGCAGTTCTTGTAGTAAACTCCAGTAAAGAAAACAGAACACAAAACCTGAAGTACACTACACACACACACACACACACACACACACACACACACACACACACACACACGCACGCACGCACACGCACGCACACGCACACGCACGCGCACGCACACACACACACACACACACACATTCCACGCTCTGTTTATCTATACCTATACAAATTTGGCGTCTGTCTGTGTGTGTTTGTGTGTTTGTTCGCCCTGCAACTCATGAACTGGTGCATAAACTCACTTCAAATTTTGTGTGGTGGTGTATCATGGTACACAGATGGTCCCATAGAAAATTTGAACCTCCGGTACAAACCTCCGCCAAGGAAGACTCACTTTTCTGTAAAACATGTTCGCCCTGTAACTCACATACTATTAGACAGAATAACAATTTTGTGTCAGGGTGTGTCATGGTACTTAGATGGTCTCGTATAAATTTTGAACCTCCAGTGCAAACCTCTGCCAAGGAAGACTCACTTTTCTGTAAGATATTTGTTCACCCTGTAACTAATGAATTAGTGCACAGAATCGCTTCAAATTTTGTGTGATGGTGTATCATGCTGCAGATATGGCTCCATGGAAAATTTGAATCTCCAGTTCAAATCTACGCCAAGACTCAATTTTCTGTAAAATATGTTTGCCCTGTAACTCACGCACCATTGGACAGAATCATTTAACATTTTGTGTTATGTGTGTGTCGTGGTACCTAGATGGTCCCATATACATTTTTAACTTTCATTGCAAACCTCCACCAAGGAAGACTCACAAAACCGACATTTCCTTCTGTGTGCTATATATTTCATGTCCGAGCTGTATCGCATGAACCAGTAGACAGAATGGCTTCAAATTGTGTGTGGTGGTACACCATAGTGCCGGAATGGTCCCATAGAAAAAATATATAAATGTGCTGACCTTGACCGTGAAGTTTGACATTGAAAACCGAAATTTCTTCTTGAGGCCATATCTTTCACATCAAACTTGGGATGGCTAATGGTGATATAGAATATTAAGTACCAATCAAGGTCAATGTCAAGGTCAAGGACACAGACCTTGAAGGCGTCATATTGGTGTTTTGGTCATATCTTTCACAATTTTTTAGTTACCAGCTTCGAATTTGGCAGGTACAGCACAGAATCGCTTCAAATTTTGTGTGATGGTGTATCATACTGCAGATATGGCCCCATGGAAAATTTGAATCTCCAGTTCAAATCTACGCCAAGACTCAATTTTCTGTAAATTTTAGCGGGGCGTTGCTGCTAGTACTAGATAAAATATGGGACTGAAACAGGGTTTTTTCCTCTTGTTTCTTGTTTTATGTACCATTTTCTGACCACTTGCTGCAAAGAAAAGAAACCAAAAGTACATGAAACGCTTGCAATGTCTTGAATAAGTAGGCCCTTAGATCTTAGATGTTAATAATTACATGTATGTTGGTCTATAAAATTATGCAAGAGCAAACACCATAATCCATTGGAGTAATCATACATGTGCATCGGAGCACGGGATGGTCAAGAATGGTTGTGAAATAAAACAATTACTTCATAGACAATTTACTGTACTATAACTATAAGTATGGTAAAACGAGCACATTCCCATTCACACAGTCACACAAAAATCGCATGCGAAAAATAAAAGCGTGGCGCGCCTCTGGCTGCGACGCGTTCTCTGGGTGGGAGCAACCCGAATTTCACAGAGACGCCTCTGTAACTATAAAGTACCAAATACCAAATACCAAATATGCAGAAGGGAATTTCGCTTCTTACTTTAAGCAAACACATCGTCTCTGGGCCACATTGTCACATGCTCATGGCAAGAGTATTCATTTAGAAAAGAGGGTTATGATTTTTTGGCTCACGTCGTTTTTTTAAAACAAAGTGAGTCTATAGTATCGTACGTGTTCGGTTGTGTGTCTGTGTGTATGTGTGTGTGTGTGTGTATGTGTGTGTGTGTGTGTGTGTGTGTGTGTGTGTGTGTGTGTGTGTGTGTGTGTGTGTGTGTATGTGTGTGTGTGTGTGTTGTGTCCGTGGCCCGACCTTTAACCTTGCACTCCAAACTTTAACGTTGTCGTTTTCTCTAAAAATATAAGGTGTTGGAGGGTTAAAGTTAGCAGGATATTTGATTTTGACGTGAGCCTTCAAGTCACGATGATCAAAGTAGTCAGATGCATCAATAAAGGACACAAGAAAGACTATAATTTGTTGCAGAGATTACTGTTGTGCAACCTTTAACCTTGCAATCTCCAAACTTTAACATTGTCGTTTTCTATAATTTTCTCTAAAAATACAAGGCGTTGGAGGGTTAAAGTTAGCAGGATACTTTATTTTGATATGAGCCTTCAACTCACAACGATCAAAGCAGTCAGATGCATCTACAAAGAGCATAAGAAATACAATCATTTGTTGCAGAGATTACTGTTGTGCTGTACAGATCAGATACTCATACTGGAAAGAAGACTCTCCATTAGATATACAAAAACGCTGTTTAAAAATAAACATAAGACTTCAGGTGTGTACAAATAGGTACATTTTAACGTCGTTAACTTATATTTTCTGTAACAAAAGGGATGTACCGAGTGTGGGGCGTTGACGGCCCGGTTGTTTCGTTTTATGTGCGCCTTTGTCAACTGTTGTTCGTGTTCATTCGCGCATCATCTCTGCCCATGCAATACTTATTATCGCACTTCCGGCGATAGCACACACAACAAGGCCTAGGCCTACAGATCAAGCCTTACCTCATAATCAAGACGACGTACCTAACATTTAGCCCACAATCATTTCAGTCTTGAAAAAAATATACGGAAAATCCAGTGTTCGTCGATTTCACTGCCTTCGACGTACGAATCCAGATCAAGTTAGGCCTAGACGATTGATCACCATGTCACCGTATCATGCCATGTGACCCGGATGGATGAGCGTGCAGGCTGCGACCTTCACCTTTGCTTTGTGGCAGAGGGGGGGGGGGGGGGGGGGGGGGGGGGGGAATTAACGAAGCGAAAATAAAATATTAGGACTAAAGTATCTTACAGAAATGTTGATGATGTGGAACAAGTTTCTATCGCATGAACAATCAGTTTAAAACAGTATCAGATCAGGAGTATGGCCTTACGAATTCCGCAACTTCAATTATTAATTTTCTAAGAGGCTTAGACCTACAGGTGTCCGTAGACCCCCCTTACCCCGGCGGGGGAGGAGGGGGGGGGGGGGGGATTGGTCACTATGTTTTTTCTGAAAGCTTTGTCAATATGCTTTTCAATTTTACTTGTTTGCCAAAAATAAAAATAGGGCTCCACTATGTTACATGCGCATATATAAACATACATATAATTAAATTTTAAAGAAAGAGGGAAAGGGGTAGGGGTAATTGAATGAAAAATGGTGTTTTACGTCCTCTCGGTCATAGACACATATGGGACATTTGTAAATGCAAAGATGGTGGGAATAATACTGGCTACAATGCCCGGAGGCAGTGCAACACCAGTAAAGTCCCGAGTTTTTAACAATATAGATAGGTGTAGCGGTAACCACGCCTCGGCTAAACCTCATCGGCTGTGGTACCGCCACTTACATTGAGACACTGAGGGTAGGGGTAATTTAATGCACAGAAATAATTTAATTTACACAGTAAAATAAAAATTCATTCTGTTCTCAGATGCACAAGTGTCTACATAACAGTATTATAGTAATACAAATCAGACGTGAGCCTTGAAGGCTTTGCCTCTTGTTTTAATTATAACCATGTTTCATCTTATATATATTTTGGAAATCTGTATGTGTGTCTGTCTGTGTGTGTGTGTGTGTGTGTGTGTGTGTGTCCCTTATACACGGCCACAGTTCTCAACCGATCGACACCAAATTTGGCATCAAGCATCCTTGGCATCCTCGGAAGGTCATGCCATCCTTACTTTTCTGAAACCTCCGCCAAGGAGTCGAAGCGCGATGCAACGTGTCTTATTTTTTATTTAGTTTTAGGGTAAGGGTGAACTACACCCCCACCCCCAGACAGTCACCCCTATTTTACCCCCACCTTTCACACTCCTTCAACCCCCTCCCCCCCCCCGATTCATTATCATCTCTCGAACTACCCCCACCTTTCACCCTTCGGCAAATGCGCGAAACGCGGGGGGGGGATGGAGGGGGAGCTGGGGGGAGGGGGATGGTGGGGGGGGATGTGGTGGCAGGGGGGGGGGGGATGGGAGGACGGGGGATGGCTGGGGGGAGGGGCGTGTTCACGGAAGAATAAATGGGTTTTTTTGTTTTAGTTGTGGGTCCTTGGAGTTACCTGTACTAGGCGTTACCGGTACTAGGCGTTACCGGTACGGGGCGTTGCGCTAGTAATTGTATATTTTTGTCATCCTTTTCCCCCCCTATTAGTTCGTTCAGTGTCATCTGAGCGTCTTCTGAGACTAACTCAGTAACTGTAAGCTAGTTCAGCTATTTAAAAGTTTTAAAAAAACCAAAAATACAGACCGAAATAAAATTGACATCTGCTGAAAAAAATTCACATCTGCCCGTCACGGTCTTGCATGTCTCCTCCGGGCGTGTCGGTGTGTCTCTAATGTTGTGACCAGTAGATTACCGCTGCTGCCATAGTTAGGCACTTATCTAGAGCATACCACCTGCCATGCGCACGCGCACACGCACATATACACACGCGCGCGCGCGCACTCACATGCGCATGCACACATACATACGCTTGCACGCACGCATGAGCACACCCGCACATACACATTCATTTGCGCACGCACATGCGCTGGCACACTTACACACACACGCACACATACACGCACACACACGCACGCGCGCGCACACACACATGCACACATACACGCACACACACACGCGCGCGCGCGCACACACACACACACACGCACAGACACACACACACGCACACACACACACGCACGCACGCACGCACGCACGCACACACGCGCACACACACACACACACTCTCTCTCTCTCTCTCTCTCTCTCTCTCTGTCTCTCTCTCTCTTAAACACATACGCGCGCGCGTGCACACACACACACGCACACACTCTCTCTCTCTCTCTCTCTCTCTCTCTCTCTCTCTCTCTCTCTCTCTCTCTCTCTCTCTCTCTCTCTCACACACACACACACACACACACACACACACACACACACACACACACACACACACACACACACACACACATACACACACGCGCGCGCACTCTACACACTCATACACTCTCTCTCTCTCTCTCTCTCTCTCTCTCTCTCTCTCTCTCTCTCTCTCTCTCTCTCTCTTTCTCACACACACACACACACACACACACACACACACACACACACACACACACACACACACACACACACACACACACACACACACACACACACACACACACACACACACACACACACACACACACACCACAGATACACGATGAGACAAACAGATAGACAAATACAAACATCGAAAACGAAACAGATCGACAAGCAAGCTTATTAACAATACAGACGGTCATTCACTCAGACATTGTGATCAATATTCTATTTTGGACCAGTCTGTCCAAAGAACATAAATATTAGCATTGACAGTAGACAAAATACATATGCCTCGTTGCTAACAGAAAATATGAATGCACAAAAATGACAAGGAATAAACATGCAGAAGATGACGCGAGACGTCCGTCTGCGCGTACACATGACTACACGACTAGAGGAAGAGAAAGGATAAAATAAGCCCCCCCCCCCCCCCCCCCCCCCCTCTTCCCCCCCCCAAAAAAAAAAAAACCCCTCTTCCTCAGACTAAGTTATTACACCATAATGATATCGATCAAGAGAGAGAGAGAGAGAGAGAGAGAGAGAGAGAGAGAGATAGAGAGAGAGAGAGAGAGA
>CM065686.1:27262364-27284864 GCA_017654935.2 Phymorhynchus buccinoides
GTGTGCCACTAACAATCTTGAGCTCAATGTTTTCAAAACTAAAGAAATTATAGTTGATTTCAGGAAAAAGAAAACTCCTCTCCCAGCGTTATCTGTTAAAGGTCAGGTAGTTGAGCAAGTAGAATCATTTAAATTCCTAGGTGTGCACATTTCAAATACATTAAGCTGGGAAGTCAACATCACATCATCCTGCAAAAAAGCACAGCAGAGACTATGTTTTCTAAGACAGCTCAAGAAATGTAGGATAAGTACAGCAGTCTTGACACAGTTCTATCGATCTGTCATCGAAAGCATACTCAGTTTTTCAATATCTGTCTGGTATGGATCAGCTTCAGTTAAAGATAAAAGGAAACTCCATCAAGTCGTCAAGACATCCTCAAAAATCATAGGTCACAAACTGCCATCCCTAGATAACATCCATAGTGTGCACATAAGACGCAAAGCTAAATCCATCATATCTGATTGCACACACCCAGCCAACCATCTGTTTCAATCACTCCCTTCTGGTAAAAGGTTCTGCTCTTTTAAGTGCAAATCTAACCGCCTGAAGAACAGCTTTTACCCCTCTGCTGTCAGAGCCATCAATACTCAGTAGGCTCACCCCCCTAGGGGTATTTTCGTATCCTATTTTGCTCAGACTTGTGTTAATCGGTGTGCCTGCATTCTCAGCATCAGAAAGTTAGACCCAGATTTCACTGCCTAGGCCCTAAGCTTTCCCATTTTCCAGCAGCAGTGAGCCTGCCAAAAATAGACCTCTCCCTTTTTTCTCTCCTGCTGCCATCAAGGCCTTTCTGACCTTTTAGTTACCTCTCCCTTACTGGCTGGATAGAGATAACAGTCTCTCTCTCTCTCTCTCTCTCTCTCTCTCTCTCTCTCTCTCTCTCTCTCTCTCTCTCTCTCTTCTCTCTCTCTCTCTCTCTCTCTCTCTCTCTCTCTCTCTCTCTCTCTCTCTCTCTCTCTCTCTCTCTCTCTGGTCCGAGTTTAAAATTAGAACAGCAGTGGTGCTGGCTCAGATGAGAAGCATGCAGGAAAAAAGGAAGGGTAAGTGGCTAGAGTGGGCCAAACTTTATGAAGCCAGAATGCCGCAGAAAAGCATACTGTGTCTTCCTTTCGAGATGTTTTTTTGACATACATCACATGACTGACAATATTTTGTGACATCAGTATGAACAGATGGCCAATAAAAGTGGGAAAGAACTCTATCCAGAGTTTTTCTTACTCCGAAATGACCGGACATTGGAGCATCATGCGCCACTTGAAGGACAGCTGTCCTTAGGGGTTTGGGAACAACGATTTGTTTCACTTTGGATAACCTTTCTTGAAAAAGGCGGGTCAAAATGTTATTTTCCAAAACAAGACAGTGCTGATTTTCGGAAAGCTTGCCTTCCTTATTGACATTTTGGAAGCTTCTTTCAAGGGAAGGGTCTTCTTTTTGCATTGGACCTAGTTTCTCTGGGGTAATATTAAGACTGGGGATGTTCTGGACTTTCAATGGCTTTGTTTGTTTTGTTTCTTCTTCTTCTTGTGCTCGTGTTGTCACACAAGCTTGTGGCTCACATACAATGGATCCACCCTGTCCACCGTGTGTGGACTTCACTCCTGGTAGATTACCTAGAATCAAGTCTGCCACTGGTTCATCAATTACACAAGCTGTGATCTCACCTGTAAAATATGGGGTGCAAACATGGACTTTTGCTAGGGGAAAGGATTCAATACGTCCTCCAAAAGACCTACATTGTTGGGTTTCACCTGTGAACTGGTTTTTGTTCACCAGTGAACGTTTCACACCGGCTGTAGTGCACCCTGTGTCCCGAAGTAGGGTACCTCCGTATCCATTAATGACACACTCTTGAATGAAAAGTCCATGGGTATCATTTTGTGACACCAGTGCATGTTTGGGAGACTCAATGGTCAAGTCTTCGGACACGTTTGTTTGCTCTGCGTTTTTGACATACGGGCATTTGTCTCTCAGGTGAAAACGGCACCCACAAGTCCAACAGCTGGGCTCATTGCTCTGATTAGGGGAAAGAGGGGTAAAAAGCGCATCCTACCGGGGTAAGAAGCCCATGGGCGGGTAAGAAGCCCACCCCAATTATCTCATGAAATGAAGCAAATTTCAGTTAAATTTTTCCCATGTTCCTTTGCACGTCTTTTAAAATACCTCATATTTAAGTTTCATGATGTTGTGGTCAATAATATGAGTTTTTGAATATTTGTTGACGTTCTTTTTTTTTCATTTTCATTTTCTGTCCTTGGAAAAGTTAAATAAAAAACCAACAACAGCAAACTACCTCCATATTTTTATATTTATACAAAGCTTATTCTATGGGCTTTTGAACGATACTTTTCTTTTTTAACAACACTGTGATTGTCAGCTACACAGACTAAAATGAATTAGCTGACTGTGACGGGGAAAAACGCCCACGGGAAAGAAGCCCATGCGCGTTTTGCACGCCTATAATTGTAGGTGATGGTCATCTTTTTTATTGCCACATATCCTGACAAACGTTGTATTTAAGTTTTTAAATGATTAGCGAACACGTTCTGCAATGTTCAAAGGTGCCTATCAGCACAAGCATTATTCATTAAGATCAATTATATGACAGTTTCAGCTTTGAATTTAAGTGAAAATCTTATTCCGCGCACTGCTTCATCCATTCACAACCGATTTAATCTTCCATTGTCGAATGTATAAATATATAAAATGTTTCCTCATCGTATGACGGTTCCTTGGTACAATGGTATAATGCGTGCCTCATAATGTTGCAGCATGTCGGATCTGTGAGTTCGATACTGCGCAAGGCCACATTTTTTTAAATTTTAAGTTTTGTGAGTGTACGTTCATTTTTCTTTTTTTTTTTTTTTTTAATGTAATGGAGACATTTATAAGTGTATAATAATTGCAAATCCGATCCAGTTTTTGTATTCTAAATATCTTGAACTGAAGCAGACTATTTAACTTAGTAGGCCTACAACAGGGATTGAAGAATACACACTGTGTCAAAACGGCAACACGCGTAGAACTTCGTTGTTTCAGTCGAGACAAAATGGCGTCGATGGTAGGGCCTAGCATGGCGCGTTGGGAGAGTGACGGTGACTTTTCAACTTAGAGAGGGGGGGGGGGGGGTGCGCTTTTTACCCGACCTGGGGTGTGCGTATTCCCGACTACGGGGCAAAAAGCGCACCTGTAATATGTTTGCAAAGAAAAAGCATTTTCTATCAAAATCCTTTGTTTTTTTCGCCTAAAAATTCATGGATGTATAGAATAACTATTCCTGCATATTTTGCAATGTTTCAGAGGCTTCCTGTGCACGAAATAAGCAAATTATCCAACTCATAAGGCCTATCCTGAGACATCCATGCGCTTTTTACCCCGTCTTCCCCTACCGTTTCCACGGAAATTGAAATTCCCATGGGTCTAATTTTCCTCTCTTTGGAACTGGTTTTGTTGATAGCTTTGAAAGTCTTGTTGTTCATAGTTCCACTGTCTACCACGACCATATTGTTTTCCACGGTTGTTTTGGAAACCCCGATTGTTTTGGAAACTCCGGTTGTTTTGGAAACCCCGGTTGTTTTGGAAACCCCGGTTGTTTTGAAAACCTTGGTTGTTTCCATGATTGTATTGTAGACCGCGACCACTGGGAACACCAACATTGTTTTGAAATTGGTTTCCGGGATGATTATGATTTGAGACTGGAGTACTCACGTTGGTGTCGAAAATTTGGTTTTCTGTTTTTCTGGCGAACGATTTGTTCGGGTGTGCACACTTGTATTGATCGGCAAGTTTGCACATGTCTTCCGCATTTTCAAACGTCCTCTCACGAAGGAAAATCGCCAGGTCTTTTGAGACACTGTTCAAAATTTGTTCACGGAGGAAGAGATCTTGAAGATCTTCAAAAGTTTCTTTCACTTCCGACAGTTGAATCCACCGATTGAGAAGGTGTTTCGATCGGATCAAAAACGCAGCGAAAGATTCGTTGGGTTCAGGTCGGACTGAACGAAATTTATCGCGAAAACCGTCCTCTGTACACTGAAATTTCCGTAGCAGTTCAGACTTCAAGTCATCCCATTTTACTATCTTTTCTGATGACAGTGTCTGCAAAATACAGACGCATACACACATCGAGGAAGTTTCACGCACAAGAACGACAAAGATCTCGTTTAAAACGCTGAGTAAACTTTATGCAAAATAGATAGATCTTGTGTACAAAGTGTATAAGTTTTAGTAAGAGAAAGGGGCCCCAATTAATAAAATAAACGTTGATAAACAAAGAAGCTCAGAGAACGTTCTGCTCACAATTGTCTCTTGAATATATACAGAGACAGAGCACTGCCTCTGAAAAGAGAAGCCGCATGTAAAAACAATTTGTCTTCGGGCCAGGAACAGGAGGCAGCGTGGCTTTCAAAACGAAACAAGAAAGAATCTATTTCGTCTGTATTTTCATCAAAGGGAGGCAATTTGGGGATGTATGAGGATTTTGAATGTTGCTTGGAAGCACTATCTTGTTCCTGACCTTGGTTTTCATTTCTTGTTTGTTCTGCTTCAAGCTGTAGTTTTCGCATTTCTGCCTCATGTTCCATTTCCTTTATCTTCAACTCATTGTCTTGTCTCTTCATTTCCATCTTTTATTTTATTTATAGCTCCCTAGCTTCCTTTTGTATTTCTAGCTCCCTGTTTCGAGCACGTAATGCACGCTCTTCACATTGGTTCACATATTCAACCAGTTTTTTGTCTTAAGACCAAGCTTTTGGCCTTGGGACATGTAAATGTCAAACTGCTCCATCTTTACTACCCAAGCGCACCAAACAAAAAACAAAACGAAACACAGACAATGACTTTTCATGTGCAAGGCGTAAAGGTAGTACCTAATACCCACATTTAAATACAACACTCCTTCCTATGTTCCCAACATGAAATAAATGCAAAACTCTGATTCACACATTCATACTAAGTACAGACGCATACACAAATCGAGAAAGTTTCACGCACAAAAACAACAAAGATCTGGTTTAAAACGCTGAGTAAACTTTATGCAAAATCGATAGATCTTGGCATGTGTACAAAGTGTATAAGTTTTAGTAAGAGAAAGGGGCCCCAATTAATAAAATAAACGTTGATAAACAAAGAAGCTTAGAGAACGTTCTGCTCACAATTGTCTCTTGAATACATACACCAAGTTACTGAGATCTTGATAAATAAACAAGGAACAAATACGACAATCGCTCACACTTTCATTCATTCAAGTCAAAAGGAATCTTATTTAGGAGTGAAACAAAGACTGACAAAATTTCCTTTTCAATAACAAAACAGACCAAACACAAAAACAATTTACAACAAAAGTCAGGACTTCACTCAATTAATCTGTAGTTGTCACGTCGGGGGTCACCAGTGTCATGCTGCTAAGTCTAGCATACTCCGCACGCACACAATTCTTTTTACAACACGGACAAATGAAATAAACTCCCTCCTTTACATTTAATAAATAAACAAATAATAAAATAAACATCAAATTCCTTAAGCAAGTTAAACAAATTATTACATGAATAGTTCGATACTCATGTTAGTGTGTTCCAGTTCTTTTTTAGTACATATTTCAGACAACCTTGCATTTCGTATTCGCATTCTCTCTCTCTCTCTCTCTCTCTCTCTCTCTCTCTCTCTCTCTCTCTCTCTCTCTCTCTCTCTCTCTCTCTCTCTCTCTCTCTCTCTCTCTCTCTCTCTCTCTCTCTCTCTCTCTCTCTCTCTCTCTCTCTCTCTCTCTCTCTCTCTCTCTCTCTCTCTCTCTCTCTCTCTCTCTCTCTCTCTCTCTCTCTCAACCAGACTTTGTCTCTGTCTGCGTTTCTCTTTGTGTTTTTGTCTTTTCCAAAAATTGTCTCGGTCTCTGTCTCTCTTTCTCTCGTTCTCGTTCCTTCTGTTGTTTATCTCTGTCTCTGTCCGGTTCGTTTCTGTCTCTGTCTGTCTGTCCCTCTCCAGACATTTGTCTCTGTCTCTATTTGTCACTCTCTTTCTCTTTGTCTGTCTCTCTCCAGACTTTGTCTCTGTATCTGCTCTGTCTGTCTCTCTCTCTCTCTCGTTCTTTCTGTCTCTCGCCAGGCTTTGTCTCTGTCTCTCTGTCACTGTCTCTCTGTCAATAAGACTTTGTTTACTGTCTGTGTCTCTGTCTTTTTGTCTCCTCCAGACATTGTCTCTGTCTATGTCTCTGTCTCTCTCTTCTCTCTCTCTCTCTCTCTCTCTCTCTCTCTCTCTCTCTCTCTCTCTCTCTCTCTCTCTCTCTCTCTCTCTCTCTCTCTCTCTCTCTCTCTTGTATGTCTCTCTGTATATCTGTTTAATGTTCCAATTTGATTCTCTGTCATTTATTTCATGTGCCAATTTTTGTTTCATTTTCTTGACTTGATTGTTTTTATGTCAATTTTGCATTGCCTGATGCATGGTGTGAGTGTGTGAGTGAGAGGGCCAGGTGTAAAGAAGCTATTGTAGCTTATCCTTTTTACCCTCAATAAAACATTCGTATTCGTATTCGTAAAACATTCGTATTGGTATTTCTCTCTCTCTCTCTCTCTCTCTCTCTCTCTCTCTCTCTCTCTCTCTCTCTCTCTCTCTCTCTCTCTCTCTCTCTCTCTCTCTCTCTCTCTCTCTCTCTCTCTCTCTCTCTCGTTCCTTCTGTCTCTGTCTGGTCTGTTGATGTCTTATACAGACCCACAGACAGTCAATCAGACAGACTGACAGATAGACAGCGATACAGAAATGTATCCTACCCGATCCATGAGAGAGAGAGAGGGGGGGGGGGGAGAGAGAGAGAGAGAGAGAGAGAGAGAGAGAGAGAGAGAGAGAGAGAGAGAGAGAGAGAGAGAGAGAGAGAGAGACAGAGAGAGACAGAAAAAAGAGACAGAGACAGAGAAAATTTCTGGTTGACAGGGAGACCAAGAGACAGAGACTCGCACAGAGACAGATACTAGAGAGAGAGACAGACACAGAGAGAGACAGAGACTCGTACAGAGACAGAGACAATGTCTGGAGAGAGACAGAGACAGAGAAAAAGAGACAGAGAAAATGTCTGGTTGACAGAGAGACCAAGAGACAGAGACTCACACAGAGACAGACACTAGAGAGAGAGACAGACACACAGAGAGACAGAGACTCGTAGAGAGACAGACAATGTCTGGAGAGAGACAGAGACAGAGAAAAAGAGACAAAGACAGAGAAAATGTTTAGTTGACTGAGAGACCAAGAGACAGAGACTCGCACAGAGACAGACACTAGAGAGAGAGAGACAGACACACAGAGAGACAGAGACTCGTAGAGATACAGAGACAATGTCTGGAGAGAGACGTAGACAGAGAGACTGAGACAATGTCTGGAGAGAGACAGGAAAACAGAAATATAGAAATGTGTATCCTATCACCCCTTGAGTGGGGTTTTGTCCGTTTTTCCAGATAACGAGGTGTGCTTTTGTCCGGTGGGCTTTTTTACGCGCACCCGTTTTCACATCCGTTCCTACTTTCTCATTTCAAGCATCTGTTAGACACAAAATGACGCCAATTACAAATTACGTAAACTAAAAAAAAATCCTAACTTTAAAAGATGACGTAACCTAGCCTTACCCAACTAAGGCCTTGTCTTCCAGGGGCGGACCTGCCCCAGCCTAAGGTGGCGGACTTGCCCCGTGATGGATATGAATATTTAATCGTCTATATCTTAGAGACAAAGCAAAGAAGAAGAAAAACTTTTTGAAGTATAACATCCTCAATAACCAAGCATCCCTTTAGCAATAAAACCTTTTATTTATCTTGATATAAATAGCGTCACGACCGAACTGAAATCTTTAGAACTTTTTTTACAAAAAGTTGCAAAAATAACATTTTTGCTCTCAACTTACCTCAAATTGATGCACAACTTTCAAACTTTCACAGGTTGTGGCGGGAAGAAAACACGTGGCTAAATGGTTCTAGAACAAAGGATATAGCAATAAAAAAGGAAATGGCGGACCTGCCCCGTTGTCCCCTACTTCGTTTGATATAAACTATTGCTCTTTGGCTGCATAAAGTAGGGTTCTCTGACCATTCTTGGATACTTTTTGCAGTTTGAACTTTATCAATGAAGTCAGGGAAGGGCTGTGTATCAGTGGTTCAGTGGCGGTATATTAGAATTATGAAGATAAGTAACCGATTTTTGTACCACTTCCGTTTTGACAAATTACTTCACATACAGAACATTGTGGATCATCTGCTTAAGAACATGGAAGATTTTTCCCTCAAACCAGTAAAGGAGGTGGAAAAGCACACCATGACACAGAGAAAGAACCCCTTGTGAAGTGGAATGACAACGATGTTTGGATTTACCTCATCCAGACAGCTAATCATGATCTATCTGAGATGTAAAGAAAATGGACATATTCCAGACCCTTTCACAATGAAAGCAAAGACAATAAGACCAACCAGAGCAATGCTGAATTGACTGACTCATCAATTTACACACAAAGTCATCAGCGCCTAAAATGGACCCAAAATATCCCTATGTATATCACTATTTCTGGCAATCCATTCACTTTTTATTGTTGTTTAGACACATTATCGCTTACATTCTTTCATGTGTTGTTTGTCTTTGTTCTTTTAGTTTATTCATACTGGTATCTAAATCGTTATAGGAATTTCCATTGGCAAATGTAATGCAGCACATTCTTTTTAGTTCTTTTGAAATAAAACACTATATAAGCTCAATATATCATAAATAAACCAAAAATAATTTATATTATATACTTTTGGTGATGAGAAGGTTATTTGAGTTTTGCATTTGAGCTTTGGGCAGAATGTCCGGTATATTTCGGTCAAAAGACGCTTTGGAACTCATAAATTACATTCAACAATAGTGTTTGGCAGGTTTTAAAAAAAAAGTTTTTAATACAGAAACAGTTTGAATGAAACGAAATTGAAACAAACAAAATTGATTTATTTTCATTGAACATAGTATTCTGAGTAAGAAAAAAACACCTACCCTCTCGCTACCACGATCCCATATATGGGATCAACATATTTAGTCCTCAAAATCAACTTTGTAGTTGAAATAAACCAAAATCATTGTCAGATATGATGATTGTGGTATAAACCCCAAAATATTTCAATGGTTTCATCAAGAAAAAAAATTGGTAGCATATGGGTTCTCACGGCCTGCTTCTTTCAGTTTCATGAAAATGATCCTAGGCTGATCGTAATCCAAAAATGGCAGAATGTTGTTTCTCGTGGAAATTTTCAATGAGAAATTTTGGAGGGGGGGGGGGGGGGGGGACTAAAGTAGAAGATAGCCCATAACTTGCTCTCCACGATCCTCGTCATCCTTGTTCCACACCCATTTACGTACCTATTCTACCTATTCACTTTTTCTTAAAACCTCTACTGATGGAAATAACGTGATTCCCTGTGGATCGGGAGCTCAGGGAAGATTAGGATGGGGTTAGATGGGGTGGAGGAATGTAGGGGAAGTTAGTTGTCTTGTCTGTGTCGTGCCAGTCATTTCTGGCATCACGCCTGGCTTGTTTTACCGGTCATGCAGCAAATCAAATTAGTCTGGAGATGGTCAATTTGGGTGCACTGTCCTTATACATACACACCCACACACCCTGTGGCGCCACGGTTTATCGTAATTTGCGATAAAACGTGGGGGGGGGGGGGGGGGCACACGTTATATCGCAATGCGATAAATCGTGGCGATCTTGCTCGGGGCCTCGCCACGTTATGTCGCAATTGCGAAATTGTGGCGAGGTCGCAACTGCGAAATCGTGGCGAGGTCGCCTTTACAACCCTCTATGATCCATCATGTCAACATATTTCGTTCAATCTTTTTATTCCATTGTTTTAGTTTTTATTTCCTTGTTCGCTTTACTAGGTGGAAATTGTGATTTCGAGCCAACTGCAGTTAGATTTCTAAAGTAAGACTGAAATGTGCGATTATTTTATCTGTCTGTTTGTCTCTTTGTTTGAATGTCTGTCATTGTCAATTTGTCTTTCTTTGATATTGTTCATTTCTCTGTGTCGCTGCATCTGTTTATCTGTCTTTGTCTCTGTCCCCCTCTCTCGCTGATTTTCTGTCCTTTGCTGTTTCTGTCTCTCTCTGTCTCTCTCTCTCTCTCTCTCTCTCTCTCTCTCTCTCTCTCTCTCTCTCTCTCTCTCTCTCTCTCTCTCTCTCTCTCTCTCTCTCTCTCTCTCTCTCTCTCTCTCTCTCTCTCTCTCTGTGAGAGTGTGTGCGTGTGTGTGTCTGTGTGTGTGTTGTCTGCACCTAAATGTGTTTATATGTTTTGTGAATGTTTTTACTATCTTTTGAAATATCTTAGTGGCGTTGGTGGTCTTATTGGTATTTCCTTTCTTCTTTCGAATTTCATTTTATGCGGTGTTTTGTTATTTGATGAAAGCTATTTGTTTTTGCCAAATTGTCAGTGTTAAAATGATTTATTTCGACTTTATTATCCTATTAGCTAAGTATTATATTTTATATTTTAAATAGAAAAATGATAAACCGTGTATCAATGCATTCATCACATTGTTAAGATGCAGATACAGAGTAGAATGCTATTATAGTTTTATTAAAGGTAAGAAAACCTTTCACCAAGAATGGTCTTTTTTTCCACAGCAATGTTGTCATGATTTACCAAACAGTTGCATTGATGGATTTTTCTCTTGAGATTCATATCTATGTGTGTTGTGTGGTGTGACGTTGAAAATGAATTATGTTTTATGTTATTGTTAGATTTGTGTTTTTGTTGCTGTTGTTTGTTTATTTGTTTTTTTGTTTTTATTATTCCTTTATTTATGTCCTTGACTTTGGTTATGAAGCATGCAACTAACTGAGATATTTAAACACAATGATGGATATTCATGTATTTACATGGAGATAATGATTTTGTGAATCAACAAATTCACTGAGAAAAAAAGAAGAGGATAAGGTGATGGCAGAGCTCAGAGAGGTGCTGGTCTCCCTGTTATGATTATCAGTAAAGTGCGTTAGTATTCTTTGATCATTGTGCTCTGTTATGATTATTAGTAAAGTGTGTTAAGTAAAGTGTGTTAGTATTCTTTGATCATTGTGTTCTGTTATGATTATTAGTAAAGTGTGTTAGTATTCTGTGATCATTGTGCCCTGTTATGATTATTAGCAAAGTGTGTTAGTATTCTTTGATCATTGTGTTCTGTTATGGTTATTAGTAAAGTGTGTTCGTATTCTTTGATCATTGTGTTCTGTTATGGTTATTAGTAAAGTGTGTTAGTATTCTTTGATCATTGTGTTCTGTTATGGTTATTAGTAAAGTGTGTTAGTATTCTTTGATCATTGTGTTCTGTTATGATTATTAGTAAAGTGTGTTAGTATTCTTTGATCGTTGTGTTCTGTTATGATTATTAGTAAAGTGTGTTAGTATCTTTGATCATTGTGTTCTGTTATGATTATTAGCAAATTGTGTTAGTATTCTTTGATCATTGTGTTCTGTTCTAATTATTAGTAAAGTGTGTTAGTATTCTTTGGAAAAAAAGATTAGATTGCTAGAAAACAAAAACATCGTTTGTGTCGAGATCAAACGGGCGAGACTCATTCCGCAAGATGGTGCGAGACAAAAGCAATGGTTCATCTATATGGAAAGCTATTCATCAACTAACTAAGCCATGCACATCGAATAAAAAATGTACCGTCCCTGTTGATGTACTAAATGACCATTTTACAAATATTGAAGAAAAACTTTGCACAAAGAACAAAAACGATTGTTCGTCTGATTTGACTATTTTAAAACAATTTTGTAAAAATAAAATCAATGAAAAAAACTTTTCTATTCCGCTCATGTCTATTCATGAAGTATCCGTGTATTTGTCGTCCTTAAATAATAAAAACTAATGTGGTTTTGATGGAATCAGTCCAAAAATACTTAAATTGTCTGCAACTTATATAGTAGACTCCTTAACATACTTTTTCAATCTTTGTCTCTCTCAGAATTATTTTCCAAAATCATTCAAGCACGCCAAAGTTATTCCTCTGCTTAAAAAGGGGGATATTAATGATTGTAACAACTATAGACCTATTTCCCTACTGTCGTCATTATCCAAACCACTAGAACGCCATATTCATTGTCATTTCTCGTCTTTCAGTTTCATTGAGAAGTACGATCTTTTACATGTTCATCAATCAGGTTTTCGAAAACTACATTCTTGTGAAACGGCTTTATGTCGGATCACAGATTCTTGGCTAAGAGAAATTAATAATAAAAAAAGCAGTTGGGGTAATTTTCATTGATTTAACTAAAGTATTTGATTTGATCAATCATAATATTCTTTTAGAAAAACTGAAGGTTTATGGTATTGATAATAATGCAGAATGTTTCTTTAGATCTTACTTGTCCAACCGCTCCCAGTCTGTCTTTTTAGATGGAAGCATTTCTTCCAAAAGATTCATAACCAGAGGTTCAAATCTGGGACCACTATTATTTTCTCTCTACATTAATGATCTCCCATTGTTCATTAAAAATGCTGTATGTGATTTATTCGCTGACGATACATCTTATGATATTGAAAACATAAATTATAACCTAAATAACAGTATGAAATCATTAGAGACATGGTGTGATTCTAACGATATGCTTGTTCATCCTGAAAAAAACTGAATGTATGTTGTTATGCCCTCGTCAAAAAAGAAAATGCATGAAAGACATCAAATTAATGATTAAATATAAAGGAAACAACATTAAACAAGTAACACAGCATAAATTATTAGGCATTAATATTGATGAAAATCTTCTGTGGCATGATCATATTCATTACCTTATCAAACAAATATCATCTAGTGTTTTTCAATTATCACAGATAAAGCATTTTTTAGACGAGCACTCCAGAAAACTTTTTTATTCTGCCTTTATACAATCACGTCTAGATTATTGCTCAGTTACTTGGGGAAAGTGTGCTCCTTCTGTCCTAAAACCATTATATTCCTTACAGAAACGTGCCGTTAAAATGATTCCCAGCAATAAAAGGTCTGACTGTTTAATGCATGATCTCTTTAAAAATGTTAATATACTACCTCTCCAATCTAGACTTACATATAACACTTTAATTCTTACACATAAAATTGTTCATGGACCATGCCCACAATATCTGAAATCATTAATTCGCTTCCATGAGTATCACGCATCACATAGATTAATCATTCCTAAGCCTAACCTAGATTTGTTCAAAATAAGTTTTTCTTTTAACGCCTGTAAGGAATGGAACACACTCCCTCCACATCTCCGCCTCAAGACTTCATTATCGTCATTCAAAAGTGAAATTAAGGCGTTAATTTTGTATACGTATGACTAAGTTTAAATGACCTACCCGCAGCTACATTTTCAAAAATGAAATGCGTGATTATGGATGCATGCGTGCGTATGTACGTGCGTGCGTACAGGATATGCGTGCAGACGTGTGCGAGTGTGTCTGCATGTGTATATATAGGGTACGCGCGCGCGTGTGTGCATGTGTGTATGCGTGTCTGTGTGCATGTGTGTAGAGAGAGAGAGAGAGAGAGAGAGAGAGAGAGAGAGAGAGAGAGAGAGAGAGAGAGAGAGAGAGAGAGAGAGAGAGAGAGAGAGAGAGAGAGAGAGTTCCTTGTTTGGCTATTTGCATGAATTGTTATTAGTATTTTGTTTGTTGTTGTTTTGTTGTTGCTCGTTACGTTTTATTTCTAGTATATAAATGGGCGGATTTGTAAAAAAATGCCTTCAATGTGCCTAAATCTTTTACCCATTAAAAAGTTCAATCAATCAATCTCTCCATCTCTCTCTCTCTCTCTCTCTCTCTCTCTCTCTCTCTCTCTCTCTCTCTCTCTCTCTCTCTCCGATTAAAGTAGAAAAAAAGAATAGAAAAAGAAAAAAAGTATTTCATTTATTCCAGTGTTGTCTACCTTGAATATTAAATGATTGTTTCCCCCTTGCCATAATAGTAGTGGGTCCGCTTATGGGATAAAATGAATGGCAAATTGCAAATTAGGTTTAAGGCATGTCCTTTGGCACACATGTACCTTAGACCCTCCCCTAACATAAAATGATGGGAAACACCTTCGCAGCTGGTGGTTTCTGTGAGAAACAGGCCCCTTTGTGACGTCACCCTAATACTGCTATTACATAAGTGCGAATCCAACTTTATTAGCTTTTATTGGTTATCTAATGTACAAATGTGTCTTGCTACATGCCATTTTATGTGCCTGACATAAAAGCCAGACCAAGCTCTAAGCTCATTACAATCACGAGTCACACAATGAGCTAGTCTGCTCATGTAGAGCCAAAATCACCGTTGCCAGCAAGGGTGCAACTATTTCTTTCCAGCACAGTAAATCCTAACAATCTTATGGACTACATTGCATTGATATGTGACAGACAAAATAATCTTTTGTGCTCTAATTTTACATGAAGTAGCGTGCTTTAAAATGGCAACGAGGGCCTGCACATTTGTCTGTGCATCTGTGAATGAATAAAACTGTGTTACAACCGCCATAGCCTCCATTGTCAACTGATCGACATGACAACTAGCATATCTTGTTCTGTTCCTTAAGTTATTTTAGAATGCTCTTTATTTTGATTAATATTGAATCAGCCGGAAGTTTGTGTTTTTCACTTCTTTCGTTTGTAAGAGAGAGAGAGAGAGTGTTACAGGTCACTTTATAATGAGTGAATACTATTTAATATTTCTTATTCACTTTCTAGGCTAGTTCTTTTCCTGTCACGAAGTGGATATTAGGTTTTGTTTATGAAGCTTTTTCCGCTACTGTGTTAATCCTTTCTCTTTATCAGTTTCAAGTTTCCTATACGAAATCTGGTTTTTTCTTGTTTTAGACTAGGCGTTTTGGCAGTTGCTTGAATTGTGGACTTTGTCTTGCATCACGCTATTTCAAACTTAGTTTTCATTGGTCTAGGGTAGCTCCAATCAGAATTAATCCTCTGAACTGCAAAACCGTACATAAGCTTTGTTGGTCGGAAAAATTGTCCAGAATGTCCCATATGTGCCTTCCCAGGTTGAGAGGACGTAAAATTCCAAATAACAGAACAAAATTGTCCAGACTTTGGCAGGCCAGCTGGACACACATCAACTACAGAGAGAGAGAGAGAGCCTCTACAGCGTCACTTTGCTGTCATCTTTGGGCCTCTACTCGAGCTACGTTGGACACCTGCCTTGGCAGACTTACACCACTGTACGGCGGCTTGCTGACGGAGGATGGGCACCCACCACTCTTGAGCCGCTCCCGCCAGCACCGCCGCACGACCGATTGAAACATCTGGTCCCACGTTGGACCTCTACTCTTGCTCCGGCCAGCCGTCGAGCAACACCTCATCCACCTTCGTTTGCCTCAGCGTTCCCTGTGAGGCAGAGCCATCCCGTTGCGTTAGTGAGTATAAATAAGGAGATAGGTTTTTTTTTGTTTGTTTTTTTTGCAGTTTGATGTGTCATTCAGCTGCCTAATGTAGGGTTGTAGGAAATATCACAAAAGTGGTATACCCAGGAGGACTGCGCCGGCCATAGAGCCAGGTCACAGCAGGACTCCTGGGATTAGGGCCTAGGACCTGAAGTTAGCTAGTTTTTTACCTGACTTTTTCATCTTTGCTCACTGTCTTTTTTTTTTCGACTTTTCAATGTCGTTCTCGCGTTTCTATCATTCCCTCCACTCGTAGGCCAAGGCCTGGTGGACACGGACATCACAGATTAGGTTTCTTGTAGGGCAGTTCCTCTTCTTGTTAGGGTTCCTGCCAGCCTCCTAAGTTGTTGGAGGAGTTTGTGTGCGGGCAACTAAAACCAGTTAGAATAGGAATTAGGAGAATAAAACAGTAGGTCTGTCCTATCCCTCCAAATCTTTTGGATTTACTCTTTTTGACTCATCGCCGTAGGGAGAAGTAGGGGTAAACGAAGGTGTAATCATAAATGAATAAATCTATTTGTTAAAATACTAAGTTTAAACTAATTTTTGTAAAGACAAAGATACAGGTGGCTAGTGTCTGACAGTCATCCTGATTTAAACACTAACGAGTCTAAAAAAACAGGATTCCAAATCCATTAAAATCAAATATAATAAATAAGAATCTTGAAAAGTTAAGTGCTTAATTAGTACAAAGTGATACCTAGTTATCTAATAAAGACAATATTTTTTGCATAAATTAAAGATTGGATAGTGAGTTCGGCCGTGAAGACACGGAGAGAGCTAAACTGAAAAGAAAGAGAAAAGTGATAAAATAGCAAACCAGAGCGTTAAAGAGTTGAGCCATTTATAGAGGCTGTCACGACCTACACTGTGACACTCTACATCTGGATAGCTCGACCCTGATTGGTCGCTTTCACAGGCGATAAGTTTGGATTGGTTCGCTTCATAAACAAAGTAGCTTCCACCTAAACAGAATGTAAATTCGTTAAAAAATCTAGTATTGGTGGTTAATCCACTGTCAAACAAACAAAGCGATCTTATTGGTCGTTGGCGTTTGTAAACGGCATTGATTGGCCACTAACAATAACGAAGGACAGAGTCTTGTAACTTTGCATGTCGCCTATTTGATTCAACTAAAATTCATAATTTAATCGTGTAATAACATATAAGGTTAGAAAGTAAGCATTAAAACAAACATGAGCTCGACTGGGCCTCCTGATGAGAGAGGCCAAAAACATGCATTTGAAAGTTTCACTGGTACAGTCTGAGTGATGAGTGATCTGTCTGTGAACATCTTGGACATATGGTCTTTTTAGCGTGACCAGGTGTCCAAATCGTGAGCACTTGTGGCATCTACGTACTCGTGCTACATAAGGGTGCACTACAAAATCTTCAGTATCAATTGTAACAAATTTTGGCAAAGTGGTAGACTGAAAAGTTATTTTGTTGGCTTTGTTGTTGAGGCGACTGATCTTTTGAGCTTTATCTACATAGGGAAGTAGTTCTTCTGGATCTACTACTGTATCAATACCTTTAATAACTCCTTCAGTTGTTGCTATTGGTTTGGTGCATTTTATGTTTATGCCAACCAGATTTGTTTTCTTTATGAGTTGGTCCTGTTGCTTGGCTGTAGAACAGCCTATTAGCCTTTTTTTTCCCTAGTGACCGTTGCGAGACGATCGGTCCAAGTGTTTGTCTCCAGACTTTAACGTTTGTGGCAGGGCCCAAGCCTCTGTATGTACAAGAACCAGTCCCTAAATCTTCCATAATGACTGGAAACTTTAGGAACAGTGGTGGTGGCTGTTCCTGATTCAGTTTTCTCGGGGGGGGGGGTTTCGAGGTGGAACTGTATTTGAGGGGGCTCTATCAGTGATCTCTGTTTGCGGTAATTTGTCTTCGGTACTTTGGCTTTGGGCACTATCTCCTGGAATTGCTTCCTCACAAAGAGTATTGTCTAGAGATTGAGTTTGCATTTCAGTATCTGCTGTACCCCTATCGTTTGGTGATTTAGCCACTTGAGAGGTTGAGTTTGTTTGATCGAAAGGAATTTGTCTGGGAGTCGAGTTCAATGGGCTCCTTCTGCTCTCCAGAGTATCATTCTTAGAATTTTTGTTTTCTCCTTGATTAGGGGGGGAAGATGGGTCTGAAGGAGTCCGCTGACCCCTACTTCTTTTCCTAGGAGTGGTTCGCTTGGGTTCTGCGGGTAGTGTGGTAAACACACCTTCACTATTTGAGTCTTCTTCACATGAGGATTCTGAAGTTTCAGAAATCCTGTCTTCATTTTCTGCATTGTCTTTTTTGGGACCCCATTCTGGGGTGTTCCAGTTACTCATGATCAAGTTCTTCGTTAGATTAAGGACCTAAGAAATGATGCCAATTAGTTTATAAAATTTAACAGTTAAATGTTTATTGTAAAAATACTATTTTAGTGTTAAGTTATATAATGCTGCAAGAGAGGGAGCTATCTTTACTTTATGTAATCAAAAATAGTCGCGACAAGCCCTAAAAGTACGAAGTTTAAAGTTAATTTAAACAATACAGTTAACCGGAGGCCAGAGACCTTTGCACGGTTAAATTCCTATTTTATGGAAAGAAAGGAATAAATTGAGTATATCAAACCCCATTAAGACCTATTTGGAGAAGGAAAGTGAAGGAAAAAGATGGCGGATGGAAGGAGGTCGAATTAACCGACCCCCAATGAAAACTAACAAAAGTGAAAAGAAGACTAGTATAAATGTACATAAGAATAAAGAGGAGGAGTGGAAAGTTACGTTTTGAAGAGAAAAAAAAGTAAATATACTAGCAAAACCTAACAATTTATACAAACAAGTTTTAGCGAGGAAGTTCAATACAATATAAATTTACATGAGAATAAAGAGTAGAGTGAAAAATTACGTTTCGAGAAAAAAGAAGTAGATGTACTAGCAAAGAGGACGTTCCTATTATTTAAAGACCTACATAATCTAGTTTTATTTTGCTTGCACACAAGCCCCAAGCCCCCCAACAAAGTTGGCGGTTGGCAAGAACCCTAAAGAATGAGAAAAGCTAACCTAACCAGAACCTATACTATGTAGTCCGTACCCACCGGCAAAAGCCTACGAGTGGGGGGATGGTAGACAGCAGAACGACAAAAAGTCGAGAGAAAAAAAGATAGTGGAGGAAAAATAAAAATGAAAAAAACAGTAGAATAACTAACTATAGGTCCTAGGCCCTAGGGATACTACTTTTGTAGCATGTCCTACAAACCTTAGCTAGGCAGCCGAATAAAACATCGAACTGCCAAAAAAATCAAAAAAACCAAAACCCTAGTACCCTATTAATGCTCACGGAAAGAGTCCTTGAAGGTCACGACGGGTGGAGAGGTGAAGAGAAGAGTTGTGGTAGGTAGACAGGAACGGTAGCTTGAGGAAGGAACGTGGAGTGGGACTAAGTCCACACTCCACTTTGGCGGCAGCTCTTCCACTGGACCCGCTCCCGAGAAGTAGAAACTTGCAGATGTTGAGACAGCATAAGTACTAGCAGCAACCGTAGAAAGGCCACAGAAGCGCAGGTATTCAGTCAAAAATGATGTTGGTAATCGTTGCTCCCTCTCTTTCCTTCCAGTACACCAGCAGCGAGTGGGTATGACTGGCTGCGTGATGGAGATCTCGGTACACCGCGAATTATTCGTGTGCATTTCAACACTGTCATTTTCCGAACACCCCATTGGTCCTCCTGCAAAACGGGAAGGAAACAACACAAACACAAACACACGCTTATTTTACATTTCACATTATTTTTACAGTTTGCCGTGGCCGCCGAAAAATCCGCCGGGGGTCTCACAAGCTTATTCAATAATCATAATAAGATTTCTAATAATACTTTTTCATAACAAGAAACATAACACCCAAATCATTCCACCTTTTATCAGTAACTTTTACCCTGTTTAAACTCATATTACACCAATTGCCTTTGCACATTCAATGACCTCTTCACCTTTCGAATTAAAACAACTTAAACCCACATAAATAAAATTCAAACACATCAAAAATGTCATACTCCCCACAGGAGGTCCCCTACCCATTCTTAGGGAATCCCATAGGACTTTCTCTTTATAAAATATATTTGACCAGCGTGCTGGTCACATTACAAATTTTAACATGAAGGTTTTTACTCTGAAAGGAGGTTAAGATGGCGGCTGGGAGCCTTTCGTCCGGCCAGCGTACTAAGTTATATTACAAATTTTAATATGAAGGATATTACGCCAAAGGTAGGTTAAGATGGCGGCTGGGGGGTCTTCCGGTCTCTGGTTCCGCTTTACAGTCGCAAATACCTTAATTTGGTATGAATGATAATAAATTTATGTTATAAAGAAAAAATAAAATAAATTATTTATTTTTTATGTTCCGGGAACCCGTCAAAATTCTTTTCCCTCGTCGAGCCGGTCTCCCACCTGTTGGGGTGGGTCTACGCTGGGGGCTGCTGACGCAAGGATGGCTTGCGTATCGCCCCCCTCAGCTGTCCCGCCCCCACATTGTCTGTCGAGACCCTCCGAGACCCCCCCCCCCCCCCCCCCCCCCCCCCCCCCTCCCCCCCCCCCTTTCCTTCCTTGTTCCCAGAGCAATCAATAAATTACTTTAAATACGTTTTTACTTTTAGAATAATATGTATATATTAAATTACTGTCCGAGATGTAAATACTCCCCCTGTTGTTTGTTCAGGGAAGTCCCTGGGGAGAGAGTTCTCTCCCCCGGTAGGACATTTTAAAATTGTGTAATGCAGGGCCTTTGTCCTTTGACAGTCCAGAAGGCGTTAAATCTCTATTTTTCTCTCTCTTAAAATGTTACAATTATAACAAACTGCGCTTGGCGGCCCGGGCGCCTCGCGCAAAATGTTACATTTGTAACCAAATTAAAACATTTCGCCGCAGGCTTTCCGCGCAAAATGCTATAACGCGGCAAAATGTTACAATTGTAACATTTTGCCGCAGGACTTTCCGCGCAAAATGTTACAAGGTGGCAAACATTTTGCCGCGTTGCAACATTTGGCGCTGCCGACAAAATATTTCATCAGTGGGTTGTAAAGAATCACTACAAGAAGTTTGGCACTTTTGTTCAGTAGGTTCCAATACCACATCTTGACCTTTACCTAAATAACCTGCACGATGGCCGTTTTAAAGTCATGTCACATCCATATTCATTCGCTATTCCATCAAAAGCAAACTTCAGAAAACAAGATATCATAGAGCCAGATTAAGATCATTGCTAAGAAACACTTTGATGTCTTTGACAGAAACTGCCGCATAAATCCCGTTATTTTAAAAACAACTGACACTCATATTTGTTTTTGTTTAGTGCATCGTTATGACATTTGAACAGTGGAAGAATCATCAATAAGGGTTTCTGGGTATATTATGTTATCGTTTAATCTTTTTTTGGTGTAATTCTGCCCCGTTTTTGTGCTCGTAATGTCTGTTGTTTAATGTCATCTTTAAAACTCAGTTTTCCAATTAAACTAAGGCTGATTGACGGGAACATGTCACTGTAGCAGGGAAGTGGTAAAAAGAAGCAAAAGATGATTGGCCCCGTGAAACGTTACAGCATTGACACACACACACATACACACACACCCGCGCGCGCGCGCACGCACGCACGCACGCACACGCACGCACACGCACACACGCACGCACACGCACACGCACACGCACACGCACGCACACACACACACACTCGGTGGAGTTCAAAGAAGATACCGAGTATCTTCCGGGACAATGGCGACGATGAGAAACAAGTAATGCAAGCTCGCTAAAAGAAATTCAAAGACAGAATGTCAAATGAAGATATACCGATAATATCTTGCAACAGCTCGAAAGCAAAACGGCAAGGAAATAAATTTTATGCAGTAAGTTGCGGTAGAGCAATTGGGATTTTTATAAACTGGAACCAGGCGTCGCAATCGGTCAAAGGCTACCCAAAGGCCAGCCATAAAGGTTATTCCACAATAGCTGAGGCGAAAGAGGCCATGAAACGGGCTGTGTTACGACCCAGATTGTCGTTTTGCCCGAATTGTCGTTTTCCGTCAAAACGACAATACGGGTACCCCTCACTGCAATCGGGTACCCATCACTGCCCAAATTGTCGTCCTGCCCGTATTGTCGTTTTCGTCAAAACGACAATACGGGCAACCCTCACTGCCCGTATTGTCGTCGGCTGAACATGGTATTTTCGATGTCGTATTTCTCTCTCTTAACCATTCTTTGTTACTTATTTTCTCTCTCTGTCTCTGTCTGTCTGTCTCTCTCTCTCTCTCTCTCTCTCTCTCTCTCTCTCTCTCTCTCTCTCTCTCTCTCTCTCTCTCTCTCTCTCTCTCTCTCTCTCTCTCAATTTCTCTCTCGGTTTCAATTTCTTTGAAGATAAGACATATTGTTACCAATTTCTGAATGATCAAATGCATGGCGAAAACTTTTTCGGCGACAAAACCTCTATTTAAACGCTACCGTTGTGACAGATCACCCCAAATATCGAACTTGGCCTAGATATTTACCATGCCTACCACCCATGCAAAATTTGAAATTCTAGGTCTCTTCGTTTAAAAGTATATTGGTAACATAGTCAGTCAGATAGATAGAAAGATAGATAGATAGATAGATAGATAGATAGATAGATAGATAGATAGATAGATAGATAGATAGACGGACGGACGGACGGACGGACGGACGGACGGACGGACGGACGGACGGACGGACGGACGGACGGACGGACGGACGGACGGACGGACGGACGGACAGACAGACAGACAGACAGACAGACAGACAGACAGACAGACAGACAGACAGACAGACAGACAGACAGACAGACAGACAGACAGACAGACAGACAGACAGACAGACAGACAGACAGACAGACAGACAGACAGACAGACAGACAGACAGACAGACAGACAGACAGACAGACAGATAGATAGATAGATAGATAGATAGATAGATAGATAGATAGATAGATAGATAGTCATAAATATACAGACAAGAGTGAAATCAGCTTCAAATCTGGTAATTATGAGCTGGTAATTATCAAATTATCAAATTCTGGCATCATATCTTAGAATCC
>CM065686.1:27294864-27330090 GCA_017654935.2 Phymorhynchus buccinoides
ATGAAATGTGAACAATCAGTGGCTATGCATAACTTTAACAAATGTTGCTACATTTTGCAGAGTTTTCTTATTACGTGTTGTAAACAGTTTGTTGAACTTAACAGTATTAAGGTGTCTGTAATAAAAAGGCTTCAACAATTGTTTTCTGCTATTGCTAAAGATTGACAATTGAAAACAAAATTAAATTCATCTCCCAAATCATTTGATTCACACTTATAAGGTAGTCCTCGCTAAAGTAATATCTGCTGTCCATCCGTTTTCTCGCTGGTGGGCAGTTGTTTCTCCGTATAGTGTTGAACTTTGCGTCCGTTTTCGGTCGGCGCAAATGTAAATTGGCTCATATCGCGCGCGTTTCTGAACGGATGCTGTTGAAATTTTGCACCAAGATAGTCACTATCCCTGGTCATGCCCGTTCCAAAGTTTGAGTCAATGTCAGGTCTGGTTACGCCGCGGTTTGTGAAAAGGTTAAGCGGCGTATACCGCGCGCGTTTCTAAATCGATTCGCTTCCGGTTTTGAAAATGCTGCTGGACAATTTGTAATTAGGAATAATAATAATAATAATATTCTGAACGGATGCTGTTGAAATTTTGCACCAAGATAGTCACTATCCCTGGTCATGCCCATTCCAAAGTTTGAGTCAATGTCAGGTCTGGTTTCGCCGTGGTTTGTGAAAAGGTTAAGCGGCGTATACCGCGCGCGTTTCTAAATCGATTCGCTTCCTGTTTTGAAAATGCTGCTGGACAATTTGTAATTAGGAATAATAATAATAATAATTATGGTCAATTTGCAAATAAGGAATACATTAAGAGGCTTTGAAGGAAAGAACCTGCGAGGGTCAAAGCCTTTTCACCGTGGCTATATTGAATTTACACCTTGAAGACTTGACCTACAGTGGATGTGAAAATTTCATCCCAAGGTTGTGAAGAGAATTCAATTGATACCGGGATTTAATTTCTGTTTTGCAGCACAGACCTCATGTTGATAACGCTAATTTTCGAACTGAGGTAACTTTTATAAAATGTCAGATTAAGTGGGCAATGTAAAATGTTGATTAACATGCTCATGTTGATGGATGGAGGTGCATACCCAGGTACAGTGTTTATGTAAGATTTTATTCATGCTTCCTGATGAAAAGTTCATTATGTTCAACAGGTCATAACCACTTGTATTATCCAGAGATCATTTCCAAAAAGTCTTTACACTGGCTGTGGTTTTAACAGTCACAACGGTATTTTAACAATTATAACGGTCGCCTTCTTTTAACGTTCTTCTGCCAGATCGAAAATCCTTGAGCCATTTGTGAACTTTTATTTCTCACCGTATTTAATATATAGTACCGGCAACGCCTAGTACCGGTACCGCCAAGTACCGGTAATGCTGAGTACCGGTTTCGGAGTACTGGTAAGGCCTAGTACCGGTAACACCTAGTACCGGTACCGCCAAATACCGGTAATGCTGAGTACCGGTTTCGGAGTACCTGTAACGCCCAGTACCGGCAACGCCTAGTAGCGGTACCGCCAAGAACGGGTAATGCTGAGTACCGGTTTCGGAGTACCGGTAATGCTTAGTACCTGCAACGCCTAATACCGGTACCGCCAAGTACCGGTAATGCTGAGTACCGGTTTCGGAGTGCCGGTAACGCCTAGTACTGGCAACGCCTAGTACTGGTACCGCCAAGTACCGGTAATGCTGAGTACTGGTTTCGGAGTACCGGCAACGCCTAGTGCCGGCAACGCCTAGTACCGGTAATGCTGAGTACCGGTTTCGGAGTACCGGTAACGTCTGGTACCAGCAACGCCTATTACTGGTACCGCCAAGTACCAGTAATGCTGAGTACCGGTTTGGGAGTACCGGTAATTCCAAGTACCGGTAATGCTGAGTACTGGTTTCAGAGTACCGGTAAAGCCTGGTACCGGCAGCGCCTAGTACCGGAACCGCCAAGCACCGGTAATGCTGAGTACCAGTTTCGCCGGGTCCGCAAAATATTATATTATTGCTTTTGTCTGTGTCCCTCCTTCCATCTTCTTCTCTCATCCCGTTAACCCCCCCCCCCCCCCAACCCCAACCATCCCCCGCCCCTGACCCCCCCCTACTCCCCCAACCCATCCATCCATCTTGTGAAAATAGGGTTTTGCGCCCTCTTCGGCCTTTCGGCCATGTGGGGCATTTGTAAATACAAAGATGGTGGGAACAATACTGGAAGCAATGCCCGAAGGCAGTGCTAAACCAGTAAAGTCCCGATTTTTTTAATAATACAGATATGTGTAGCAGTAACCACACTTGTTCTCTCACCTCGTTGTAATCCCCACTGCCCCCCACTGCCCCCCCCCCCCCCAACCCCATCCCCCACCCACCCATCCCCATCCCAGCCCCCCTACTCCCCACCCCCACCCCATACACACACACACACGCGCACGCGTTAACCTCACTTCACATTGTCTAACCTGCTAACGGCTGGCACGCGCGAGCTCTATCCCCAACGTCACTGATTTGGAAGAGAGAGAGAATAACGCGATGGTATGCTTCGCTACAGTAAATCCTCGCTGAAGTAATGTCCGCCGTGGCGCGCAGTTCTTTTTATGTATAATGTTGAAATTAGCGTCGGTTTTGGGTGCCCACAAAATGTAAATCGGGTCATAGCTCGCCCGTTTATGAACGGGTGCTGTTGACATTTTGCACCAAGATAGTCACTATCCCAGGACATGCACGTTCCAAATTTCGAGTCAATGTCAGGTCTGGTTACGCCGCAGTTTGTGAAAAGGTTAAGCGGCGTATATCGCGCGCGTTGATACATCGATTCGCTTTCGGTTTGGCACACAGATAGCCAACGTCCCCGGTCATCTACTTTCTACATTCGAAGGCAATCCGGCCAGAAATACCGGAGATACGGGCACCGAGAGGCCGGTGGATACGCGTTTCGCGCATTTGCCAAGCCGCGCAAATGACACGGCCGCCTCGGTTGCCGTTGCCATCACCCCGTTAGGGCTCATAGCAAATTTGAAGCGATTCGGTCGAAAAACGGCGGAGTTATAAGGCCCGTTTCGTGTTTCAGACAGACACACACTTGCCTTTTTATTATATGACTAGCGCAACGCCGAGTACCGGTAACGCCTAGCAACGGTAACGCCAAGTACTGGTAACGCTGAGTACAGCAAATTTGAAGCGATTCGGTTAAAAAAACAGTTATAAGGCCCCGTTTCCCGTTGGTGCGCTCTCCCGATTCTCTTCAAATTTGCTGCCAGGCTTTGCCCCGACCACAGCAAGCCTGACAGCAAATTGGAAGCGATTCGGTCAAAAAACGGCGGAGTTAAAAGGCCTGTTTTGTGTTTCAGACAGACAGAGAGACAGACAGACAGACAGACACTTCAAATCAAATCAAATCAAATCAAATCAAATCATCTTTACTATCTCATAACTGAGAAATTGCAGCCAGGTGCACATAAGAAAAACAACAACAATAAACACATTTATCAACAAAAACAACAACAATAAACACATTTATCAACAATTAAAGAATATAAACTAATAACTAATAACACTGCAATATTGTAGTTAACAAACTGGACGAATACGAATACATATTCAATCCCAAGGAGATGGACAGGCTGCTCAGCAAAACAATCACTCGATGCAGTGCATTAAGAGTTCAACAGATGAATTGATCTTGGTAAGAAAGTTTTCTGTGCTTTTATTTTCAGTTCTATTAGAGTTCTGTATCGACGGCCCGATGGTAATACTTCATAGTATTTTGCCAGAACATGACTGTTATCATTAAGAATTTTCCTGGCTTTCTTGACTACTTGTCTGTCATACAACTCTTGCATACCACTCTGCCTTGCACCCACAACTTTACTGCACACATTCACCATATCACTCAACACGCGCTTACTTTTTACACTCAAGCTTCCATACCAACAGATAAATGACACAGTAAGAACAGATTCAATGCAACATCGGTAGTAGGTTTGAAGAATATCTGAACAGACACCAATATTCCTTAGCCTCTGTAAACAAAAGATCCTGGACTGACTCTTCTTATGTATACTAGCGCAACGCCGAGTACCAGTAACGCCTAGTAACGGTAACGCCTAGTAACGGTAATGCCAAGTACTGGTAATGCTGAGTACAGCAAATTTGAAGCGATTTGGTTAAGAAACGGTGGAGTTATAAGGCCCCGTTTCCCATTGACGCTGCTCTGAGAGTGATGCGCTCTCCCTAGTAATGGAAACGTCTAGTAACGGTAACGCCAAGTACTGGTAACGCTGAGTACAGCAAATTTGAAACGATTCGGATAAGAAAAGGCGGAGTTATAAGGCTCCGTTTCGTGTTGGCGCTGCTCTAAAAGTGATGCGCTCTCCCTAGTAACGGTAACGCCTAGCAACGGTAACGCCAAGTACTGGTAACGCTGAGTACAGCAAATTTGAAGCGATTTCGTTAAGAAACGGCAGAGTTATAAGGCCCCTTTTCCCGTTGGCGCTGCTCTGAGAGTGACGCGCTCTCCCGATTTTCTTCAAATTTGCTGCCAGGCTTTGCCCCGATGACAGCAAGCCTGACAGCAAATTTGACGCGATTCAGTTGAAAACCGGCGGAGTTATAAGGCCCGTTTTGCATCATGCTGCTGTTATGCGCTTAAGTAATCGATTCGCTTCCGGTTTGGCACATTGATAGTCACCGTCCCCGGTCATATATCTGCCAAATTTGAAGGCAATCGGTCCAGAAATACCGGAGATATGGGCACCGAAAGGCCGGCGGATGCGCGTTTCGCGCATTTGGAAAACCGCGCAAATGACACGGCCGCCTCGGTTGCTGTTGCCATCGCCCCGTTAGGGCTCACAGCAAATTTGAAGCGATTCGGTCGAAAAACGGCGGAGTTATAAGGCCCGTTTCGTGTTTCAGACACACACACACACACACACACACACACACACACACACACACACACACACACACACACAGAGACACACACACACACTGGGTATTTGTACTCATCAGTTCTTTCAACCGTTTCACCATCAATTTCCAAATGTGGCACTTACCACCGCAACCATCCCAGCCCCCAGCCCCCACCCCCCACCCCACCCATCCCCACCCCCCCCCCCCCCCCCCCCTTGAAGATTTAATTCTTTATCATTCTATTTGCTTTCACATACAATATTATTAGTCATGTTGCAACTATTTTTACATATGATGTACTATTTTTAGGGTTTATTTACTTTAATCATGCTGGTTTAGGTGTGTGTGTGTGTGTGTGTGTGTGTGTGTGTGTGTGTGTGTGTGTGTGTGTGTGTGCGTAGGTGCGTGCGTGCGTGTGTGTGTAGGTATGCATGTGCCTTTGAAGGTTAAGTGTTGCAACATTATAGTGTTATGCATTTGCTTTCATAGAATATGCCTTGTTTAGTTATACATTATTTTTTACTTACATAATGTGTTGGGGCCCCATTTGGAGAATGTGTGTGTGTGTGTGGGGGGGGGGGGGTAAATGTGTGTGTGTGTGTGTGTGTGTGTGTGTGTGTGTGTGTGTGTGTGTGTGTGTGTGTGTGTGTGTGTGTGTGTGTATGTGTGTATGTGTGCGTGTGTGTGTGTGAGTGTGGGTGGGTGTGTATGTTGATGTGTGGGTGGGTTGAATTGAATTGAATTGAATTGAAATTAACCTTGTTGTTAGCTTCAAAGAAAGAAAGTGATATTCAGAATCTGGCCCTTTTTATGTGTAAAGCTTTCAAATTTAGAGAAATTGCTATTTCATAGGCCTTCTTCTGCCACGTGCTGAATTGGATATTAACTGCCATCTGACTGAAACAATTATTGTTATATGTAGCGACACTAGTATCATGTGTATTGATTATTGATGATAATATGTATTCCTTTTTTATTAATTGATGGATTGCTAAATTTATTATGGCTATTGACCTTTTTTGTTCACTTCCCCTTCATAAGGGGCCTGGGCCTATTTGAATAAATTATTCGCATTCGCTCTCTCTCTCTCTCTCTCTCTCTCTCTCTCTCTCTCTCTCTCTCTCTCTCTCTCTCTCTCTCTCTCTCTTAAAAAAGCTGTAAAAACTGTCTTAAACCCTTAGGAAGCATTTACAGGCGTTCCATCAAACTTATTAGGTATTAGGTACTTTATAGTCACAGAGGCCTCTCTGTGAAATTCGGGTTGCTCCCACCTGGAGAGAGCGTCGCAGCGAGAGGCGCGCCACCCAATTTTTTATTTTTTTTTGCATGCGATTTTTGTGTGACTGATGAGGAAGAAAAAGGGGTGTGTGTGTAAATTTTGACCAAATGACAACTTTTTCGTTGCCACTGGGCTTAGCATATGCTAAGTTCATGGGCACACGGGACCTCGGTTTATCGTTTTCATCCGAAAGACTCCACGTTCAGACCGTAAGGCCTAGTGCAAAAGTGAGAGGAAAAATCCCCTGTTCGAACACGGGTTTACTTGGCCTGCACATTAGCCACTGTGCCACTCTACACCTTATACTTCTAAAATCATCTTCCCTACAAGTTATGACTACTAAACACTAAACATTCTTCCATTCCAATTCAGATGTCAATTTAACAAAGCAATCTTTCTTTCGCTCCATCGTAGGCCTACCTGTGTGAAAAGCTGTGTGTGACCCAAATACGAAATAAAAATAGAATACAACCGAGAACTGACCTATAATTATTATGACATCTCGGGCGGTAAACTATGGAACGAAATTCCTGACTACTTATCGATTTGTGTGTGTATGTATGTATTTAGTTATTTAGCTATTCATTTAGTTATCCAGTTATTAATTTACTAATTTATTATTTAATTGTTATGGTATGTGCTATGGGTCGGTGGCCTGCACATTAAACCAGTGTCAACCAGTCTGTCTGTCTCTCTCTCTCTCTCTCTCTCTCTCTCTCTCTCTGCCGGTGTGTGTGTGTGTGTGTGTGTGTGTGTGTGTGTGTGTGTGTGTGTGTGTGTCATGTGTGTACTACAGCGCTGCAACATGTGCGTGTGTATGTGTGTGTGCGTGCTCGCGTGCGCGCGCGTGAGTTTTAGTCATCGACGCAAGAGCCGAACGCTCCATTGTTGTTGTTTTTCCCCAAAATAAAATTGTCTCTTTGTTTAAGTAGTCGAAAGCTTCAGCAGACTCTTCTACTTCCAAAAAGCCTTTGACGAAGCAAGCCTAGGGAGGGGGTTAATTGAAACTGACTTCCAGATCGATTGACAAGGGAGACACTGAGGTACCAGAGTTTCATTAAAGCTGTCAAGGTAGCAATTTCCAGGGCTTACATCAGAGACGGAGGGAAGGAACACTGAATAGTGTACATGGAGGGGGGGGGGGGGGGGGGGGGGGGGGGGGGGGGGGGGGTTGAGGAGATAACGGGGATGAAGGCAGGGTTTGGTGGGGGGTGGGGTGGGGGGTGGTATGGGAGACGGGAGGAAGTGTGGCTATGATAATGATGGTCAGTCTTGGGTATTGATTAGTTTCGTTTCTCGGGTTATCTTGTTGCAACGTTGCCATGGAAACGTGTCATTATCATTGCTAGAAGGTGTTTGATCATGGTTATGAGTATTAGGAAGTAAACGTTGTGTGAAATTCGCTCGAATGTTTGTGTGCGTTTGAGTATTTGAACGTGTACTGCGCGCGCGCGCGCGCGCGCGTGTGTGTGTGTGTGTGTGTGTGTGCGTGCGTGCGTGCGTGTGTGCGTGAGTGTGTGTGTGTGTGTGTGTGTGTGTGTGTGTGTGTATGCATGTGTGTGCGAGTGCGCGTATGTGCGTGCGTGCGCGTGTGTGTGTATGTGTGTGTGAACAAAACATGTTCCAAGTCACACTGTTCAAACCACTGAACCGATCTTAACCACACTTGACAGGAGGATCACACACACACAACACACACACACACACACACACACACACACACACACAACACACCACACACACACACACACACAACAACAACAACAACAACAACAACAACAACATACAGTATTTATACGGCGCTGAATCTTGATAGAAATCAAATCAAAGCGCACACACACGTTAGCATTCAAAGCGCATTCAAAACACAAACGCAATACACACGACACACACACACACACACACACACACACACACACCACACACACACACACACACACACACACACACACACACACACACATGACCAAAGAGTAAAAAATTAGCTCCCTTGGCTTTCGTCAGTAGCTCGGAGTACAGTCTATATGGCTGCGCCATCTTGTGTGATTTTTCCTTAGGATGAGTCCAAACCAGCCCGACTTTCTCTTTATTGGGTTCTGATTGGCAAAAGACCCTTGGCTCGCCCTGTTCCACAGACAAGAGAGAGAGAAAACAGAGAGAGAGGGGGGGGGGGGGGAGGGGGGGAGGGAGGGAGGGAGGGAGAAAGAGGATCATGCAAGGGCTAAAACAAGAAGATATATAATGAATAAAATATTCAATTGAATTCAATTCAAAATTCTTTATTGTCTTCAAATGAAGAAAATCTTTTTTTCAGCATGCACTTAAATCTAAAACTGACGAGACATTATATAATAAACTAAGACATAAAATACATGCATAAAAGCACATGTTATTCACATAGACCAATTAAGTTTGTCACACACACTCCCACCTACCCTACCCCCCCCCCCCCCCCCCCCAACTCCACGCACGCACGCACACACAAATAAGTAAACAAAGTATGTAATAGTTCTCCTTTAGCTAAAAATTAAAAAAAAGTAACAAAAATTAATTTCCCATAACAACAATAATTCTTCATAACAAAGAAATATTAATAATAAAGAACATCATAATGATAACATCACAGCAAACAGTAAAATATAATAAAGTAATGCTATTCAGTACACACACACACACACACACACACACACACACACACACACACACACACACACACACACGCACCACAACACACACACACACACACACACGCACACACACTCTCACACACACACAAAGAAGTGTATCGCCGATGGCATGTACGTCCTCTGTCCCGTTTGCTCACCCATTCTTCTTCCCTCTATCTCATCACCCGTCCTACCTACCCTTAAGGTCTCAATACACGTTAACATTTTTCACTCTTTCCCCGTGACAACCCAGTGAGATTACTTGCATTGAGATTACTTGCATATCACTGTGTTGCCATGGGAAAGAGGGGGGAATGTGAACATGTATTGAGACCATTACTGCGTTTCTTGGGTGATGTTGATCTTGATAGGGGTACTGACAGTTGCTCCTTGATAATTGCTCCTCGACATTTGCTCCCCAACAATTGCCCCTTGACAATTGCTCCTAGGTGTAATTCCTCCCGAAGCATTTCTCCTTGGATAATTGCTCCACGAATAGTTGCTCCTTGGATTTTTGCCCCTCGGGCAATTGCTCCTAGTCTATGTGAGAAGTCTGAAGTCTCTCTCTCCGTCCTTCCTGAAAGTTAAAGGCTGTAGCAGTGTGAAATGCTTACATTTATTCTATTTATTACATCATTCAAAATTATCGTTAAAACATATACGTCTCCCCCTCCCTCTCTCCCTCTCTCTCTCTCTCTCTCTCTCTCTCTCTCTCTCTCTCTCTCTCTCTCCTCTCCGTCCTCCCTGAAAGTTAAAGACTGTAGCAATTCCCCCCCCCCCCCCACCCCCCCCCCCCCCCCCCCCCCCCCCCCCCCCCCCCCCCCCCCCCCCCCCCCCCCCCCCCCCCCCCCCCCCCCCCCCCCCCCCCCCCCCCCCCCCCCCCCCCCCCCCCCCCCCCCCCCCCCCCCCCCCCCCCCCCCCCCCCCCCCCCCACCTCCCCCCCCCCCCCACCCTTCCCCCCCCACCCCCCCCCCCCCCCCCCCCCCCCCCCCCCCCCCCCACTGAAATATACCTTTTAAAAGATACCTTTCATAGCAATGGACGAGACAAAAAAGAAAAATAGGAGCAACTGTCCGAGGAGCAAAAAACCTAAGGAGCTAATGTGCGAGGAGCAATTAAATTGTTCAAAGGGCAATTAGTCCAGGAGCAAGTATCCCAAGAAGCAATTATGGAGGAGTAATTGTCGTGAGGCAATTGTCGAGGAGCACTTATCAAGGAGCAAATGACGTGGACCCGGATAAGGTGTGTTAACAGACAATGGTTTGCATCCTAAGGCCTCCACTCTGCTCTCGCCTGTGTCCAGGGCAAAGGACAAGGCCGGAGTCAACTCACGCTGCACTCATTGTGTCATGCTGATCACGAATGCATGTGGTAGTGTGGGTTAAGGTAATCAAGCTTGAAATTGTCTCCCATTGCATTCCTTGGGTCATGCTGATTAAGAATGGGGTATTTGGTTATATACGGTTGTAAGACTAAGGGTTTTTAGACTACAGCCATCACTCAAAGAAGCAACGAGGTCAAAGGTGAAGACAATCAGTCATCAATCCTCTGGACCACAAATGACCTTGAGCCAATCTACCAGCCTACCCAATCTGAAGATTGACGGGGAAATGTCAAAGATAGGGGAAGACGGGGTAAAAAGCGCATGGGCGGGTAAGAAGCCCACCCCAATTATCTCATGAAATGAAGCAAATTTCAGTCTCATTTTGCCCATGAGACGAGCGTTAATGTCTAGCATTCGTCTCATGGACAAATTTGACTGAAATTTTCTTTATTTCATGAGATAATTGGGGTGGGCTTCTTACCCGCCCATGCGCTTTTTACCCCGTCTTCCCCTATGGCTAACTAAGGCAACAATATAACATGTTCAAGAACACATGTTAAAAACTTAATTGGTACCAATATTCGAAATTATCATAGGCCATGTAACCACATACCAAATTTAAACACTGTAACTAGTCTTACCCATAATGGCCTGGGAACGCAGAAGAAAAAGAAACACTGTAGCTCACAAGAAGTGAAAGATATGGCCACCAGGAGTAATTGACATGTTCAAGGACAAACTTTAAGGTGGAGGCCAACTCTGTTGAGGTTTGTCTCGGGATCCTCTTTACTTCAGGCAATACCCTGCCCTAGAAAACTTGAAGCTATTCTGTGCAGCAGTTATGAGATATATTATAGTCTGTACAGACCCAAACAAACACAAGTAGAGCGTGAAAACGCTAGATCAACCAACCGCGCGGCAGCATTTTCGGCTCCAGTGACCTTGACCTTTGACCAAAGACCATCGTTTTCGAGCTTGGCCTTAATATCCTAGCTACCTACCCACATGCAAAATTTAACAGAATGAGAGTACGACAGTAAGTACAAGTAAAAGGAAGTAACAATGTGCTGATGGCCGGCTTGAAAGCAAGGTTTGTTTCCCTTAGACCATGTCTTGCACGCACACGCACACACACACACACACGCACGCACGCGCGCGCGCACGCACGCGCGCGCGCGCGCGCACGCACACACACGCACAAAAGAAAACCGGCTCCAGTGACCTTCACCTTTGACCAATGAACTTCGTCTTCGAACTTGGCCTAGATATCCCAACTACCTATCCGCATGAAAAATGTGAGCCTTCGTTCAAACGTTATTGTGCTAACATAGTAACATAGTCACATAGATCACATAGACAGACAGCCATGAACAAACAGACTGCCCTGAAAGCATTAACCAGCTTTCGCTTTGCGGCTGGTTAACAACATGTAATCTTCTCCAACAACATGTATGCGGGTCGGAGGACAATAAGGGTACGTACACATACATATGCAGATTCCGTGCGGAAACCCGTGCGCAATCCGTAAACAAGTAAAAGAAGAAAGGGAAAAGATTTGCGCACGTATCCGTATTTCCCCTAATCCGTAAATTTTTACCCTTCTTTCTCTTACTTATTTACGGATTGCGCATGGGATTTCCGCATGAACTGTGTACGAGGCCTAAGGGTATGAGGGAAAAGGTTGAGGAATGGGCTGTTTAGGTGGAGTTATTGTCTTTATCCCTTTGCACCAGGTGGGGTTTCATTTAGAGGTCGTTTCTGAGCAACGGAGAACTCATTCTCTCTATCTCTCTTGGTCGGCCTCTTTCTCGCTCGCGCATGGAAAATACATTTTGGCATGATATTTGAAAAAGGGTGGGTGATTTCCAGTTGCGATCTCTAGTTGGGGTTGCCTGAAGCGCTCACTGGGAAGTAGAACGGAAGGGAGGAGGAAGGAATGAAAACGTGGCACGGAAGGCAGCCAATCAAAGTCAGTAGACGCAGTACGGACTGCAATACTCCCTGAGGACACAGTGCAGCCTCTGACCATCTCTGTCTCTCTGTCTGTCTCTCTCTTTCTCTCTCTCTCACTCCTTTATCTCTCTCTCTCTCTCTCTCCCTCCTTCTCTCTCTGTATGTTAATCTCTCTCTCTCTCTCTCTCTCTCTCTCTTGAAGCTATTCTGTGCAGCAGTTATGAGATATATTATAGTCTGTACAGACCCAAACAAACACAAGTAGAGCGTGAAAACGCTAGATCAACCAGCCTAATGATTATAAGGAACTAGGCATTCTTCCAATAGATTCTAAGTTGAACCTTAATAAAGCTGTTTTCATGTACAAAATTATGTATAAACTGACACCAACCTACTTATGCAAACGATTTCCTATTACTAACATTCGAAACAAAAGTAAAGTATATATTCCTCGCCCCAGAACAAACCTGGTAGTAAACTGTGGAATGATATGGAAAATATCAATACAAATATAGCAAGTGTCTCATCTTTTAAGAGAACATACCATAAACACCTCTTAAACAAGCTCTAAATGATCATATTTATTTCACTTCCATATCTATTGGTGTTGCAAAACAACGACTTACTAAAATATTCGTGCTCATAACAATTACAACAAGTACATAGTACATGTGTGCATTAATTATGAGCATACTTGCTACAATGTTTTTGCTTCCTGTACGCCGCGGTGGTCTATGATATTTGAATTTTGTTAAATGATGTTTGTATTTTTGCTTGATCTTGAAAACTTAATGTCCCAATTTTGTTTTTCCCCATTTTTGCTTATTTGCATTGTTTCTTGTTTTCTTGTTATTTGATAGTCATGGTTGGTGGTTTTTTCCTCCTTGAGGGCATGGTGTAAAGAAGCGAAAGCTTATCTGTTTACCCTCATTAAAAAAACATTCGTATTCGTATTCGTATTCTCTCGTCTCTCTCTCTCTCTCTCTCTCTCTCCCTCTCTCTCTCTCTCTCTCTCTCTCTCTCTCTCTCTCTCTCTCTCTCTCCTCAAACAGTGTAGAGTCGACCTGGTTATGTGGTGCTATTGATTAGTTTCTTTGTTCAATTGATGTGTTACATTGTATGAAGTCTTTACATTTTATTAATTCTATGACATCAGAAGATACAAGCAAACAACTTGAAGCAGTAACAGAAGAAGTTAGCGATGATGTGGGGTCTAGTTTAGCCAAGTTTACACATTTATTGCTAGAAGCCGGAGACTGTATGCGTCAATCTGTGGGTACTGGGGGCGGTGATAAAATTAACAAAAAATGGCACGATGCAGAATGTAAGTACCTTAAGCGAGACACAAGACATGCACTGTGTAGATATGCTCGTCTTAAGCGCTCTGTTAATCCAAGATTGTATGATGAAAGAAAAACAGAATATTACAGCAAAAGATCTCTCTATCAAAGTAGGTTAAAAGAAAAAAGGCAAACATTCAGACAAAATACATATGAAATGTTGTTGCAAAGTAAAAATGATAGCATTCAATTTTGGAAAATTATAAGAAGTGCAAGAAGAAAGAAAAGCACTCCACCTCCAATTTCAATTAATGCATGGAAAGACCATTTTGAACATGTTTTAAGTAATCCAACAGAAACTCAGTCAATTGAACATTCAGACCAGACACATATTGATGAAGAAATTTATGTTCAAGAACTAGATTCAGATATTACTGAGGAAGACGTTAAGCTAGCAATTCGTGGACTAAAAACTGGTAAAGCGTCAGGTCTAGATGAAATACCATCCGAGTTTCTAAAAGCAACAGAATCCATAGTATCTCCATTTCTAACAAAGCTAGTTAATAAATTGTACAATGAAGGATATTTTCCAGTTGGATGGACCCAGTCAGTTATTATTCCACTATCCAAAAAAGGTAATATAGCTAACCCAGGGAATTTCACTACTTAGTATAATTAGCAAGGTGTTTACATCCATCATAAACAAACGTTTATATAAATGGGCTGAATTAGAAAATAAAATATGTGAAGAGCAAGCAGGTTTTCGTAAGGGTTATTCCACGATTGATCATATCTATACGTTAATGTCTATGATTATAAATTCTTTAAACAGTAAACACAAGAGTAAATTTTATATCGCTTTTATCGACTACCAGAAAGCGTTTGACACCGTAGACCGTGATAAACTCTGGTCAGTTCTGCATAAAGTCAAAACCTCTACAAAAATGCTTAATATGCTGAAAGGAATGCATAAATATGTACATGCATGTGTAAGAAGTGGTGCAGAGTTGTCAGAATTCTTTGATTACCATGCAGGGGTGAAGCAAGGCTGCTTATTATCTCCCTTGAGTTTTTCATTGTTGATTACAGATGTAGCTGAAGCAGTGACACTTAATGGCAAACATGGTTATCAGTTCCTGCCAGGCCTTAGATAAATTTTCTTGTTATTGTTTGCCGATGACATAGCTCTACTCTCTGTCACACCGTCTGGCCTACAAAATCAAATAAATAACTTACAAAAAGCCTCAGAATTACTTCGTTTGACTGTTAATCTACAAGAAACTAAAGTCATGGTTTTCAGAAAGGGTGTTTTTTTAAGCAAATACCCAAATTGTTATTACAGAGGACAAGAAATCGAAGTAGTCAATAGTTATAAATATTTAGGATTTACTTTGTCAACTAAGCTATCTATTAGCAGAATTTGCTGGTAGGGTTAAATGCAAGGTAATTGATATTTTGAAAACTATGTACAGTCTTGGAAGAATTGACATGTTTGTATTTTTTAAATTGTTTGACGCTCAAGTCAAGCCAATGTTGTTGTATGCGTCAGAAATTTGGGGTCCGACTCGTTTTAAGGTCATAGAAAATGTACACCTTTTCGCTTGTAAGCGCTTCCTTAAAGTATGCAAAAAAACTCTGAATACCGTAGTTTATGGTGAGCTGGGTAGATACCCACTCTATATTGATAGCAATGTAAGAGCTTTAAAATACTGGTTCAAGTTACAACGAATGGCTTTGTGTCGACTACCCAGGCAAGCTTATGAAAGAAATGTAAATAATACAGCAATGCAGAATTGGGCATATGAAATCAAAAAAACTGTTTAGATTCTTTTGGATTTTCAGAAGTTTCGATTTATGGTGGAGGAGGAGATGAACGTTCCTTTCTAAAAATGTACAGGCAAAGAATGATTGACTGTTTTATGCAAGAATGGGCATAAAAACTGGAGAACAGTGATCGTTTTTGTGTTTACCGATCTTTTAAATCTCTATTAGTACCAGAAAAATATTTAAGTGACATCACAATAAGTAAATTTAGAGTAGCATTGACAAAAATACGTCTTGGCATAAATGAACTGAGGGTTAACGAAAGATACTGTGAAATAGAACTTTCAAAAAAATGCCCTTTTTGTGATGATTTAGAAAACGAAACTCACTTTCTTTTGAAATGTCCCAAGTATGCCAGATTACGTGAAAAATATATAGACAAACATTACAAATATAACTGCATCCATCCACTAAAGTGTTTTTTTCTGCAAAATGAGAACAAAATATATAACAAGAGATGTGGCTATGTTCGTTCACTATGCACTTTGTCTAAGAGAAGAATCAATGTAATTTGGATAAAGTTGTTTTTGAGTTATTATCAATGTATTTCTACTAGCTTGATTAAATGTTGTGCAGTTGATTGTACATGTCCCCATGTGGATAGGCCGGAGGCCTCACATTAAAAATCCAGTGTTCCAGTGTTCGGGAGGGACTCTCTCTCTCTCTCTCTCTCTCTCTGTCTTTCTTTCTCTTTTCTCTCTCTATCTGGTGTGTCCCACTCCCAACCCTTCTTTATTTCTTTACTCACCCTCTTTGCCATCCTTTCTTTTACCTATCTTTATTCAGTTCCATCCCGCTTCCTACCTCCTTCTCCTCCTCCTCTTTCAAGCCCAAATGTACCCTGCCCCGCCACCCCCATCCCCCTCTTTTCCCCTGCCTTTTTTTTCTCGTAAGTCTGTTCTCCCTCCTTATTTGAGATCTGGCAATGGCAGTCGCAATACCTGTATTACCACAAAAAAAAGCGTACATAACTGGTGGAGGTTTAATTGGTTTCTTGTCCTTTGAAAAATATTGTCACACGTTCCTGCTTGGTCAAAATTTTGGTTTGGACAAACTTGAGTGATGATAGTTGCAAATCAGAAGACACATATGAACACCAGAAATGTTGTCTAAATTTGGCTTACACCAATCTATAATATAATACGCTAAGGCCTGATGAGGAAGTGTAAAAGAACGTAAAAACTCGGATACCGCGTAAATGTCGGACTTTTGCTGGCCATACAGTTCCAGACGAACGCGTTGGGACGCGATTCCGCTATGTCTGGTTCAAAATTTAGCCTTGGAAAGTTGATTTTGAAGGTAAAATGTATTTCCAAGACATTTTGTGTCGTCTGCGTTGCCCGAGCTGTGTCGGAAATTGCCGAATCTACCTAGGAAAACACGAAGAATGCCGAACCTGTGTTTCGTAGCTTCCGCCCTTTTTTGTACCTGTCTGACCATGTTTTATTTTTTCATGTCTAAGTGTGCGCGTGTGTGCTTTCCTGTGTGTGTGTGTCACTATATATATATATATGAAAATTGTTTAAAACCCTTTTGTCCCTATGTCTTTGAAACGAACATTAAAACCAAAAAACAGTTATATGTTAACTTGGTATCTTGATCTATGTTCTAAAAAACATAAAGAGTGCTAGCTTAGTTTCTCCTCCTTATTAGGGAGGCAATGGCAGAACCCAGCCGAGGACAGCTGTTTCGACTCTAGGGAGTCTCATCAGCTCGGCACTGGATTGGGTCTTAGCCTACCAAGGTGGAACTACTCTCGCCCTCAACAAGAAGATTGTTCCACAAATGGAATGTTTCTTCCTGTATATTGGTAAAAGGCTAAAAAAAACTCCTGTAGGCTGGAGGAACGGTGCCAGCAGTAAACCAAAAATGTTCATACCTATTTACATACCTTACGTCGCGTGTCGCTTATTTTTTCATATTTTTAATTTTGGAACATTCTTATGTTCACACTTTTACTTAAGATTTTTATCATTTCTAATTTACTTGAGTGCTGGTTTTTTTTTTTGGAGCCTTTTACCAATATACAGGAAGAGACATTCCCTTTGAAATTATTCATACCTAGAATTCTAGAAAACGTTTTTGTCCCTATGCCGAGGACAGCTGTTTCGACTCTAGGGGAGTCTCATCAGCTCGGCAATGGATGGGGTCTTAATACCTACCAAGATGATGAGCTGATGAGACTCCCTAGAGTCGAAACAGCTGTCCTCGGCTTGGGTTCTGCCATTGCCTCCATAATAGGGAGGAAAAACTAAGCTAGCATTTTTTTTTTTTTTTTTTTCTTTCTCAGTTTTTTAAAAGAACATAATCAAACATCAAGTTATTTTAACTGGTTTTGATTTTAAATGTTCGCATCAAAGACATAGTGGACAAAAAAGTTTTCTAGAATTCTATTATCATTGCATTTCAAATGCTCTATTCTTTTGAGTCCCGTAGGCTGGGGGAACAGTGCCAGCAGTATACTGAAAAAATTTTCATACCTATATATATATATTATAAAAAAAAATCTCAGTTTACTGCTGGCCCCGTTCCTCCAGCCTACAGGACTCAAACGTTAGAGCATTTGAAATGCAATAACAGTAATTTTTTGTTTAAAACTTGTTTGTCCCTATGTCTTTGAAACGAACATTAAAAACCAAAACCAGTTATATTAACTTGGTATTTTGATTCTATGTTCTAAAAAACATGACCACACTTTCAGTCACTCTCTGGTCGTGTCGCTTAATATTTCATATTTTTAATTTTGGAACATTATTATGTTCACACTTTTACTTAAGATTTTTATCATTTCTATTTTACTTGAGTGCTGGTTTGGGTCTTTTACCAATTACACGGGGAAGAAACCTTCCCTTTGTGGAACAATCTTCTTGTTGAGGTGAGAGTAGTTCCACCTTTGGTAGGCTAAGACCTCATCCAGTGCCGAGCTGATGAGACTCACTAGAGTCGAAACAGATATCCTCGGCTTGGGTTCTGCCATTGCCTCCCTAATAAGGAGGAAAAAAACTAAGCTAGCACTCTTTATTAAAAAAAATATTTTTAAGAACATAGTCAAACACCAAGTTTTTTAAAGGTTTTTTTTTATAGTTTTTTAAAAACTGATCTCTCTTTACTTTACACAAAACACGTTAATAAAGGTGATCTCCCTTTACTTTTACACAAAAACACGTTGATAAACTGATCTCTCTCTTTACTTTACACAAAACACGTTAATGTCCAAAAAACCAGCTGATCGATCTCTTTACTTTACACAAAACACTTTAATAAACAGATCTCTCTTTACTTTACACAAAACACATTAATAAACGGATCTCTCTTTGTCTTTACTTTACACAAAACAAAGTTCATAATTAATCATTGGTGCATATTTCTATTGAAAACTTTGTGCGTCTGCTTATTAATAATACTGTCTGTTTTCCTTGTGACAGATCGAATCTGCTGTTTATAATTGTGCTCCTTCAGATGGGGCCATGGCCTTATTGAATACAAATTTCATTTAATGTTTCTTTCACACACACACACACACACACACACACACACCCCCCACACACCACACACAACACACACATTATATATATATATATACATAACAAACACACGGCACGCAACGCACGCACGCACGCACACACACACACACACCCCCCACACACACACACACACACACACACACCACACACACACACAACACACCCACCAACCCCACTGTTCCACAAAACACCAACGTCCAAAACGAATAAATGACGATAAAGTGAAAGACACGCAAGAAACAAACTACTCGCGTGCTTCGGAAGCATAATAATACATTTGCAATCATACACTACCCCACACACACGCAGGAGTGCAACATAAATTAACGCCCATCAAACACCAAGTTAATTTCACTGGTTTTTGATTTTTAAATGTTCGCATCCAAGACATAGGGACAAAAAAGTTTTAAGCAATTCTATTATCATTGCATTTCAAATGCTCTAACTTTTGAAGTCCTGTAGGCTGGGGGAATGGTGCTGGCAGTAAGCTGATATTTTTTTATATCTATATATATATACATATCTCCACTCTAACAACAAAGGTGAATTGTAATTATCTTACAGCATCTATATCTTGTCACGTACATTTTCGTCATCTATCTCTGTGTCCCCTCTGCCCCCATTCTCCTCTCTCTCCTCTCGTCTCTCTCTCGGTAGCTCTCTCTCTTCTCTCTCTCTCTCTCTCTCTCTCTCTCTCTCCCTATCTCTGTCTCCCCTTCTCGCTCTCGCACAAGCTAATAAAGTTTGTCACTAAGTCACGCAAAATTTTCTCAAATCAATACATTGCTTCCAGTATTGCATCTTTATTCTTTAGTATGTGGTACGGGGAACTCTCTTACATTCACAGACAGCATATTATGTTCTATCAATGTAACATTGAATAAATTATCTTTGCATTTCCAACAAAAAAATTCTGGACCCGTGCGGAGCACGGGTGTAACTAGCATTTAGTATTCATTATACAACATGCATAGTCCGCACATCAAAATAGATTAGGTAGAGCAACAACAAATTCGAAGCTTATAATGTGCTCTGTAAATTAATAATACACTATTAAAATCAATGACCACATGGAGATTGCACAACAAACTATTACACCATGTACAAATGACCATAATATAATTGAAGATTTCTTGTGTGTTAAAAATAATATTATTTTAAGTCACCATGATTATGCATGAAAGAAAAAGAATAAGAATTTGGGAATGAAAAAGAAATTGGAGAGGCCAGGAGAGAAGCAAAACATATAGCTATGATGGGTCTACAACGCAACATAAACATTAGTTTTTTCCTTAGTTTTGTTTCCATTTTTGGCTCACTCGTGTTAACGAATGAAGTTAACACGAAGTGAGTCTAAAGTATGATAGTTGTTCGCGCGCGCGCGCGCTCGCGCGCGCGCGCGTGCGTGCGTGCGTGCGTGCGTGCGTGTGCGTGGTGCGTGCGTGTGTGTGTGTGTGTTGCGTCCTTGGTCTAATCTCCAAACTTTAACGTTGGCATTTTCTCGGGAAATAGAAGGCGTACATTGTTCAAACTTTGCATACACATAGATGTTTATGCAAGCTTTCAAACAATAATGATTTGAACAATTAAATACTTAAAGCAACATTGTAAACAGATAACATTTTAGATTAGTGGGTTAGAGAGTATTCAACAGGCAACATGAGTTAAGAAAGTCATCAACACTGAAAGCCTCGATAGCTCATTGGTAGAGTGCCTGTCTGTCATTGTGCACGCGCAAAATGTCGCATCATCGCAAAATGTCATAACGACATTTTGCAGCAGGGCTAACCGCGCAAAATGTCGCAACGACGCAAAATGTCATAATGACATTTTACATCCAGGATAGCCACCAAAATGTCGCAATCAATACTGATGACTTTTATCCCATTTTGTCTCTCTCTGTCTCTCTCTCTGTCTCTCTCTCTGTCTGTCTCTCTTCTGTCTCTCTCTGTGTCTGTCTCTGTGTCTGTCTGTCTCTCTATCTGTCTCTCTGTCTGTCTCTGTCTCTGTCTGTCATCTCTCTCTCTCTCCGATCTTCTCCTCTTCTCTGTCTCTCTCTCTCTCTGTCTGTCTCTCTCTTTGTCTCTCTCTCTCTGGTTCTCTCCCTTTCTACTGCTGCTGCTGCTGCTACTGGACTACTGGACCACTACTACTACTACTACTTTACTACTTCCACAACTACTGACTTTACTACTTCCACAACTACGTAAACTACTACTTCCACAACTACGTCCACTACTACTGCCACCACACTACTACTACTTAACTACTACTGCGCGTGCGTGTGTGCATGTGTGTGTGTGTGTGCGTGCGTGTGCGTGTGTGTGTGTGTTGTGTGTGTGTTTGTGTGTGTGTGTATGTGTGTGGTGTGTGTGTGTGTGTGTGGTGGGGCACTGGCATATGTACGGTTCATATTAGCACGCAGACTACTAGACATCAAGAAAGACTTGCAGGACTGGTGCTAAAGAGACCCAGAGATGCACTGACCTCCATCCCAAAAGCCAAGAGCAGACCCATCCCAGCCCGGGAAACCCGTGCTGTGTTACTTGGGGAGTGGCCACACCCGAAGCAACAGATAAAGACATCATGGGCACTTGCCTGCTCTTCACTCGAGAACCATTGAGACACAATACTAGGAAACCCAGTGAAAGTGTCTGTGGGTTTACCACTCCGTATTTCATCACTGCAGATCCCACCAGCAAAACCACAAATACCAAGAAGCCTATTGTGCATTCAATCATTGACCACATAGGACAGGCAAGACCAATGCACCCCCAGTGTAAGCGTGTCCCAAGACGGGAAGTCTAATTTTTTTTGCAGCCAAATCAAAACAAGCTAGGAAACTAACATCTGGCTCACTCATAACAAGATGGACTCAGACACGAATTGTTTTACAGATGATGATGATCTTTAATGATAAGAATTGATGGGCTCTTGGTTTTCTGTTTTTGTGTAGTTCTTGCACAATAGTCTTGAGTGTTTGTTTGCTTCCCTACTTGTTCCTCCGTCCAAAATTGTCACTCTATAGACACTTATCTGCTGGGTAATGACTCCGCTGCGTAGACATCTTACACAAACGTGCTTCTAGATTGTCCCCCGAAGTCTTTCACACCATCCCGCGATCCCTCGGGATGGTCAGCTTTATTTCTCTGTTCAAGAGTGGAGGCGATGACTCCCACAGCCGTGACTCCTGTGGGCACTTGCCACGCAAAATGTCGTAACGACATTTTGCATCGGGGATGGCCGCGCAAAATGTCGCAACTGCTGCCAAACGTCGCAATTACGACATTTTGCGACGATGCGACACTTTGCGCGTGCACAGTCATGCCAATGGTTCCGGATTCGATTCTCGGCATTATTTTTTTAGTTGTATCCATTAACAATAGTTTCATTGTACTTTAACATTTTATTGGCCATCTTGTAGTTTAGACACCCCACTCACTCGTTGTTTGTTGTTGTCCCACATGTGCCTGTTCCAGTGAGCCTTGAAGGCTTTGCCTTCTTGTTAATACATGCAAATGTGTTTACTTGCTTGTATTGTGCTTGTACGAGACCACACTGTAATTTCACCTAACGATGATCCGAACGAGATAATAAAGTATTTTTGACTTTGACTTTAACTTTGACTAATCAATGAATCGATCAATACAAGGGTCATTATGTCAAATAGGCAATCAATAATGACTGCAGAACTAAGAAAAAAATATATAATGTGTCTTTGTCTAGATATGAAGGAGATAAAGCCAAACGACAGCAGACAGAAAAAGAAAGAGTAGGTGGTTTTACAGTTGAGCCCAAGAGAGATTTGCAAACAGTGCTGACGGTGTAGAAGTTCCCACATATAGATTTTTGATAAATTTAGATTAAAAAAAACAACTTAATCTAAATATATTATTCAGTTCAATAAATGTTCTGTGCGGCTTAAAAAATATTTTGTTCGACCACAGTTGATAAATTATATCTTTCCTTGGTGAGATATATTAGACCATCTACTTCTATCTCTACTTCCCCACCCCCCCCCCCCCCCCTTCCCACGCATCTCCATCACGCCCCCCCCACCCCCCCCCCCCCCCCCCCCCCCCCCCGCCCCCCCCTTCCATCACGCCATCCACCAATCACGCCAAATCCCCCCCCCCTCCCCGCCATCACCCACCCCATCTGCATCCGCTTTGCCTATCTCCATCACTTCACATTCTTACTTACTCATCCATATCCTCAACCTGCTTTGGCAGTCAAAGTTGCGAATTAACAGAGGCGTAGCATCTATAATTCATTCTGCCTTGTCGTCATCATCATTATTGGAACAAAAATCACGTGTGTCACCGTCCTAAAAACTGGGAAGCCAATCTCAGGCGGGATCAGCTCGATGTGTCCCCGTCTCTGTGTGTCCCCGTCTCGGCAAAGATGCAGATCAAACACCCCTTCCTCCATTTCTCGGTTCTTTCTGTATTTTTTTTCAGTCTTGCCTTTCTTATTGCAGATTGAGCACTTTAAACCTCTATCGTTTTCTATATTTAACGTTAATTTTTATCCATTTACGCAATTTAAAAAATCCTCCGAAGTCAGATTAGATTTTAGATTTAGTTATCAAGTTAGATTTTTCTGTCACACACAGACGGATATACCTGCCTACAATATGTTTAGGCATATTATTATGACGGGGACATAAAATAGAGACGGGAACACATACAAACGGGAACACACAAAAACAAAATTGGTGACACATAGAAACGGCGGCACAAGAATACATAACCAAACGATCACGCGTGTCACTGAGTTAAATAGTCCTAGGTAAAAAATCGTCTTCTGGGAGAAAGACGGGGTAAAAAGCGCATGGGCGGGTAAGAAGCCCACCCCAATTATCTCATGAAATGAAGCAAATTTCAGTCTCATTTTGCCCATGAGACGAGCGTTAATGTCTAGCATTCGTCTCATGGGCAAATTTGACTGAAATTTTCTTTATTTCATGAGATAATTGGGGTGGGCTTCTTACCCGCCCACTGCGCTTTTTACCCCGTCTTCCCCTACTTCCCTCTACTACTTTACTTCCCTGTTATTCTAATTTTATTATTAACCTACCTTTTCCTGCTAATGGTCAACCAATGGCGATATTTTTCACGCCAGAGGGCACTCAATGCACTAGGGGCTTATCACGCAATTTTCTTACTTGGGCGTAGTGAGAGAGAGAGAGTGATGGTAGGACCACTCACTGTCTCTCTCTCTTTCTTTATCCCCAACTAATAATATAGAGAGGATTAGCCCCACACGAGCGTCATGCCCCTCTGGCGTGAGAAAAATCGCACTAAGTCTCTCATTCCGACCGCATTTTGTTGGTAAGCTTACTCCTACATCCTTGTTTCATAAGAACAGGGATGGTCTGCGTCAGCAAATCTCTCTGTGTGTCTCTCTGTCTCATGTCTCTGTCTCTCTGTGTCTGTCCGTCTCTCTCTGTGTCTGTCCGTCTCTCTCTGTGTCTGTCCGTCTCTCTCTCTCTCTCTCTCTCTCTGTATGTGTGTGTGTGTGTGTGTGTGTGTGTGTGTGTGTGTTGAACTCCGCAGGCTATTGCTTTAACCCTTTCGCCGACAGCCATTTTTCAGCCAAAAATATCCATTACATTTACCTGGGTAGAGAACAAAATCCATCTGTAGTATTGGGGATTCTTCTGTGACATATATATAAAATAAGGTCTATCCTTACTTCCCAAAACTAAGACAATAGGGTCTTTGGATAATAGACCCCAATTGATGCCTTTTAGTGACATAGGCGTTAAATCACTGTGGTGATAAAATGCGACTTTGGCAGTGAAAGGGTCAACATGTTGTCAAACGGAACACTACTCATACACTGAATATTAATATTTTCTTATCGCGAGGTGGGGTTTTATTTTTGTTTTTTTAATATAACTCATTCGTTGAAATTTAGCTTTGGATATTGTAAGCGATCTGAACTTGTCAAGACATTGCATTAACAGACGAACAACCATGGAATGGAATGCATATAATTGGTTTAAACAAATATTTTATCAACACACTTTTGCAGCAACAACATAATATATATATGCGTTATATGTGGTGCGTTAGTTGAGCTCAGCAGTTTAGATACACATTTAAGGTGGGTTTTTTTTAGGGGATTGACGGATGAAAACTGTGCTTGCATGTTAAGTGTCTTCAGACAGCTGCACGGCTGTGTCTAGGTACTGGGTCTGTGAAACTGAAAATTAAGGCATGTAAATGTCAGATATGACAGTTTTTGCTTCACGTTGGTAATAAAAAGCCTGTTTAAGGGTAATCAACTGCAATCCCAGTGAGCTTGGATCTTTATTAGAGATCGAGTCTTGTGAAAACACATTTTAAAAATCATATTTCAATTCCGACTGACGTCATCATCAGTCTGTAAATGACCAAAGACACGATTTTGCTTTTCTGGACAAAGTCTTTGGATTTCTGTTTTATGCAAATGACGAGGCTTTTGGAATAATAACCCTAACCCTACCCCCCCCCCCCCTTTTTTTTTTGGCATGCGATTTATGTGTGACTGATGAGGAAGGAAAGGGGGGGGGGGGTGGGTGTAAATTTTGACCAAATGACAACTTTTTCGTTGCCACTGGGTTTTAACGTATGCTAAGTGCATGGGCACACGGGACCTCGGTTTATCGTCTCATCCGAAAGACTCCACGTTCAGGCCGTAAGGCCTAGTGCAAAGTGAGAGGAAAAAATCCCCTGTACCCAGGTTCGAACTCGGGTTTACTTGACACGAAGCGAACGCGCTACCACTGTGCCACTCTACACCACTAGGGTACAATAATGAGAACTTGACGTTTTAAAAACGAACTATTTCGTCCCCGAAAAGGGAGATAAAATACTTTCTCAAAACAGTAAACTCCCCTGTGTTTAGGTGCAGATCTATTCATTAAATTCATTCGATTGTAGAATGTTGCATTTTGTTTTCTTTAATCATTGTAATAGATTTAAATCGCCAATGAAACTGTTAGAACTGAAACAGTAAACATTGCAATTAATGCACTACATGTATTAGTATTTCAACTGTCAACAAACATTACCTTATTAGTCCATCTTCTACTGACGGTTCTATTTTTATTGGAAGTATGGCTCCAACCCACCTGCGTGCGCATCTCGACCATTCCAACGGAAGTGTCGCCATCTTAGTCCTTATTTGTGTGTAAACAAAGTGAAAATGTTATCTAAATGTGTAAAGAAAACATCCAGATGTTATAAATACAGTTTAGATAAGTTTCGAATTGGAACAGCCAAATACGCAGCATCGATCTGGCATTTTTCAAAAAAAGGTAAGGACTAAGATGGCGGTCTCCCATAATATGGCGCTCCTTGTGGCCGGATATGACGACACGTGGGTACCAGCAATCCAAACGCAACTGGTCATCATATCATTCTTTTTTTTTCGTCATGATTCGTCGTCGTCATTCATATCATATTATATGATATAGGTCATCACTTCACAGTCAGATCTAAATGATCCACTGTATTTCTGCAGATTGAGGAGGAAGCCTGCTGGTCGTCGCTTGCTGCTGGCCGTCGCCTTGCTGCCTACGTCGCCTCGCTCGCTTCACCTCTTCACCCCCTCTTCACCCCTTCACCTCTTTACTTCTTCCTCGAACCGCGAGCGCCGATTGCCGCTGTTATGATAAATAAGTACCTGTCATTAAATATCTACCTCTCGCATGCGAACTGTACTCATCTAACCCTAAACCTATCCCTAACCCTAACCCTAACCCTATCCCTAACCACGGAAAGAAACCAAAAAATAGAGCAGGAGGGTGTAAATCTACATATTTGCCGATAAATCGATGTACAAGTCCATAAATCCATAATCCGTAAAATTCACAATGGCGGACAAACAAACGATTCTGATTGGCTACGCTAGGACTACTTCCGGCTAGGACTACTTATCTCATAGAGGTAAAAATACACCGCCACACCGCCTGCCGTCTGGCCTTCGCCCAGCTGTAGTCTTGTTGGCGCCTTTTTTTCTCACTTAGGGAGTAAGTATCAAACCTGAATCTAAAATGAAATAGGGTGTTAGGTTTTTCTTTTTTTTTACAGGGTGCAAGTTTTATTGCCCCTGTTAGTTTAGAGTAGTGTAGGCCTGCACAAAAGTGCAGTCCCAGGAATAGTACCAGCAGTGAGTTCTTGCACCTTGGACCACATTGCAAGCTGGGAAAAGCCTGGGGAAAATATTAAAGAAAATCAAAGCGAAAGGTAAAAGACCAGAAACAAAAATCTTAAATGGTAATCAGCTAACCAAAAACAATCAAGAAAAAGCAGACGTACTAGCCCAAATGTTTGCTCGGGCCAGTCAAACTAAATATTTACCCAAAGTAGAACAAGAAAAGCGTAAACAAACACCAGAACTACCTAAATCATCTAATAACTTTAGGTCAATTAATGCAACCATTAAACGTGTAGAACTCACATCTGCTATACGTAATATCAAAAATGCCAAAAAAGCTACTGGAGAAGACATTATTTCATATATTATTATCCAAAAGCTCCCCCCGTCTTTCATAACGGTATTACATCACTTCTATAATCTCTGTTGGGAAAAAGGGGATATCCCTCAGGCTTGGAGAGAAGCCCAAGTTGTAGCGATTCTTAAAACCGGTAAGCCTGTAAGAGATCCTAAGAGTTACCGCCCTATTTCTCTAACCCCTCATTTAGGGAAAATATACGAAAGGATCACTAAAACTCGTTTGGAAGATTATTTATAAAAGCAAAATCTCTTACCCAAGTACCAAGCAGGCTTTCGTAAACATCGTAGTTGCACCGAACACATTGTTAAGATAACCTCCCACGTCAGGAAGGCCCTGGCAAAAGGGAAAAGAACTCTTGCTACCTTTTTCGACATAGCAAGCCGCCTATGATTCTGTCTGGCGGGGTAGACTACTTCTCAAACTTAACAAGATAGGTATACAAGGTAATATGCTAAATTTTATACAATCCTTTCTAACTAATAGGACAATAAAGGTCAGGGTGGGTCAACACCTGTCATCTAAACATCAAATAGACAGGGGAGTCCCCAGGGGAGTATTATAGCCCCTACTCTGTTCAACATGATACTACATGAAATTCCTAAACTTCCTTTCAAACACTGTAACATCTCCATGTACGCAGATGATATTGCGATCTGGACTAATCCTAAAAATGGAAAAACAAAAAAACAAATAAACAAAGCTTTAAAACAACACCAACATAATGTTGATGTAATAGCAGGCTTCATGCAGATACATGGTTTCTACCTCTCGCCAGAAAAATGCCAATTTATGGTGTTCTCAAAGACACTACGCATGAATGAGGAGTATAATATTCACATATATGATGAAGTTAAAAAACCAGTCCAACAAGTCAGGTTTCTAGGAGTAATCCTATCCTCAAATTTAAATTGGAATGCCCACATTGATCACTTAATCACTAAAAGCACAAATGCTTTAAATTTTTTAAAGGTTATATTTAAAGAAAACTGGGCTAAAGATCCTAAATTTTTAACATACCTGGTCCAAGCCTTAATTAGAAGTAGGCTAACTTATGGTATGGAGGCTTTTTACTCACTTACCAACTTACAACTAAAGAAATTAGTTTCCATGGAACTTCGGGCCCTCAAAATAGCTCTGCGCATTCCCCCTCACGCTGTAGGTAAGCTCATCTATAGGGATATTGATTGGCTCCTATAGAGCATCTAATTAAACTAAACTGTGCCAAGTTCATGGTTCGCCTTCAGGCAGCCGATGTCTTTGGAAAGGCAGAATTCTTCTCAACATTTAGTTTTGCTAACCAATTAACCGAACGACAGGAGCAACATCTAAATCCTAAGTTCCAACACATCTATGAATTCTCTAAAGACTTAATAGACAAATCCAAATTTCAACTAAAGGACGTTGTCCTACACCCTAAACATGGTGTCCCCATCTGGGAGTGGGAACCTCAGAACATAGATATCAGTCTAACTGCATACTCTAAAGAGAAAGACACTAATCAGCTAACGGTAGCAGCCAAAGAAAAGATTTACTACTCACGTCACACAGTTCAAATTTACACGGATGGGTCCAAACTTGCACCCACCAAAATAGGATGCTCCTTCACAATTCCAGCACTAAAAGTCACCAAATCCTTCAAACTAAACCCCAACCTATCTATATACAGTGCCGAACTTTGGGCAATACTCAAGGCTCTGGATTATGTAAATGATCTTCCTCAACTTACAACTAATGTGGTGTTATACACTGACTCATTGTCCTCCTTACAAGGTCTTCAATCCCCTCAAAACAACAGAGCAGAAATAATACAGGAAATTCTATTTCTGGTTCATCAGATTAATGTTAAGGGACCCCAGGTTACTCTTACCTGGATCCCATCTCACTGTGGCATTAAAGGCAATGATAAAGCAGATCACGCTGCTAAAAAAGCAGCCGAAAACTCAAGCCTCGCCTCTTGTAGTATAGGGCTATCAGTAAATTAATGTAATAATTTACTCAAAGAAAGTACTTATGTTAATTGGAAAGCCGAATTAGAACAGTATGCCAATGATCACCACTGGAAAAAAAAAAAAAAAAAATCCCAAACCAGTTAAAAAAAGGTCTCTTTTTACAAGTCCCATATCACCTCTCATCTTTAATTTTCCGTCTACGTACAAGTTCGTACTGCTGCAAATATAAAGAATATCTCTGTGAATGTAACCAAATCCTTAATTTGGAACACCTGTTCTCAGACTGTCCCCATGTTCAGCATGAACTTCATGATTTCATTGATATTATGTCTAAAGCAAATAAAACCTATAACTACCATAGGATGATCAATCAAAATGATGATAATTGGACCTTTCTGGTCCTGTTTGCCCAAAACCTTCAAAGAACCTCTTTTGGATTTCGATTCTAACAAAAATAGTCTACATATATAGATCACACACGAATATATGATAGTATATGCTATCACAGAATTCAAAAAAATATTTACAAGTAGCTCATACTCGTTTGCCCAACAGAGTTTTGTCTGACCTTATACACTGATTTTGAAGAAAAAAGTAGAGACCCTATTGTTAACTCTCACTGAGTTTCCATAATCTATGTTTTGAGTTTATATAAAAAATTTTTTTAAAGAGGAAAAAAGGTGTACTCTTGGTTATCCCCCCCCCCCCCTTGGCAAATAAACGAACAAAATCCCTATTGGCGCCCTCTTTGGAAAATAAGATAATAAAATACCCATATTTCTTCTTACCAAGATCAAAGAAAAGGTATCAAATCTTCATATTATAACCCTATCCACAAATCCAAGATAATATATAAAATGTCCCACATGACCCATAGTAGGTTGAGAGGACGTAAAACCAAAACGTCAGTCAAGTCAGTCAGTCAGTCAGCAACCGGTTTACATTGTAGATCTATTCGCCTACTTTTCGTTTTGCTTCTAGATCTAATAGTCGACTTAGTAGCATCAGAGATAGAAAATAAAGAAAAATTCAGTCAAATTTGCCCATGAGACGAATGCTAGACATTAAACGCTCGTCTCATGGGCAAATGAGAATGAAATTTGCTTCATTTCATGAGATAATTGGGTGGGCTTCTTACCCGCCCATGCGTTTTTTTTTACCCCGTCTTCCCCTATAAGCTTTCTGGTAACATTGCCTCTACTCAGCTCAGAATGCTTGACACGACACACACATTAAATCGTGCAGTTAGTTGGTTAGATTGGCCTTAACTTCTACTACAGGTTATACAATAAAAACTTTATTGCGATTGGTTTTCAAGAATAATGAAAATCATGCTAAAACCCAGTCTGAGTGATTACACGGAAATTACACGGAAAGGGATTTTGGTGATGCAGCTTTGGAGAGTTGTTGGCTTTTGGATATTATTATCAATATTAACACTTGACAAGCTCTCTTGGCTAGAAGATTGGAGGCAGGGCCAACCATTTGGGCAAGAAATCTCCAAATAATCAATTCCAGTTCCACCGATCAGAACAGCCTCCTTTGCTGTGTGGACATACCAGACAGACAGACAGACTGTGTGGGCTTGAGTGTGTGCATATGAGAGAAAGAGAGAGATAAGAGAACTGAAAGAGAGACATAGACAGGCAGACAGAGAGATTACGTAGCATTGTGCCCCCGTCTGTGTCCCCGATTTAGTCTCTATGTACCCACGTCTCTATGTGTCCACATTTCTACATGTCCACGTCTCCATGTGTCCCTGTCTTTTAGCTCTCCGTCTCTTTGTTTATCGCAACCCTACCATTATCCCTACCCCTACCCCTATCCCGAACACTAATCTTTACCCCTAACCACTATACCCTAATCAGCGGGGACATGTGGAGACGGGTACACCATAGAGACGGGGACACATTGAGGGGCGGTGAGATATAGACATGGGGACACAATGACGCGAACATAATAATGATGATGGGGTCATAATTAGTCCAGTCATTTTAGGTGAAAAATAGAGGACAACCGGAAAAAAAGGTTATAGTTTTTATATTTCGTACACAGGTAGTACCAGTATTACTAATGAAATTATGAAAGTTCCCGAAAAATCCAGCGTCAGCAACATGTTTAAATATTGTGCCGATTACACCTCCCATTTTGATCATCGTGGCAAAAGATGCTACCGACGGTTGGCTTGCTTGAAAGCGAAATGCTAATCCTTGGCTGTAAATCTGTGTGAGTTTTTTTTAAAGAATAATCATAAGTTCGAAAATTATAATTAATAAATATATATATTAAGGCATCAAAAGTATGAAAAATATTACGAAATGATACTGATCGGATGCCGAAATCGTGCTAATTAAGCGATAATGAGTTAATGGTGGTATGGATCAAGACCAACCCTATCAGCCTCCAGAGAGGGGGGGTACACGTATACAGAGAGCGAGAGAGAGAGGGAGAGGGAGAGAAAGAGACAGACAGACAGACAGTTAATAGAGAATAGTTACTAGATGCAGTAGCCAAATTGATTTGACAGCATAGGCCAAGTAAGGTCAAAGAGACTACTGTACCTGGGAGACGCTGTGAGGCAAACTTATAATAAGAAAGCATTACCATATGTGACACACCAATTGATACACGCGCGTGCGCGCGCGCACACACACACACACACACAGAGACAGAGACAGAGAGAGAGAGAGAGAGAGGAGAGAGAGAGAGAGAGAGAGAGGGGGGGGTGAGGGGGGGCAGAGAGATGAGAGAGAGAGATAGAGATGAGAGAGGAGAGAGAGAGAGGGAGGGAGGGAGAGAAAAGAAAGCGAGAGAAAATTAGGTTGTTTTAAATCTAAAATAATAGAGAGAAAAAAAAATGACTTGGCCCAAAGTGGGACTTTAAAAAATATAAAAAGTTGAGAGAAGGGTACCTGCTATCTCCTCTCTCTCTCCGCTCATCTCTGCCACTCCCCCCTCCACCCGGAGCCCCTTTATTTTTTAGGGGTAACGGTAACATAATAGACCCATATCATGATGCACGTGTCCCTAAATACTGTGTAATTCAGTAGTCAAATTCACTTGACAGCTAGGTCACCACAGGGTGAGGCCAACTTATAATAATAATTATCACCATATGTTCCGAAAATAAAGGCCGATCCCAACCCTATCAGCCTCCAGAGAGAGGGGGGGGTGGTACACATATACAGAGAAAGAAAAGAAGGGAGAGAGAGGAGAGAGAGAGACTGACGAGAGATGAGAGAGAGAGAAAGAGAAGACGAGAGAGAGAGAGAAAGAGAAGAGGAAGGAGAGAAAGACGAGGCCAGACAGACAGACAGTTAAAGAGAATAGTTACTAGATGCAGTAGCCAAAAATTGATTTGACAGCATAAGGCCCTAAGTAACAAAAAAAAAAAAAAAAAAAAAAAAAAAAAAAAAAAAAGGGGACAAGGTCAAAGAGACTACTGTACCTGGGCGACGTGTGTGAGGCAGACTTAATAATAAGCAAAGCATTACCATATGGCCTTGAGGTACTCCATACCTGACTGGAAGTTCTAGTTTTCGTAGCAACAGAGAATGGTTAATCACATCAAAAGCTTTTTAAAAATATGTGAAGAGAATACCGTTAAATTTATTGTCGTTTTATTGTCGTTTACATTACAAAGAAGGCGATCAATATCATCAATATGACTGATGTGCGGCATGGCAAGAATGCTTTTTACGGAAGCCAGACTGGTCGCCATGTAGTAAGTCATTTTTTTTATCAAGGTAAGAATGCAAGGACACTTGAAGGTGTTTTTCGATAGGTTTTGATATGGCTGACAAAATAACAATGGGTCTGTAATTTGAGGGATTAGATGTTTCACCAGATTGATAAAGAGGGGTATCTTTAGCTTGTTTGAAATTAATAGGAAAACATTGTTTATCAATACACAAATTATACAAATACCGTTAACGAATCTGAAATAATAGGACATGCAACTTTTAATATATTAGTATATAAGCCATCTAAATCACGGGTTCCTGATCGTTTTAAAGAAGAAAGGCTTTTATTAACATCGAAAACAGTCATTGGCTGAAGAACAAAATGAAAATGAAAGTCTTTTGAGTCAAGGTAGTAATTTAAAGTGCCAAGATCATTTTCAGAGGGCCTGTCATGTTTTATAACTTTTTCTTTTATGCTTGCAAAGTGGTCATTTAACTGGTCTGCGGATATATCTGTAATGCTTTGCTGACTCCTGGATGCTTTTTTCTATTAGTTAATATGTTTATGGCCTTCCAAATTTGACTTGAGTCTTCTGTTGAGGTTAACATCTTTCTAAAATAATTACGCTTAGCTTTACACTTCATGTTATTAACTATGGCATGGTATTAACTTTGTTTTGTAAATTGCTGTTTTGTACCATGGTTGCTGAGATCATCGCGTTTATTTATTTCATCATCTATTTCTTTACTAATCCATGGGGGTTTGGTTTCTTGCCTGACGCTCTTTTTTTTTTAACGAACGGGGCATGTTTATCATATACTGACATAAATGTATTTTTTCCAAAATTCAGCTGCTTGGTTAGGATCTCTGATTTGGTGTATGAAATCTAAATGAGCATTTGCAAGGTCTTTGAGAAAATCTTGTTCATTAAAGTTGTTAAAACTTCTATAATATAATTATGGTCTTGTGTCCTACCTTTGGAATTTTGATGTGTGTTTTATACTATATTTTATATTACGCAGGTAAGACAGTATGACATTGTGGATCTTTTTCACTACAGCCAGAAGGAGGAGCACACAGTTCAATAATGGATTGTTTATTGTTAGCATATATATGGTCAATCAATGATTTAGATGTTTCAGTTACGTGGGTTGGTAAGTTTACTAATTGTTCGAATCCATGTAGACTATAAATATGATACCATTTGGGTTTGGGTTTCAATAAATCAATATTAAAATCTCCCAACACAATTGTTTTCATGATCAAGCATTGTTATTTCATCCATTAAAGAATTAAAGTGATCATACCAGACTGTTGTTTCTGCTGGGTTTCTGTATACAAATCCTATTACTAATGGTTCATTGATTTGTTCTTTAGAGTGACTTCTATCCATATTGATTCAACAAATTCATTATTAACGTTGTGAAGTTTTCTGCAATTTAACGAGGAAGCAAAATATAAGAGTAAACCAGTAGATTTGGGTTTATGTCAGTCTAATCTCATTATCTGATAGCCTGGCATATATCTGTATTATTTATTTCTGATGATAATCGAGATTCTGCCAGACAAAACAGATGAAAACTGTTATCATTGTTATGAGGGATCGTGCCAATGTCATTTGTCTTATTCCTAGCATTGTTTATGTTAAGGTAACCAACACGTAAACCATGCTTAACTGGCCACGTGTCTAAAGTAGTACACATTATTTAAACTGTGTTAACACTGTGTGTGTGTGTGTGTGTGTGTGTGTGTGTGTGTGTGTGTGTGTGTGTGTGTGTTTGTGTGTGTGTGTGTGTGTGTGTGTGTGTGTGTGTGTGTGTGTGTGTGTGTGTGTGTGTGCATGTGTGTGTGTATGTGTGTGCGTGACGTGTGTGTGTGTGTTAGCTACATGTTTGTGTGGCTTATGTAAGGATTATTTATTTATTGTTTTATGCTACATGTGCATCCCTAGCAATGATTTTGTTTGTAATTCAAAGACAAATAAACGTGTGCGCACGTGTGTATGTGTGTGTGTGTGTGTGTGTGTGGTGTGTGTGTGTGTGTGTGTGTGAGAGAGAGAGAGAGAGAGAGAGAGAGAGAGAGAGAGAGAGAGGAGAGAGAGAGAGAGAGGTTTGTGCATAGGCATAATATATATATATATACGTACAAGGATTGAAGAAGAAAAAACAACCACACCATTAAACTTTCCTCTTATATATTATATAATATAACTTTGTTTGTGTCCAATGTATCAGTTTGTGAACTTAAGAAAGAAACTGAATAACATTAATTTTAACTTTACGATTTGGTGGTATTTTTTCTGTGCTCTGAAAAGAATAAAAGAAAATAATGTGCCGATTT
>CM065686.1:27330590-27335590 GCA_017654935.2 Phymorhynchus buccinoides
GAGTCTAGCGAATGGCACACCAAAGAAACGGTCCCAGGTAACGTCGGTTACAAGCAACGCCTATTACTGTATCGCAAAGTACCAGTATGCTGAGTACAGTTACCGGTTTGGTTTGAGTAGTACAGGTAATTAATTCCAGTTACCGGTAATGCTGAGTTACTGGTTTCAGAGTAGTAACGGTTGTAAAGCCGGTACCGGCAGCGCCTAGTACCGGAACCGCCAAGCACCGGTAATGCTGATAGTACCAGTTTCGCCTGGTCCGCAAAAATATTATATTATTGCTTTTGTCTGTGTCCCTCCTTCCATCTTCTTCTCTCATCCCGTTCCACCCCCCCCCCCCCCCGACCCAAAACCATCCCCCCGCCCCCCTACCCCCCTACTACTCCCCCAACCCATCCATCCATCTTGTGAAATAGGGTTTTGCGCCCTCTTTCGGCTTCGTCCATGTGGGGCATTTTTAAATACAAAGATGTTGGGAACAATACTGGAGGCAATGCCCGAAGGCAGTGCTAAACCAGTAAAGTCACGATTTTTTAATAATACAGATATGTGTAGCAGTAACCACACCTTGTGTTCTCTCACCTCGTTGTAATCCCCACTGCCCCCCACTGCCCCCCCCCCCCCAAACCATCCCCCACCCACCCATCCCCATCCCAGCCCCCCTACTCCCCACCCCCACCCCCACCCCATACACACACACCGCGCGCACGCGTTAACCTCACTTCACATTGTCTAACCTGCTAACGGCTGGCGCGCACGAGCTCTATCCCCAACGTCACTGATTTGGAAGAGAGAGAGAATAACGCGATGGTATGCTTCGCTACAGTAAATCCTCGCTGAAGTAATGTCCGCCGTGGCGCGCAGTTCTTTTTATGTATAATGTTGAAATTAGCGTCGGTTTTGGGTGCCCACAAAATGTAAATCGGGTCATAGCTCGCCCGTTTATGAACGGATGCTGTTGAACTTTTTGCACCAAGATAGTCACTATCCCAGGACATGCACGTTCCAAATTTCGAGTCAATGTCAGGTCTGGTTACGCCGCAGTTTGTGAAAAGGTGAAGCGGCGTATATCGCGCGCGTTGATACAATCGATTCGCTTTCGGTTTGGCACACAGATAGTCAACGTCCCCGGTCATCTACTTTCCAAATTCGAAGGCAATCCGGCCAGAAATTACCGGAGATACAGGGCACCGAGAGGCCGGTGGATACGCGTTTCGCGCATTTGCCAAGCCGCGCAAATGACACGGCCGCCTCGGTTGCCGTTGCCATCACCCCGTTAGGGCTCATAGCAAATTTGAAGCGATTCGGTCGAAAAACGGCGGAGTTATAAGGCCCGTTTTCGTGTTTCAGACAGACACACACTTGCCTTTTTATTATATGACTAGCGCAACGCCCGAGTACCGGTAACGCCTAGCAACGGTAACGCCAAGTACTGGTAACGCTGAGTACAGCAAATTTGAAGCGATTCGGTTAAAAAACGGCAGGAGTTATAAGGCCCCGTTTCCCGTTGGTGCGCTCTCCGATTCTCTTCCAATTTGCTGCCAGGCTTTGCCCCCGACCACAGCAAGCCTGACAGCAAATTTGAAGCGATTCGGTCAAAAAACGGCGGAGTTATAAGGCCCGTTTTGTGTTTCAGACAGACAACAGAGAGACAGACAGACAGACAGACACTTCAAATCAAATCAAATCAAAATCAAATCAAATCATCTTTATTATCTCATAACAGAGAAATTGCAGCCAGGTGCACATAAGAAAAACAACAACAATAAACACATTTATCAACAAAAACAACAACAATAAACACATTTATCAACAATTAAAGAATATAAACTAATAACTAATAACACTGCAATATTGTAGTTAACAAACTGGACGAATACGAATACAAATTCAATCCCAAGGAGATGGACAGGCTGCTCAGCAAAACAATCACTCGATGCAGTGCATTAAGAGTTCAACAGATGAATTGATCTTGGTAAGAAAGTTTTCTGTGCTCTTATTTTCAGTTTTAGAGTTCTGTATCGACGGCCCGATGGTAATACTTCATAGTATTTTGCCAGAACATGACTGTTATCATTAAGAATTTTCCTGGCTTTCTTGACTACTTGTCTGTCATACAACTCTTGCATACCACTCTGCCTTGCACCCACAACTTTACTGCACACATTCACCATATCACTCAACACGCGCTTACTTTTTACACTCAAGCTTCCATACCAACAGATAAATGACACAGTAAGAACAGATTCAATGCAACATCGGTAGTAGGTTTGAAGAATATCTGAACAGACACCAATATTCCTTAGCCTCTGTAAACAAAAGATCCTGGACTGACTCTTCTTATGTATACTAGCGCAACGCCGAGTACCAGTAACGCCTAGTAACGGTAACGCCTAGTAACGGTAATGCCAAGTACTGGTAATGCTGAGTACAGCAAAATTTGAAGCGATTTGGTTAAGAAACGGTGGAGTTATAAGGCCCCGTTTCCCATTGACGCTGCTCTGAGAGTGATGCGCTCTCCCTAGTAACGGTAACGTCTAGTAACGGTAACGCCAAGTACTGGTAACGCTGAGTACAGCAAATTTGAAACGATTCGGATAAGAAAAGGCGGAGTTATAAGGCTCCGTTTCGTGTTGGCGCTGCTCTAAAAGTGATGCGCTCTCCCTAGTAACGGTAACGCCTAGCAACGGTAACGCCAAGTACTGGTAACGCTGAGTACAGCAAATTTGAAGCGATTTCGTTAAGAAACGGCAGAGTTATAAGGCCCCGTTTCCCGTTGGCGCTGCTCTGAGAGTGACGCGCTCTCCCGATTTTCTTCAAATTTGCTGCCAGGCTTTGCCCCGATGACAGCAAGCCTGACAGCAAATTTGACGCGATTCAGTTGAAAACCGGCGGAGTTATAAGGCCCGTTTTGCATCATGCTGCTGTTATGCGCTTAAGTAATCGATTCGCTTCCGGTTTGGCACATTGATAGTCACCGTCCCCGGTCATATATCTGCCAAATTTGAAGGCAATCGGTCCAGAAATACCGGAGATATGGGCACCGAAAGGCCGGCGGATGCGCGTTTCGCGCATTTGGAAAACCGCGCAAATGACACGGCTGCCTCGGTTGCTGTTGCCATCGCCCCGTTAGGGCTCACAGCAAATTTGAAGCGATTCGGTCGGTCGAAAAACGGCGGAGTTATAAGGCCCGTTTCGTGTTTCAGACACACACACACACACACACACACACACACACACACACACACACACACACACACACACACAGAGACACACACACACACTGGGTATTTGTACTCATCAGTTCTTTCAACCGTTTCACCATCAATTTCCAAATGTGGCACTTTACCACCGCAACCATCCCAGCCCCCAGCCCCCACCCCCCACCCCACCCATCCCCCCCCCCCCCCCCCCCACCTTGAAGATTTAATTCTTTATCATTCTATTTGCTTTCACATACAATATTATTAGTCATGTTGCAACTATTTTTACATATGATGTACTATTTTTAGGGTTTATTTACTTTAATCATGCTGGTTTAGGTGTGTGTGTGTGTGTGTGTGTGTGTGTGTGTGTGTGTGTGTGCGTGCGTGTGTGTGCGTGTTTTTGCGTGCGTGCGTGCGTGTGTGTGTAGGTATGCATGTGCCTTTGAAGGTTAAGTGTTGCAACATTATAGTGTTATGCATTTGCTTTCATAGAATATGCCTTGTTTAGTTATACATTATTTTTTACTTACATAATGTGTTGGGGCCCCATTTGGAGAATGTGTGTGTGTGTGGGGGGGGGGGGGGGTAAATGTGTGTGTGTGTGTGTGTGTGTGTGTGTGTGTGTGTGTGTGTGTGTGTGTGTGTGTGTGTGTGTGTGTGTGTGTGTGTATGTGTGCGTGTGTGTGTGTGTGTGTGTGAGTGTGGGTGGGTGTGTATGTTGATGTGTGGGTGGGTTGAATTGAATTGAATTGAATTGAAATTAACCTTGTTGTTAGCTTCAAAGAAAGAAAGTGATATTCAGAATCTGGCCCTTTTTATGTGTAAAGCTTTCAAATTTAGAGAAATTGCTATTTCATAGGCCTTCTTCTGCCACGTGCTGAATTGGATATTAACTGCCATCTGACTGAAACAATTATTGTTATATGTAGCGACACTAGTATCATGTGTATTGATTATTGATGATAATATGTATTCCTTTTTTATTAATTGATGGATTGCTAAATTTATTATGGCTATTGACCTTTTTTGTTCACTTCCCCTTCATAAGGGGCCTTGGCCTATTTGAATAAATTATTCGCATTCTCTCTCTCTCTCTCTCTCTCTCTCTCTCTCTCTCTCTCTCTCTCTCTCTCCTCTCTCTCTCTCTCTCTCTCTTAAAAAAAAGCTGTAAAAACTGTCTTAAACCCTTAGGAAGCATTTACAGGCGTTCCATCAAACTTATTAGGTATTAGGTACTTTATAGTCACAGAGGCCTCTCTGTGAAATTCGGGTTGCTCCCACCTGGAGAGAGCGTCGCAGCGAGAGGCGCGCCACCCAATTTTTTTTTTTTTTTTGCATGCGATTTTTTTGTGTGACTGATGAGGAAGAAAAAGGGGTGTGTGTGTGTAAATTTTGACCAAATGACAACTTTTTCGTTGCCACTGGGCTTAGCATATGCTAAGTTCATGGGCACACGGGACCTCGGTTTATCGTTTTCATCCGAAAGACTCCACGTTCAGACCGTAAGGCCTAGTGCAAAGTGAGAGGAAAAATCCCCTGTTCGAACACGGGTTTACTTGGCCTGCACATTAGCCACTGTGCCACTCTACACCTTATACTTCTAAAATCATCTTCCCTACAAGTTATGACTACTAAACACTAAACATTCTTCCATTCCAATTCAGATGTCAATTTAACAAAGCAATCTTTCTTTCGCTCCATCGTAGGCCTACCTGTGTGAAAAGCTGTGTGTGACCCAAATACGAAATAAAAATAGAATACAACCGAGAACTGACCTATAATTATTATGACATC
>CM065686.1:27340590-27348090 GCA_017654935.2 Phymorhynchus buccinoides
GGAAACCCGTGCGCAATCCGTAAACAAAGTAAAAGAAAGAAAGGGAAAAGATTTGCGCACGTATCCGTATTTCCCCTAATCCGTAAATTTTTACCCTTCTTTCTTTTACTTATTTACGGATTGCGCATGGGATTTCCGCATGAACTGTGTACGAGGCCTAAGGGTATGAGGGAAAAGGTTGAGGAATGGGCTGTTTAGGTGGAGTTATTGTCTTTATCCCTTTGCACCAGGTGGGGTTTCATTTAGAGGTCGTTTCTGAGCAACGGAGAACTCATTCTCTCTATCTCTCTTGGTCGGCCTCTTTCTCGCTCGCGCATGGAAAATACATTTTGGCATGATATTTGAAAAAGGGTGGGTGATTTCCAGTTGCGATCTCTAGTTGGGGTTGCCTGAAGCGCTCACTGGGAAGTAGAACGGAAGGGAGGAGGAAGGAATGAAAACGTGGCACGGAAGGCAGCCAATCAAAGTCAGTAGACGCAGTACGGACTGCAATACTCCCTGAGGACACAGTGCAGCCTCTGACCATCTCTGTCTCTCTGTCTGTCTCTCTCTTTCTCTCTCTCTCACTCCTTTATCTCTCTCTCTCTCTCTCTCCCTCCTTCTCTCTCTGTATGTTAATCTCTCTCTCTCTCTCTCTCTCTTGAAGCTATTCTGTGCAGCAGTTATGAGATATATTATAGTCTGTACAGACCCAAACAAACACAAGTAGAGCGTGAAAACGCTAGATCAACCAGCCTAATGATTATAAGGAACTAGGCATTCTTCCAATAGATTCTAAGTTGAACCTTAATAAAGCTGTTTTCATGTACAAAATTATGTATAAACTGACACCAACCTACTTATGCAAACGATTTCCTATTACTAACATTCGAAACAAAAGTAAAGTATATATTCCTCGCCCCAGAACAAACCTGGTAGTAAACTGTGGTAGTAAACTGAATATATGGAAAATATCAATACAAATATAGCAAGTGTCTCATCTTTTAAGAGAACATACCATAAACACCTCTTAAACAAGCTCTAAATGATCATATTTATTTCACTTCCATATCTATTGGTGTTGCAAAACAACGACTTACTAAAATATTCGTGCTCATAACAATTACAACAAGTTCTCTCCTCAAACAGTGTAGAGTCGACCTGGTTATGTGGTGCTATTGATTAGTTTCTTTGTTCAATTGATGTGTTACATTGTATGAAGTCTTTACATTTTATTAATTCTATGACATCAGAAGATACAAGCAAACAACTTGAAGCAATAACAGAAGAAGTTAGCGATGATGTGGGGTCTAGTTTAGCCAAGTTTACACATTTATTGCTAGAAGCCGGAGACTGTATGCGTCAATCTGTGGGTACTGGGGGCGGTGATAAAATTAACAAAAAATGGCACGATGCAGAATGTAAGTACCTTAAGCGAGACACAAGACATGCACTGTGTAGATATGCTCGTCTTAAGCGCTCTGTTAATCCAAGATTGTATGATGAAAGAAAAACAGAATATTACAGCAAAAGATCTTCCTATCAAAGTAGGTTCAAAGAAAAAAGGCAAACATTCAGACAAAATACATATGAAATGTTGTTGCAAAGTAAAAATGATAGCATTCAATTTTGGAAAATTATAAGAAGTGCAAGAAGAAAGAAAAGCACTCCACCTCCAATTTCAATTAATGCATGGAAAGACCATTTTGAACATATTTTAAGTAATCCAACAGAAACTCAGTCAATTGAACATTCAGACCAGACACATATTGATGAAGAAATTTATGTTCAAGAACTAGATTCAGATATTACTGAGGAAGACGTTAAGCTAGCAATTCGTGGACTAAAAACTGGTAAAGCGTCAGGTCTAGATGAAATACCATCCGAGTTTCTAAAAGCAACAGAATCCATAGTATCTCCATTTCTAACAAAGCTAGTTAATAAATTGTACAATGAAGGATATTTTCCAGTTGGATGGACCCAGTCAGTTATTATTCCACTATCCAAAAAAGGTAATATAGCTAACCCAGGGAATTTCACTACTTAGTATAATTAGCAAGGTGTTTACATCCATCATAAACAAACGTTTATATAAATGGGCTGAATTAGAAAATAAAATATGTGAAGAGCAAGCAGGTTTTCGTAAGGGTTATTCCACGATTGATCATATCTATACGTTAATGTCTATGATTATAAATTCTTTAAACAGTAAACACAAGAGTAAATTTTATATCGCTTTTATTGACTACCAGAAAGCGTTTGACACCGTAGACCGTGATAAACTCTGGTCAGTTCTGCATAAAGTCAAAACCTCTACAAAAATGCTTAATATGCTGAAAGGAATGCATAAATATGTACATGCATGTGTAAGAAGTGGTGCAGAGTTGTCAGAATTCTTTGATTACCATGCAGGGGTGAAGCAAGGCTGCTTATTATCTCCCTTGAGTTTTTCATTGTTGATTACAGATGTAGCTGAAGCAGTGACACTTAATGGCAAACATGGTTATCAGTTCCTGCCAGGCCTTAGATAAATTTTCTTGTTATTGTTTGCTGATGACATAGCTCTACTCTCTGTCACACCGTCTGGCCTACAAAATCAAATAAATAACTTACAAAAAGCCTCAGAATTACTTCGTTTGACTGTTAATCTACAAGAAACTAAAGTCATGGTTTTCAGAAAGGGTGTTTTTTTAAGCAAATACCCAAATTGTTATTACAGAGGACAAGAAATCGAAGTAGTCAATAGTTATAAATATTTAGGGTTTACTTTGTCAACTAAGCTATCTATTAGCAGAATTTGCTGGTAGGGTTAAATGCAAGGTAATTGATATTTTGAAAACTATGTACAGTCTTGGAAGAATTGACATGTTTGTATTTTTTGACGCTCAAGTCAAGCCAATGTTGTTGTATGCGTCAGAAATTTGGGGTCCGACTCGTTTTAAGGTCATAGAAAATGTACACCTTTTCGCTTGTAAGCGCTTCCTTAAAGTATGCAAAAAAACTCTGAATACCGTAGTTTATGGTGAGCTGGGTAGATACCCGCTCTATATTGATAGCAATATAAGAGCTTTAAAATACTGGTTCAAGCTACAACGAATGGCTTTGTGTCGACTACCCAGGCAAGCTTATGAAAGAAATGTAAATAATACAGCAATGCAGAATTGGGCATATGAAATCAAAAAAACTGTTTAGATTCTTTTGGATTTTCAGAAGTTTCGATTTATGGTGGAGGAGGAGATGAACGTTCCTTTTTAAAAATGTACAGGCAAAGAATGATTGACTGTTTTATGCAAGAATGGGCAAAAAAACTGGAGAACAGTGATCGTTTTTGTGTTTACCGATCTTTTAAATCTCTATTAGTACCAGAAAAATATTTAAGTGACATCACAATAAGTAAATTTAGAGTAGCATTGACAAAAATACGTCTTGGCATAAATGAACTGAGGGTTAACGAAAGATACTGTGAAATAGAACTTTCAAAAAAATGCCCTTTTTGTGATGATTTAGAAAACGAAACTCACTTTCTTTTGAAATGTCCCAAGTATGCCAGATTACGTGAAAAATATATAGACAAACATTACAAATATAACTGCATCCATCCACTAATTTGTTTTCGGCAAAATGAGAACAAATATATAACAAGAGATGTGGCTATGTTCGTTCACTATGCACTTTGTCTAAGAGAAGAATCAATGTAATTTGGATAAAGTTGTTTTTGAGTTATTATCAATGTATTTCTACTAGCTTGATTAAATGTTGTGCAGTTGATTGTACATGTCCCCATGTGGATAGGCCGGAGGCCTCACATTAAAAATCCAGTGTTCCAGTGTTCTCTCTCTCTCTCTCTCTCTCTCTCTCTCTCTATCTCTCTCTCTCTTTCTTTCTTTCTTTCTTCTCTATCTGGTGTGTCCCACTCCCAACCCTTCTTTATTTCTTTACTCACCCTCTTTGCCATCCTTTCTTTTACCTATCTTTATTCAGTTCCATCCCGCTTCCTACCTCCTTCTCCTCCTCCTCTTTCAAGCCCAATGTACCCTGCCCGCCACCCCCATCCCCCTCTTTTCCCCTGCCTTTTTTTTCCTCGTAAGTCTGTTCTCCCTCCTTATTTGAGATCTGGCAATGGCAGTCGCAATACCTGTATTACCAACAAAAAAAAGCGTACATAACTGGTGGAGGTTTAATTGGTTTCTTGTCCTTTGAAAAATATTGTCACACGTTCCTGCTTGGTCAAAATTTTGGTTTGGACAAACTTGAGTGATGATAGTTGCAAATCAGAAGACACATATGAACACCAGAAATGTTGTCTAAATTTGGCTTACACCAATCTATAATATAATACGCTAAGGCCCGAAGTGTAAAATAACGTAAAAACTCGGATACCGCGTAAATGTCGGACTTTTGCTGGCCATACAGTTCCAGACGAACGCGTTGGGACGCGATTCCGCTATGTCTGGTTCAAAATTTAGCCTTGGAAAGTTGATTTTGAAGGTAAAATGTATTTCCAAGACATTTTGTGTCGTCTGCGTTGCCCGAGCTGTGTCGGAAATTGCCGAATCTATCTAGGAAAACACGAAGAATGCCGAACCTGTGTTTCGTAGCTTCCGCCCTTTTTTGTACCTGTCTTACCATGTTTTATTTTTTCATGTCTAAGTGTGCGCGTGTGTGCTTTCCTGTGTGTGTGTGTGTCACTATATATATATATATATGAAAATTGTTTAAAACCCTTTTGTCCCTATGTCTTTGAAACGAACATTAAAACCAAAAACCAGTTATATGCTAACTTGGTATCTTGATCTATGTTCTAAAAAACATAAAGAGTGCTAGCTTAGTTTCTCCTCCTTATTATGGAGGCAATGGCAGAACCCAGCCGAGGACAGCTGTTTTGACTCTAGGGAGTCTCATCAGCTCGGCACTGGATTGGGTCTTAGCCTACCAAGGTGGAACTACTCTCCCCTCAACAAGAAGATTGTTCCACAAATGGAATGTTTCTTCCTGTATATTGGTAAAAGGCTAAAAAAAACTCCTGTAGGCTGGAGGAACGGTGCCAGCAGTAAGCAAAAAATGTTCATACCTATTTACATCCCTTTGGATACTATTTCAGTTGCCGGCCCTCTCTGCTGATCGTGTCGCTTATTTTTTTCATATTTTTAATTTTGGAACATTCTTATGTTCACACTTTTACTTAAGATTTTTATCATTTCTAATTTACTTGAGTGCTGGTTTTTTTTTTTGGAGCCTTTTACCAATATACAGGAAGAGACATTCCCTTTGAAATTATTCATACCTAGAATTCTAGAAAACGTTTTTGTCCCTATGCCGAGGACAGCTGTTTCGACTCTAGGGAGTCTCATCAGCTCGGCACTGGATGGGGTCTTAACCTACCAAGATGATGAGCTGATGAGACTCCCTAGAGTCGAAACAGCTGTCCTCGGCTTGGGTTCTGCCATTGCCTCCATAATAGGGAGGAAAAACTAAGCTAGCATTTTTTTTTCTTCTTCATTTTTTAAAGAACATAATCAAACACCAAGTTATTTTAACTGGTTTTGATTTTAAATGTTCGCATCAAAGACATAGGGACAAAAAAGTTTTCTAGAATTCTATTATCATTGCATTTCAAATGCTCTATCTTTTGAGTCCCGTAGGCTGGGGGAACAGTGCCAGCAGTATACTGAAAAAATTTCATACCTATATATATATATTATAAAAAAAATCTCAGTTTACTGCTGGCACCATTCCTCCAGCCTACAGGACTCAAAAGTTAGAGCATTTGAAATGCAATAATAGTAATTTTTGTTTAAAACGTTTTTGTCTCTATGTCTTTGAAACGAACATTAAAACCAAAACCAGTTATATTAACTTGGTATTTTGATCTATGTTCTAAAAAACATGACCACACTTTCAGTCACTCTCTGGTCGTGTCGCTTAATATTTCATATTTTTAATTTTGGAACATTGTTATATTCATACTTTTACTTAAGATTTTTATCATTTCTATTTTACTTGAGTGCTGGTTTGGTTTACAGGAAGAAACCTTCCCTTTGTGGAACAATCTTCTTGTTGAGGTGAGAGTAGTTCCACCTTGGTAGGCTAAGACCTCATCCAATGCCGAGCTGATGAGACTCACTAGAGTCGAAACAGATATCCTCGGCTTGGGTTCTGCCATTGCCTCCCTAATAAGGAGAAAAAACTAAGCTAGCACTCTTTATTAAAAAAAATATTTTTAAGAACATAGTCAAACACCAAGTTTTTTAAAGGTTTTTTTTATAGTTTTTTAAAAACTGATCTCTCTTTACTTTACACAAAACACGTTAATAAAGTGATCTCCCTTTACTTTACACAAAACACGTTAATAAACTGATCTCTCTTTACTTTACACAAAACACGTTAATAAACCAGCTGATCGATCTCTTTACTTTACACAAAACACTTTAATAAACAGATCTCTCTTTACTTTACACAAAACACGTTAATAAACGGATCTCTCTTTGTCTTTACTTTACACAAAACAAGGTTCATAATTAATCATTGGTGCATATTTCTATTGAAAACATTGTGCGTCTGCTTATTAATAATACTGTCTGTTTCCCTTGTGACAGATCGAATCTGCTGTTTATAATTGTGCTCCTTCAGATGGGGCCATGGCCTTATTGAATACAAATTTCATTTAATGTTTCTTTCACACACACACACACACACACACACACACACACACACACACACACACACATATATATATATATATACATACAAACACACGCACGCACGCACGCACGCACGCACGTACACACACACACACACACACACACACACACACACACACACACACACACACACACACACACACACTGTTCACAACAACGTCCAAAACGAATAAATGACGATAAAGTGAAAGACACGCAAGAAACAAACTACTCGCGTGCTCGGAAGCATAATAATACATTTGCAATCATACACTAACACACACGCAGGAGTGCACATAAATTAACGCCCATCAAACACCAAGTTAATTTCACTGGTTTTGATTTTTAATGTTCGCATCCAAGACATAGGGACAAAAAAGTTTTAAGCAATTCTATTATCATTGCATTTCAAATGCTCTAACTTTTGAGTCCTGTAGGCTGGGGGAATGGTGCTGGCAGTAAGCTGATATTTTTTTATATCTATATATATATACATATCTCCACTCTACAACAAAGGTGAATTGTAATTATCTTATATTTATCACGTACATTTTCTCATCTATCTCTGTGTCCCCTCCCCCCATTCTCTCTCTCTCTCTCTCTCTCTCTCTCTCTCTCTCTCTCTCTCTCTCTCTCTCTCTCTCTCTCTCTCCCTCTCTCTGTCTCCCCTTCTCGCTCTCGCACAAGCTAATAAAGTTTGTCACTAAGTCACGCAAAATTTTCTCAAATCAATACATTGCTTCCAGTATTGCATCTATATTCTTTAGTATGTGGTACGGGGAACTCTCTTACATTCACAGACAGATTATGTTCTATCAATGTAACATTGAATAAATTATCT